>CP036240.1:0-450321 GCA_004299765.1 Talaromyces funiculosus
TTTAGAGTAGTTAAATTTATTTTATTTACTAACTTTAATATCTATAAGAACTAGTTATTAATCTTTTTATTTTTCTTATAATATTTATAGCTTTTATTATAGTAGGTTATCTAGTAAATTTTATAATATCTAATTCTAGCAAGATTTAGATAATATATATAGATATATTTAGATATATATCCTAATTATCTACTATACATCATTATTTTATTTAATAGTAAGATATTTTTATAAATATATATTAATATCTTATTACTATTACTATATATTAGATAATTTTAATATATCTATTTATAATAATATTTATAGTTCTTGATATAATTCTTTTATATCTAGTAAATTTCTTCCTAGTAAGTTACTTTTATAGATATATAATTATATAGATTATTTTCTTAGTTCTTTTTATTTATTTATATTATTTTCTATAATATTTCTATTTTACTAAGCAGGATTTCTATTCTATATTAAATTAAATCTTTATAGCTTATTATCTTTTTATTATTATTCTAAACTACTAATCAAGTATAAAATAATTTAATTAATAAGAAATTTATTTTATATTTAATCTTTTTACTAATACTATTTAATATCTTATTAATTTCTTTTTAAAATAGTGTTTTTATTATCTTATAACTCTATCTATTTTTAGAGGCATATAGTAAATATCTTTATATATAATTATAGATATTTAAATATTATTAATAATACTTTCTATTTTTTAATTTTTATTTTATATATATAAAGAATATTTTTAATTCTTTTTTCTCTTTTTAAATAATATCTATATTTTTCTTTTTTAAATTTATATATTTAGTATATATCTTTATAGTATATTATATAAGTATTATACTAATACTCTAGATATATTAGATCTCTAAATAGCTAAGAGTATATTAAGTTATATTCTATTATCTAGTCTAAATTTTCTAGTTTATTATTATTATATTTTTATTTATTATCTACTTCTTTATTTATACTACTTTTATTAGTAGATACTACTTAGATTATTATTATAATAACTTATTATTTCTTTTAATTAGCTATTCTTTAGAATTTTTTACCTTTTTAATAGTCTTATATAAAATGTTCTAATATATTATAATTAAAGTAAGTTTTTTTTTTTTTAATTTATTCTTATCCTCTTTAGTAAAGGTTATATTTATTTATATAATAATATCTCTATCTCTATCTTTAGTTTATTATTTTAGTATATTTACTTGCTATTAATTCTTATAAAAATTAGATTCTCTCTTTTTAATATATTATATATAGCTATATATTAATCTATAATATAGTTTTTATTATTTTCTTTAGTATATCTGGTTAAGGGATAATCTAAGAAATTTAATCTTTTATATTATCTTTTAAATTATTATAGAACTAGTCTTATAGTTTTTAATTACTTTATTATAAATATTCTAATACTTATAGGAATTTTAAGATATAATTACTTATTAATTTATACTACTATATATTTTTAATTTTATAGATGGCTTCTAGTTCTTTATTAACTATTTTATAAAATTGCTATAACTTTTCTTTAAAGTATATAAAATTTCTAAATAAATTTACTACTTTTAGACTAAGCTAATCATCCTTATATTTATATCTTTTAGTAATATATAGTATGAATTAATTTATTACATCTCTAGCTAAGAAATTTAAGATAATAGTTATTTTATTATCTTTACTTCTAATATTTAATATATTATTAGTAAAGTGAATTTTTAGTTTAATAAGAAAGATTTTAAGTATTTTTTTTTCTTTTATAAATAGTTTAACTTTTTCTATCTTTCTAGATTTATTAATACTTTAATTAGTAATTTTAGTTTTTAATTTATTAATCCTTCTTTTTATTACTACTATATCTAGATTATTAATAGTTAAAGGTCTAATACTAGTAAATTAAAATAGTGTTACTAATAGTATTATAATAATATACTAAGATATTAAAATTACTAGAATAATTATTAATATTATCTTAAATAAGACTTCTTTAAAATAAGAGTTTTAAATTATTATAAACTAATACTTATTAAGTATTTAGATTAAATAAGTCTTTATTAAATAGAGATTTAATAGTATTCTACTTTTAAAGAGGCAAAGCCTTGGAAGAATATTTAAGAAGATAAATAATAAATAATTTAAAAATAATAATATATTTAAAATAAAATAGTTAATTTAAGATAATAAAGTAAAATTATCTAAGAGAATAAATAAGTATTTTATATATATAGTAAGTGCTAATAGAGGGTATTATATATTATATCTAAGATATAATATAATAGTCCTTAGATATAATTAAATTATATCTAGAGTATAATTCTTTATTCTATAAATAATTTAAAATATTAATCCTCTAATATCCTATATCCTGGATGCCATCATATCCTAGAATCCAGCTCCTAGATTTTTACTAATCCTGTGAAGCTATACCTAGATATAGAATACACCTAGTTTTATATTTCTATAATACCAATTTAGATAGCTCTTTCACCAGAATATAGATTTATACTATAATTTCCCTTTAAGTGTATAAGCTACTTAAATACGTTCCTTACCCAGCTTACGTAACTAGCGCCAGGAACTAATCTATTGGCTGTGACGTGCTGATTTCTCTGACACCCCTAAGCCTCCCACCATACTACTACGCTCTTATAAACCCCTCCTTACATCTAGAAATATATACTTTAGTATATATTTTTTTATATTTATTAATTATATACTCTCTAGCTTAGTTAATCTATAAGTCTATTTTTATAGGTTCTGTCTTTATGTTTAGTTATAGTAATGACTGGTTGTGATCATAAGTATACTGCTATAATGTCTTTCCTGAATAGTACTAGATCCTACTAGTGTCATGCAAGCTGATTTCGTAACACCATCTCAGACTAGGACGTAAACAGTCTAGCGGGATTCGGAGGCGACTTCAAAGTTCAATCCATTATCCTCCAAGGCAACAACCTCTTCACTTTACTTCCTCGTCTACTTTCACCATCAAGAGATATTTCTAGTCGATCAAACTTCATCTCGAAATGTTACTCAATCAAACTTCATCTCGAAATTTTACCTTCGCCTTGATTACTTAGAACACTTTCACATGACTCTCCCTTGACTGTGGTCGTCTCTCCAACGTCATGGGCCCGCCAACCTTTCGTCACCAAGCCTCGTTGGTGAATTCTTTCCCCGCTTTTGAGTCACCATGCCTTTCACCACAAGAGACGAGTAACGCTTCTCGTATCTACGATGAAATCATGGCTAAACTTCGTCCAAACCAGCAACAGGATAGTGGTTTCGAATATGAGCCGATCACTTTGCTTCATTATATGAAAGCGTTTGTATCTTCGACTAATGAATATCTGATGTTTTTTTTCAGATTCATTCAGTTGAATATGCTAGGTTCTCACGATGAACACATCCACAATGTCCTTTCTATTCTCGATGATGTCCAGGTATTATCCTCAGAATATCAACTTTCACTGTCTCATTGTGTTTTCTCTTTCGCCCAAGTGTTAGTTATGAAGTTTTTCGCTCCACGTAAGTTCCACTGACTCTGATTCCCAGTACACTACTAACAATGCATAGTTAAATCTCAAGGAGGCAAAACTCCTCAAGTTACCCCTCAAGGCACTTCTGATATTACGCGGAGACAGTCTTTGCAATATTCACCTACCAATCGCAATCTTCTTGCTTGTCTTGAAGATAATCCACGTATTCTCGGTACGCCTGATCGGTTAAGAAGCTTGCGAAACGTATGTCTTGCTCGTGATAAACATCGCTGTGTCGTCACCGGCGCTTTCGATTTCGCCACAATGGTAGAAAGACGTCGCCAGTTGAGAATCAGTGCAACGTCCAATACTTCCGTCAAGGACGATGACGATCAACCAATTGACTTTGCTACTGTAACAGAGGCTGCCCATATCATCCCACATAGTCTGATGTCCCAAAATGCGCAAGGCGAAGTTGTAAGTATATACTTATCAAAGTCACTTCAATGGCTAATAGTTTATATTATAGGGTGAAGAGAAGCAAGCTGCCTGGAGAATTCTACGAATGTTCGGTTCTGAAGCTATCGATCTTATTTCAGACTGTGCTATCGATGACCCAACAAATGCATTGATATTGCATCACACCTTCCACGTCCTCTTTGGTCAATTCAGAATTTACTTCCAACAAGAATCTCCCTTCTTGAGTCATACCTATTTGATCAACGTCCACGAATCCGAAGACGCACTTGGATGTCCGTGCCCCCTTCCTGTTACTAGGACTCTCACTCACCCACAAGCCTCGTGTGACCCTCCATCGCCGAAACTGCTCGCCATACATTGCGCCATCGGACGTATTCTACATTTGAGTGGCGCCGGTCTATACATTGATGCCGTCCTTCGAGATATGGAAGAAATGACCGTCGAATGTGCGTCCGAACATGGAACTACTTGTCTCGGTGATCTTGTTGCATGGAAACTGGGATCACACCCATTCCTTCCAAATCCATCTTCTGGCGTTTATTAGTCCGAATCCTCCGAATCTTATGATGCCAATCTCGTCTTATTTAGAGACGCGAGTTGCATAATGTATTTTACTGAATCATCGAGAAAGAAGCTCGATGATTCTGATGCCTTGACTTTTGCTCCTTCGCGCTATGCTGTTCCCCACTAAGACTGGGATGTGTTGATATGCGATCTAGCATATAAAAGAGAGCTCATTATGTACGTCATTCTAAACACCAGGCTTAACAGCATAAATCTGAAATGAGCCTTTGTAAGAGTTAGAATAGTCACATTCCTATAGTTTTAGGAACTACCGACTTACCGGCCCATTCATTGTAATCAATATTTGCGGGCTCAGTATTGGATTGCTGAGAGCAAATGAAGGTACAACATGCTGTGTTTTGCTGTAGGTAGGAGGAATCTTTGTAGAGGTTGAGGTTTGACTTTGTGTCAGCGAGCAGTATGTATAAATTCTAGTCAATACTTCATACAGAACCACTTAGGCAAAATCTTCGAAAGCGATGTGAAATATACCTTTGAACCCTGCTACGGCAGCCTATTCGTACAACCTTGCCAAAATGAATTTTATACATAACTTACATTTTGCCACAACCTACGTTCTAAATTCCACAACACATAAAGGTCATGTGATAGCACAAGTGTCAAAAAAATTTAACCCATATGTAATAATCGTAATGATCGTGCTAATCGTACCAGAGAAACCCTGTCAGTAAACAGGTAAACTTAACGTCTGGATAGAGGGAATAAAAAAGGGTTCCAGAACCCTTTTTCGCTTCTCTTATGTATAGTGTAAGGAACCCTTTTTATTCCTCATATAAGCATGTTCTGTTTGTTCAATTAAGGATAACTATTCAGGAGAAATTTAACGAAGACAATTCACTAAAGTAAGCTAACTAGTAGAGGCTACTTAGTCTAATACTTAGCCAATCAACTCTAGTTAAACTCCACATAAAAACACTTCCTAGCTAATATAAGTTAAGACATTACGGCAAAATAGAGTACTTCTTCGCCTAATAGTCTACCTTGCCAATTGCTATAGGTAACTTCATTCAGATTAACCTTTATTATGTCCTTTTCCTTATCAGTGACTATAGTTGATTCACTTCTAAAAAAATATTGGAGGATTTATGCGCTAGCACCAACGAAGGCAGGATTTTCAGAGAAAATATGGGTTCAGGATGTCAACAGTCAACTTGATTGAGCTATGTTCGAGTGTCCCTACGTTTAGATTTATGAGGCCATCCTGATCCCTTTTATATGCCAATTTCCATACAATATTGATCAACAAATCCAACTGCCGTGAAAAATGTGTCCTTACCGGTATTGCCAGATGTCTCGGTCAAAGTAGGCTCAATATCCGCGGTCAAATATTGCTCGTATAACAACTACCGTATATATAACCCGTTTTCCATATTGAGTTAGCGTCAGTTCCAACAAAAAATTAGGGTTAGGGTTAATTGTTTATCCATCTCTTCTGAAAGGATCTTCTGTAGAATGTGTATCTTTAATATCTATACTTGTGTCTTCAGAGCTAGCTGGAGGGCTTAGGAATAATGGTGCTGGAGGAAGAGGTCTGTATGGATTATCTATATAAGCTAAACTAAGAGTGTCTAGTCTTAGACTTCTATTGAGATTAGCTAGCTCACTCTTGAGATAGATGATTTTGCTCCTCGTCGGTTCGATGCTGGTGATGGTGTCCAGGGACGCGTTGGAGAGCCTGGTCTGGACGAATGCTGTGGTGACTCTACAGGAGATGCGGCGATTAGGGTTCGATGGAGTATGCTAAGGCCAGAGTTTATAGTTGTTGAATTCGTTACTGGATGCGAGGATACATGTCAATGGGGGACGTCTAGAAAAGGGTTCCAAATGTAAGAACCCTTTTCCTAATACTTCCATCCCTCATAGATATACTCATTAAGACTATAGGAACGGTTACCCGCCAGCTAGAGAAAGTCATAACATGCTAAAAGATATCCATTCTGGTTAAACTGAGTAATAAACTGAGTAAAAAGCTGAGAGACGCAAATAAAAAATGGGAAACATCAAAGCATAGTTCAGGTTTCAGAGGCTTCCATTGCACCCACCTCCTCTACAAACGATTTCTGAATAGCAGCAATAATGTCTTCATCACTAGTATTATCAGAAGGCAAGGGAGTTTCACCAGGTCTCAGCTGGCGGAGATCGCCATTTCGCACAACAAGGTTGCTGATGGAAATTTCGTCGGAGCTTTCAACTGCAAGTTGGAACATCGCTGGGTTCAAGTCACAGAGCATACTTGTGACTGCCTTCACGTCAGATTTAGACTGCTGAATACTATTCCAACTATTGGTTACCGAGTAAACGTAGGCAACGACCACACAATTCTGACCAAAGCGCCGAAGGCGCCCGACAGCTTGATCCATAACAGATTTTGTGGGAGGCAAGTCGAAAAAGTGCATGATGCTGCATCGAGGATGCAAGTTCAATCCTAGGGCGTTGACAGCTAAGGACATGACCAAAATAGAGCATTTATCTGTTGTGGTGAATTCCGTAATTAATGCCTGGCGCTGCGACTGATCAAGTTTGGAATGAAATATTCTCGCATCGATGCCGCACTCTTTTAAAACGGCTGCAGCGTATACCTGGGTGGCGGGGAAGGAACACCAAATGATTTGTTTTTCAAGACGAATGTGGGCATTATGCATGACAATCGGCAGCATAGCCCTCATTTTTGGCGACCCTCGTAACAGGGTTCTGAGTGCATTGACCGATGGTTGAGTGACCTTTCCCCGGCGGCGAGTTTTCCGGAACCATGTTTTAGGAGATGAGGGCGGCTTTCTGGAATAGACCACCCGAGCAAGGCTCTGACATACAGTCTTGAGATGAAACAAGTATAGGATCTCCTTAAAATTTTTCACAGTAAGAAGTTCCTCAGCAAACTCCATGCCAAGCCAGGAAGTTAGCAGTGTCAGCATCCGGTATTTTGCCATATTCACCACGACTTTGCCATTCTTTTTCATTATCAAGTTTTTATAATGGGGAATAACCGCCCGATCATACATTGCCTTCTCGTTGCGCGAGAACTTGACATGGATCACGCGCGTCTGGGAAGGGGGAATACGGGAGCCGATGATCAAGCGGTCGGATGCAATTTGAACCGATGAAGAAAGGGTTCGTCTGACATTCAAGTGCTTTAGAATACCTTTCAGATAAACACTTGCAACCTGGATGGTGATTTTGTCTGTGAAAACATACTTCTTGAGTGCATGCGTCGTAAATCTCAAGAAACTCGCTGGATGGTCCTCAGGTAACGAAAAAGGGTTCGTAGCTTTGGTAACATCAAGGGCCTCTAAAGCTAGCGTATCCTCCCAAATTGCATCGGATTGTTCAGGTATAATAAGAGACATGTAGCCGTGGAAGTCCAGGATACCATTATAGAAAATGGTGGCCGACAAGAGAAGGTGAAAATCGGCTTTAAGCCATTGGATAGCCGTAGACAAGCCGCTTTCGGCATTGCGCAATGTGTGAGCCTCATCAAGGATAACATATTGAAAAAGGCCTTTGAGATCGCCTGGCCATGGCTTTGGCACAAAAGAGTCACCTTCTTTCCTACGACGCGATTTTTCCTGGCTTTGCCATTTTTTGTAGGCTGGAGGACCATGGCGGCTCCGGAATGTGTCGTAACTCGTCACAATAACATGGTTTGATCGAGCAAATGAACCGTCAAAAAGTTCATGAGAAGCAGACAATGGATCCTTAATAACCTTTGCATTCTTGAACGTCCCAGCCTTGATAGCTTTGGCGTTTCCATACAAGACAAAAATCCGGAGAAACTTCGTGATTGTGTCTATCTCACTTATCCACTGGGCGAGAATGGCGGAGGGAACAACAAGGAGGAATGGTCGATAGGTTGGCTCAGGGCCACATTCAGCCGGGTTTTCCTGTTTTGAAGATTGCCATGCAGTTTGCTGAACTTTGGATCGGTGGAAAAGCTGACAAGGAGTTAGATGGGATCGCTTATAAAAGGGTTCTAAAATTTGTAACGGCGTCACAAGGGGAAACCAAAAAAAGGGTTCTGGAACCCTTTTTAAACAAACACAAGGCTTACCTCTAACATGAAGACTGTCGCTTGAAAAGTCTTTCCAAGTCCCATAACGTCACTGAGGAACCCACCACAGAACAATGGAGACCCATCGGGACGTGTCTTCTCCATTATCTCAATCAAACGAGCGACTCCAAGTACTTGCCAAATCTCCAAATTTAGATTAGAACGCATGTATTTGTGACGAGTCCGCACAAGGGTATCATCATCCTTCTCAGCTGCTGTAAGATAGAGTGCTCCATGTGCTTTTTCGAAATCAACAGGCTGGAAACTAGGATTGTTCAACCAGATGAGCTCTTTCTGGTAGTTGGCAAGGGATTCCTCCGAAACATTAAGAATATATTTCGGGGAAATATCTTCCTCCTCACAGTGCTCTTGCTGTGCAGCTATATCCTCAAACTCTAGATAGTCAAGAGAATCAGAGATATGAATAGTTTCGCCAGCGTTCTTTTCGGAGTCCAGATTTTTGAGTTCAAAAATTGCACTATCTGTCACTGTGCCTCCCCACACGGCTTCACCCGGGTTCAACCCTAAGGATTCATCGTCAATCGACAGGTCATCGTGAGAATCCTCCGGTTCAGGAGGTGGCGGAATTTGGGTTTCATTCGCGCTATCTTCTTCCGCACGATGTAGAGCTGTCCGGGCGAACATCAAACGCCAGTATGGGTCACTGAGATCGAACTTTTCGGAATGCTTCACTGGATACTTCTCTCGTGCATAAGATCGGATCATTTTCTTCCAAGAATCGGCCAGGGTGGTATTGATGAGTTTTGTAACTTCCCGGACATCCGCTGATAGTGTATCGATTTCGTCATTATCAGGGCCGGGATAAGAAGAGCGTGTGTTGTCGACAGGGATGACGCTTGGATCGGACTCAAAATCAAGGTCGTCTGAAAAAGCGTTCTGCGTGGAACCCTTTTTGAACTGCCTCTTTGACTTGCGAGGAGTAGAGCCGCTAAGTTGACTCTTCCGCTTGCGAATCTCCCCATACAACAATGCTTGCCCGCCTGAGGGCCTGTTTCGCTGGGATGGCGCAAACTTATGTTGGATGCATTTCATAGCAGCCCAAAGGTAGCTTTCAGCCTCGTTGTCACCCATAGGACGAAATCTGAAAAGGCCATCGGTGTGATTGATATTCCTCCGCAAGATTTGATGCATGAAATACGCGTAGTGATGAATATCATCCCAGCCATCTTTGTCAATGTACTTCTCATCAAAATCCTCCGCTTCTGCGTGCATAACCGAGAGAACCTGTTCTAAACCAGGACCACGATATTGCTTTTTCTGCTTAGATAGCCAGCAATGCCATAATTCTTCCCAATAAGGCAGAAAGTTGGGGCTCTGTAACCAAGTTCTCCACTCTTCCTCAGAAGTGAGCTTCAGGTGTTTGCGCAAAACGGTAACGTTCTTGTTGAGATTTTTGAGGATTTTCTTCGCTGATCTAAATGTTAGTGTAAAGTCGAACGTGGAGGTAATCAAAAGTTACAGGTATTGTCTTGCTGCCCTTTCCCTGCCTTTGTCGCAGCCTTCTTCTTTGGATTCATCTCATTGTCCGACTCGTCACTTGATGCTTCCGAGCTCAATTCACTCTCTGACGATTCATCGAAAACTTTGGGACCCTTTTTTGGCGGTCCGGAGCCATTGTCATTAGGGTTCTCAGGTCCTGTATTGTCGGGTTTAGCAACAACTGTGGAGCCAGTCTTCTCCAACCCAGGGGGTATGTCAACAGGGTTCTCAGATCCCGTATTGTCGGAGTCCATTTTGCGGTTGAGGCTTTTAGTTATCAGCATTGCTGTCGTCCAGGGTGCCTTTGGCAAAAGGGTTCTGAAATTGTCCCACCTTGGAACCCTTTTTTCGACCCGCCTTCCCAGTACTGCCCAAAATAGATGTTCACTCCTCTGATAGATAGGAAGAGTAAGAAAAGGGTTCTGTTTGTGTATTAGCTTTCAGAAAATCCTCACTGGTCGGACAGAGCGCGACCGCGAGAATTCATCTGTTGCACCACTTACCGCTTAATAACCAGCGATTTTTGGCATTTTAAATCGATCGATCGAATCAAAATCTAAATTTGAGTCAATAAACTGAATATAATTTGATTAAAATGAGATGGGTTGTGTTGTATTGCTTACTCTGCTGGATAGAGGTGAATTTGTGGTGGGTTGTAAGAAGGATGGAGGAAGACGAGTTGACGCGTCTAAAGAAGTCAGGTTGGGCTTAGGTGAGCCCACAAATCGAGACATCTTGACGTGCTAAAAAATCCACGAGAGCGTTCGTGATGTTGATGAATTTCGAAGTTGTTAAAGGACTCTATATAAAAGCGAAATTAGGTTATATGGTTCCATATATATTCAGACTAAGCCGTAAACGGATTAGCTCCCGCTGTAAGCGAGCTACGTAGGCATTGTTTGTTTTCTGTAGCATTATCATATTTCAATACATTACGAATTTTGGCAAGGTTGTACGAATAGGCTGCCGTAACCACCTCAACAAACAATGCAAACACAGCCCCAGAGTGGATCTGATAGTGGGAGCAGATTTACAACAAGTACAACAAAGCACGACATATTCGGAAGACACGAGTCTCGATCTTAGATAATCTGAGATTCTTTTAGGCGGGCTCACCATATATGTATAGACAGAGGCATTGATTTGCGATCTATATACATTGCCCTTAAGCTCAGGCTTCATGTGTTGAGCACAGTTTGTACAACCGACTTACTTTCTGTCCTTGCACGAAAAGACTCTCGCCGATTTCTACGGACCCTTACAAACCCTATTTTATTATATAAGATAAAACACGCGGATTTTCAGCTATCTATATGAATTGAGCGGGATAAATCAAGCCGAGGTAACCCGATTTAGGAAGTCAAGATAGACTGCTCTCTCGTACTGTGGAGGTCTATGTAGACCAAGAGAGGGACCAAAATGACTGACGGGATTTCTCGCGACGGCCGGACATGGAAAGAGCATTTCCCAGCAGGTGATCTCTGGGTCTTTGGATACGGGTGAGTTGACGGCACCACACGTACTCGCGCAGAACCTTAACACCATGGCAGGAGTCTAATATGGAAACCACCTCCTCATTTCGGTTCGTCTCTCACCATTACCATTGCCGAACCTAAACATGACTGACATATTATAAAGATAAACGAGTCCCCGGATATATTAGCGGATATGTGCGACGGTTCTGGCAGGTGTGTGACTGCCCGAAACCCAGATGTATATCAAATCGAACTAACCACCCGCACGATAGGCCAGTACTGATCATCGTGGAACACCAGAACGACCTGGCCGAGTAGTCACGGTTATTGAGAAGGAGTTTTGGGAGACATTGGACGATCCAGTGAGTGATGCATCCCTCTTACGAACATTTACTACAGGAGGATTGCATGGCTGCATGCTAAGGGATGACACTAACGAGAATAGCACAAAACTCTGGAGCCATCCAATACACCAACCGTCTGGGGCGCTGCATACCATATCCCCGCTTCTCATGCAGAAGAGGTACACGAATATCTAGACGTTAGAGAAATAGATGGTTATACAGTGCACTACACGCCCTTCTATGCTGTGAGCCCTCAACACGACCACACCGCCACATCGTCAAGCCCATTATCGCGGCATCAACAATCACCATCCGAGGTTCTTCCTTCTTCATCCACCAAACCCATTACTTGCATGGTCTACATCGGCCAACCGAGCAACCCCCAATTCTTGCGTAACCCTGATGAACGCCATCCTGCCTCTGTGGCCGAGGTAATCAGTCAGGGGGTAGGCCAAAGTGGGCGGAATCCGGAGTATCTGTATCTTTTGGAAAAGGCGCTCGAAGGGCTGGGACTGGGACTTGCGGATGGACACGTGACGGACTTGGTGAAAAGAGTCAAGACGATTGAACGGTTGCGTGATCGGAAAGGTGAAGCGGACGAGGAGGAAGAAAGTGCGGAGAGGGAGGTGGAGAGGAATGTCGCTGAGGGAGGTCGTACAGTAGACATTATAGAATAGACTGGTCGGCAATAGAAAAAAGACAAATGACGCTGGAAACCAACGGTGCGGAGATTCCAGTGCGGTCCATGTTGATGACACATATCTAAACGGGGGCATGACCAAGTAAATATATACATTACACACTCATCGATTCAACGCATAATAAGAATCATGCTTCCGTCAAACTAGATCATTGTCCCATCCATCTAAGCAGTACGTTAAGCTATTGGCACACACATAAGACAGAACGAACAGAATAAGACGAGACGAGACGAGCAGCAACATAAGAAATACACATCATCGAATAAACAAGATGCAGAAAGACGCTTCGAAAGGTGAAGACACACATTATGAAGAAGTTATGAGCGAAGCAACAATTATCTAATTTTGCTTTAATCAAAACAAGCCATTTGAAATAAAGGCATTATTCAATTCGGATCGTTTCCCCCCACGTTAGTCAAACATTTATCTGTCCATCACATAATGTGTCTCCCCTTCTCGTCAGTTTTCTCGTCATTCAATCATGAGTTTGTTTGTTTTCAATTTAGTTGTTTGTTGGTGGGATAAAAGAGGGGGGAAGGAAAAGATGGGAAGATAGAAGATATCGTCGGTGCAGCGTGTATTTTCCCTTGGAGGAATCGACTCAATCAATCGTAATCACATTCGGAGATTGGAGTTGCTTAGGCCCCCTGTCCTCCCTGACCTTGGTACTGGTTGCCGCCACCCCAGCCTGTGTAACTCATCGTCAGTTGCATGCCACCATATCTTTTTGAAGAAAGTCAAATCTCACCTCCGTGGCCACCGTAACCGCCACCACCTAGGGTAGTTCCTAATCAGTCTCCATAAAAGGATAAAGACGCAAGAGCCAAACAAGGGACAGAACTTACTGTAGCCTCCACGATTGTTGCCACCTTCGAAACGGTTATATCCTCCACGGCCATGGAAGCCGCCGTCGTTTCCACGAGAACTGGCATTGTTGGATGCTCGGTCGACTCGAATGACACGACCATCGAAGCTTTATCATGTCAGAAAAAGAAGGGGGCAAAGAAAAGAAACGCTCCAAGCAGATTTCATGCCAGAGGTTCAGTCGCAACTCACTCCTGGTTGTTCATGCCTTCAATTGCAGCGTCGGCTTCAGCGTCAGTTGAGAAGCGCACAAATCCGAATCCACGGCTGCGGTTGGTATCCCTATCTTTGATAACGATCTGTTCAAATATGATCAGTGGTATGCCTGGTAGAAGCTGCAGGATGGAAGCACTTACGGCTTCTTCGATGGTACCAAACTTTTCGAATCCCGAACGCAGAGTCTCGTCTGTGGTGTGCCATGCTAGGCCACTGCATATATCATTAACTTAAGGATTTCGAATCTGGCGAGGCACGAAGGGAGAAGCTCACCCGATGAATAATTTGGCCATTTTGTAGAAGATTTGGCGTTGTAGGTTGCTGCAATAACACACACCAACGGTCAACGATTTGATGCAGACGACGAGATTAGATAGAACGCAGAAGATAAATAATGACACGATCACAAGTTTATGAAAAGAATAGAGTAAATGCTGTCGAATTATCAGATACTATCTGCCATCGAGGTCGCTCAAGTAAAATTTTTCTTTTTCCAAGACACACAGAGAAGTGGAAAATGAGAAAAAGAAAACGCCAGAAAAACAAAGGTGAAAATGAAAAGTGCCCCAGCTTCAGATCAGATGATGAGCCGAAGAGCAAACGACGTCTGTTTGCGGCTTTAATATTAAAATGGGTTTTCTAGTCGCGAAGAGTCGATGCTGTGAAAGAAAGATAAAGAAAGGCGATGCCATGGGTAACTTACACTGCGCACTTCTCACTTTGTTGAACCAAAGATCAAGAAGCAAAGATGTACGGAGCAAAGATAGAATATTGGTGAGGGCTAGAACACTACCTACTAACTCGAGAGGGGTCGCGGGAGGAGCATGTAAAGAGCTAGAATGCAACAGACAAGATAACACCACTAGTCCGCTATGTCAAGGCATATGCTGGGTTTATAATAACATAAAGCAGTTAGCGCATGATGGAGCTAAGCTGCTAAATACAATTGTCCCAGATCGAACCCCAACGGCATATGCCAGTGCCGACACAGTACTACTAGTACCCTGGGTTCACAGGAGGAGTCCGATACGGCTAGCTTCGGTGAGCTGATTCTTTCCACTGTCCAAGAGGACATTTCTGCTTCTGTTTCAATTGTGTTTTAATGGGGCAACTAATTTTGGCGCTACAGGGTTCTTCCCACTATTAATTAGTCCGGATCTCAAGGAGGGGTACGCCGTTATGCATCGATGCAGTTCACTTCGAAGGCCGGAGACGGTCTATTGAGTGACATGCATACTGTGCAAGGGAATCTAGAGGATTACCAATGCATCCTCAATCACGGAACATCATGCATAAGTAGTCAGCGTTGAACGATAATCATCATAAATCTCATGTGACATTTGGGTCAAACTGTCGATAAGATTTGATTGAGGGCCACCCGAGGACCCTAGACTCTAGAGTCGCTGACTGGCTAGTGGCCACCTATCCAAATTGCGTAGCAATGTGTACGACGTGCGTGCCGAACTAAGTTTTAGCGCAGAAACTTTGCGGAACAAGGCTGAAAGCACGTTCGGGTGTGTAGCCAAAAAACTCTGACCAGAAGAAGCAACCAAGGTCACAGTCTGACGCGCCGGTCTTGAAAAGCGCCTGCTCGGCAACTTCTAACTGACCCTAGACATACCATTATTCTCTTTCAGGTTAGGGCGTCGAATGTGAGACAAAGGCGACCTCCGCAGTCCGACGAATGGTGTGCATCATGGATCTCGCCTGGCCATAGCTCCCGAATTCGCCCTCGCGGGAGAAGAATTCGGCAAACCCACAGATTGTGTCGATCGCCTCGGGCACGAATCCTCAAATAGGGATTGTGGTGTATTTAATTATTCTATCACTGGTTGTGTGCCACCTCTCACTGCGTTTTTACTGCGATTCTGAACGATTGTGTCCACAATACTTTGATCAATGTGATGAACGATCCTGGCTGGATATCAATTTAGCCAGAGCACCCGCGATGCGCCACATGCTCCGCATCGTAGTGGGGGGAACAGAGTTCGATCCAATAATATCGGGGAACGGTGTGATGTGATGAGCTTGCTGCGTGGAATCCTTAGGCATCCATCCAATTCAGCTCGGGCCTCGTCGACTAAGCCAGCCATCAAGTGGGTTGCTACTGCCACGGCTTTTACAAACCGAACTCGGCGCGACGCGGACAACGAAAAGTATGTAAAGCAATGTACAGATGTGCGGAGCAGCGGACGGGTCGCCCATCATATGAACTGTTTGTATGTTGTATGGTAGCGGTGATCTTTACCGTTTGTGCTATTTCATGAAAGTAGGATGGTGCGATACTTTGGACTCCTAACGAATAATAAAGTGATTGTCAATTGATCCACTCGACTTGTGTTGGGGTCTAGTCGCTCCATATCCAGCTAATATATTTCAACATCCGGACGGAGGAGGTCAACCTTGACAGACGTCGGGAAGAGATGTGACGGTAAAGAGAGCAAAACTGCGAGAGGAAGAACGGAAACGGTTGCAATGAATTTCGAGATGATGTCGGACAGAAAAAGAGGTCGCGATACCCGGCAAATCCCGTGATCTGATCGTGAGGTACAAATGGAAGGAGCGAAGGTCGTTCTTCCCTTCCGCAACACGTGCACCTTCTCCATCAAAGACCTTCCAGGATATCCCCTTCGGACTTGCCTCGGAGAATGGAAGAGTTGCTTCAGACATGGGGCCCTGCGCAGTCTACGCCGCCAGAGAAAGTGGGCGTTACCTCGAAAGACTATGTGACTCTTTCCATGGCCGACAGATATTTTGATTTTGACAGTCCATTATATGTGGGTTAGGCAGGTTGCGAAATGGTACAAGGTACGATTTAGAATACCGCCTTTTTTGTTATCTGTACTGTACAGACAAGCCCAGCAAGGAGCGTACTAATCTCGTTATAGACTCTGCGCGTGACATCGGATGCGATCCAGTGGCCAGAAAAGACAGTCGCAACGCCCAAGGAACTTCAGCCAGATCGGTTCATTCGTATGAAAGACGGGCCAGACGAAAGACCGAAGTAGATCGATATGAACCTTGCAACGGACCATCCGTGTCCGAGAGATGCTCTCCTCCGCCTAGACACTCTCAGAAGAGGGCAATCCGGATGAGGCAAAACAATCCTAGAGTGGCTGAAAAGTTTCGTGCTAAAAATATCAAGACAGGACGGTTGACTGTGAGACGAGCTCCCCAGATGGCAACAGAAGATAGGCTGACACAAATAAGTTGACTTCGAAAGAGAATCTGGGTATTTTCAAGAAAGGCAAGGCGTCATCGCCCATCAACTCCTTAAAAGGTAATAAACAGGTTGACTTGTCTTTGCAGCACAACTGACCGCGCTTTAAGTCTTGTATCCCAATTTCTTGGAACTTCAATTTCTTGCGAAAGAATCACAGGCTGCGATTCCAGAACAGGAAGTTGAAACCTCTCTTTACCCGGAACACCCAAGTGGAACCTCGTGTGAAGCATTCATCGAGAGGGAGCTCTTCCAAATTCTGACCGATTGCCACCAACTGAGCGTTCCCTACGAGCAGTACGTGCCGAGATACCCGAACAGGCGGTTTATTTCACTAGAGGATCTGAAAGACCTGTTCAGGGATCTGGATCATATGTGGTCTCAGAGAAAGAGGGAAGACATGTTTGATCATGCGACGGACAACAATTCTCAAGGCGTACGCCATGCAAGTTTCAATCAAATCAGGACTGGGGATGCATATCTTTCGACACCCAGCACTAACGCCGCAAAATATTCAGCACAACATGAAGAGGTGCTCAACATGCTCCTGGATCCGGTTGAAGATTTCGATGAGGGTGTTGCGTTGGAAGTCCTAGCTGAAATAGTCGAGCCTGGTGCCAACATATACAAGCTGCAAGCAGCCGGCCATACAGATTACGCTCACGACATAGAAGTGAGTTATCCGTACGACATATCATCTACAGTTGAATATGATTGCGGGGTTTCTGCTACCATGGAACACGGCACAAATTCGGTCATTTCTAGCACAACGCAAGGGCAATGCAGCGACAACATGGTATCGATTGGATATGACATTCGGGATTTTAGAGATATGGAAACTGCGACGACGGCCAAGACTTCCTCATTTGGTATTTTGTCTGCTCTTGACGACAGGCAGTTTCAAAATCTCCAAAGGCCAACGCCGAGCCTAACCACGACGCACATATCCGTCGACGCAGCTGTAAAAAACCAACAGATAAACACAACGTTACGTCGACCTTTCTGGAGATGCAACAAACTCTATTGAATGCATGGTACGTTTGTTTTTCTTGTATTTATTTTATTTCTTTTTTGGAATGCATCTTTAGTGGACTTCGCCGTGAAGGACGAAAGCCGATGAGCATTGTTATACGATTGAAATCATGGTTCGAAACGAACTCATGACTATCGCTGTCGTGCAACACCGTATTGGATTAAAGAGAATCAAAGACTGGACTTGGCAGTTAGGTACCCTTGTTGAACGATGCCGTGTTTACCGAATCTTCCCCTCCCTGATAAGTAGCACTGACTGGGCAACTTGAACGAGATGTATAGCTGCTTCCCGGATAAAAGCGCAACTCACGTCTCAAAATTGAGATCATCATTAGTCTTGTAAATTCATTTGTCCAGAGAAGAGTGGAGGGAAGCTTTTACCAAAACGCGAGGCATCCCCACCACTCCATGTGTCAAATAGTATACGGAAATATTAGCCACAAAAGTCTAAGAGGACACCCACTCTGTTGGGAATACTAGTACACGCGTGTAACTAATCACATCAGGCAACTCTGCAGTTTTTTTACGCCTATAGTAACCAAGTGGACTTCACGATGCATTTATAGATGCATTGCGAAATTAGCGAACCAGCCGGATCAGAAGCCGTCCGTTCCCCGGGTTAGGACCCGCGCCCTTGGGTTTATCTACTTCCTACTTATTTACTTTTGTCCTGTTGGAAGCTCTTTGGAAGATGGATAAATAACCAAGAGGAGCAAATTGTTCCTTGCCAGATACCACATTTTTCTAGAATTCTTGCGTCGTTAGTGTGCGTTTTGAGTAGGCTGTTCAGCCTGAGGATCGACCATCATTCTGAACAGGTTGGCTGTTACACTTTGAGACTATTACGACGAAAACGAGGAGCATCCTTTTCAGGAAAGCACAATATCAAGAGAGCTTTCGAGAAACACAATATCACGCGACATGCGCTAACTTATAATCTCAGACAATTATGCATGTCGTCCCACAGCACTAAGGGGCTGATCACCTCAGCCAGATACCATCTGCCCAGAATTCCCAGCTGAGCACCTAGCTATGTATCTACCATTCATTCGCTGACTTGAGTCCTTCTTGTGTAAGTATGCAAGCTGGGGCTGCGCTATGACTCGCCAAACCGTCACAAATATTGTGTCTCTCGAGTTTTCTTCAAGAAGACTGACTAATGCGAGGGTATCTATACAGCCAATATAATGGATCCACCAGCAAGACAACAAAGGAAATAACAGGCGCCTTGAGGTAGACAAGAAAAAGGGAAACAAGAGCGGGTCTATTTGCAGCTTATAATCAATATTATATGCTCGTGTGCCGTCTCCATCCCAGGTCATTGGGTGATTCGAAGTATGCAAGGTGGATAGGTATCCATGAGGGATATAATGGCCCCAAGGCTATAGTAACGGTAGGTATTTTCAATTTGCTTATCAAGGGTTGGCATTGGTCTCAAATTTAAGAAATCCAGCTGAATGGTAAGTACGTAGGGTGCATCAGTAGTTTAATTTAGCTCTGCAACGTGGGTATTTTCTCATGCGGAAAAAACTTGCTTTCATTAGGCTGAGACTTCCCGGAACAGAAAAGAGCTACGATTTGTCGCTTGATTTGACCCTTTGTTCGGTTCTTCAGTGCTTTTTTAAGTTGACTGTTCGAAGCGGAAAGTTAGGTGCATACCGGGCCCGGCGCACTGGTTCAGGGATCCTGTCAGCGCGGGCTTCTTTTTCTGCGATGTATCCACATACCCACTGGACATGTTCAGCTTTTGATCTTGGAAAACCTAGTCTCACTGAAAGCAGAGTTTCGTGGGGAGGTAGACTCCAGTCAAGGAAATTTATCACGAACACATGGCTGGTAAGGCCGATGGCTACATTAAAAATGTATTGAGACCTGACGTTGAGAAAGAGCGGTGGGACAGAGCCTCATCCGAACCCTATAAACTAACGATCCATATTATACCTGCCTACCACCCCATATTGCAACGCAGTTCGACAGGGTATACGTGTTCTTACGGCACCTAGAATTAGCTGTTTACATTTCATGGCGTACAAGATGCTGGGCGCCTTGATTTTAGAAGATGAGGTTGATCCACATCAGTAAATGAAGCAGGATCTGTGCATTTACTATTCCATATATGTGTTCCATGTACGAAAGGTTACATGCACGTAAGCCCAATGAAAACTCAAGAGATCTGTGGAACCCCCTGACCCAGTGTACTGGGTTGCTCTGAGGATGCAACTGTTAGCAAAGAGTAGTGGTGCCTGCAGGCTGTCCATTCACCATTTCAAAAATGGTACCTAAGTATTTTCTCTCCAACCAGAGTGCGTATGCCTTGATTGCTCTGTCTAGTCTCTATGATCCATGTCCATCAGATGGAGTCAATCAGTTCTCAGTCAATCATTCCTGCAGGTTGCGCATGAACTAAATACTTGCCTACATACATGGTCGTGGTTTGGGCTTTTACGTGGCAGTGAGAGTTTCCTCAGTGCTTTAGTCTTGCCAGATCTGGACAGGAACCAGCCAGGCAATGGCTCAGGTTGGGAGATTTCAATGTATTTAAGATGGCAACTCCCTCTGCAAACGAAGTATGCACAACAAAGAATTCGGCGGAGTGCCACAATCCAGAATTTAGAGTACGCGCAGCGACGGGCAGTCCCTTCTATTATCTAAAGCACCCTCTTCTATCCTAGTCCAGTTCACTTCCAAAAGCAATTTAGGCAACAACTGCCTCTGTCGTCGTGAACTATTCTCAAAGCAGAGGGCCGTATTGAACAGCTAGATACCATCCTTCATGCACAACTTGTGCTGTCTGTTGCTTCTCAATCAGAATCATGACGCATCTAACAGAAAAAGCGTTATCTAATCAAGAAAAACTTTGTACTCAAGTATGTTACTCCTAATCTCTACCTAGCGTTTTTTCTCTTCCCTTTTTTTTTCTTTCTTTCTTTTTTTTCCATGTGACTACCCATCTCCGCACTTGCATCTTATCAATAAGAATTAAGATCTAACAAGAACCAATCACAAAAGGAACGTGCCGAAATCGCGCAGTCGTATGCCGCCCAGGTCGTACAGGAAGAACAAATCCAAAAGTACTTTTCGCAATGCGGGATTGCAGAGGGGCACGATATCATGGACGGCGAGGGGTTGAGGGTTGCCAGCCCAGGAGCCAGTTTGCATGCTCGAACCAACCATAGCGATGGCTTTGCAAGCAGAAATCCTACAACCCAGCGAGACGCTGCCACGCGCGACAACGACGATGCCTTGAATTCACTTAAAATGTTCATGCCTCGACAGCCGCCGTCCTCCCGGGGCCCTGAACAACAACACGAAAGATCTGGCGCGACGCCAATGGAGCGGTACTTGATGCCGGGAGACTCGAGCGATCCGTCCTACATTCGAAGACCTGCTATGATGCAGGCACAGTGCTACGGCGATATGGGCAGCGTCGAAAGCCGAGCACATCAAGCGCAGGTGTTGGCGGACAAAACTGTCAGAGAAGGGCAGACGAGAAAGGGGAGTACACGCGATGGATTTGTTTACAAATGAACATGTTTGTGTGTTTAATATGTATCTATCCAGAAACAACTCCCTTCTTAGGGCTTCTGGCACGGTGGAGATCGGGTGGATCTTTTAAGGTTGACGGGGGCCCCGCCTGGCGTCCGCAGTGGTTCCATCGATTTCATCGTGATCCATGAACGACATCGTCCCACGGAAATTGAAGATATCAACTTCACCGCATGTTCCTTATTCATCCAATACCGAAAGAGAGTATTTTGGGCTGTCAATGGCGGTGTGGGATCAACACCTACGTAGGCAGTATGTCGCTTATCATGACGATGTAGGCATAGTTACGTCGATAGCCCTAATCGAAATGTCAATACCTACGCGTACACAGGGTCTTTTGTCGGGGTTCTCCGTCCCACCCAATAAGATATCCAGTTAAGTGTCTGAGGCTGTGCAGCCCATGAAAGTGTGCCTCTTCCTGCCTAAGACTCCTTGAGGACGTGGTTCGCATACAGGGCAGGCGACTGTGGCTGAGTCGCCGCCACACACCCCCCGGCAAGGGCACCAATGCAGAGTAAGATATTTCAAGAATCTCTTATGAGATATTATTGCTTATCTGCACCATATAATTGTGTCTGGTTAAGCCTTCGCTTTGCAACTAGTAGAAATGACAGTCTTGTATTCCGCGGAGAGGATCTGTAGCTTTTAGCTGCCTTAACCGCGTCGCATACGAATTGAAATGTTGGGCTGTGTTGTGCGGCAGCTTCTGATTTGATCCGGCCAGATTGTGATATCGGTTGTGATTTCTGCGATCAATTGAAAATTTTGGTCAGTCGACAGATGGAAATTTTTTTCAAGAGCGATCAAACGGTCTGCATCCGATTTACGGAGAAAAGCAACCAACGACGACTGATGATGTTCGCAAGTACTTGGCAATTCCGCCCAAGATGCAGGACATGCGGCTCTTGTGCTTACCAGCAAAAAATGCAACAGTTCATTTGGGCATCAATACTACGAGGCAGAACATGAATGGCTCTACCTTACCCGCTTAGGACCAATAGGCATACAATCGATTTCCATGACTGGCATTGCTCAATGCTATTGCATAATTTCTTTTTACTCCAGGTCTTGCGCAAACGAATGTCCCATGATAGTTAGACTTATCTGGGGGTCAATGTATATGTTGGGAATGTCATGCATAGCTCTAACAGAAAAGCCTCCACAGGGCATTTTAGTGAAAGCTTTAACGGATAACTACAACAGAAAACACTCAGAATCATAGAGAAAATAGAAATATGCAGCTAACTTCCATTTCTTAGATTCACCTGCAACTTGTGACATAATTGAGAAAATTTCATGGGGCAACGATACTGGTGGCTTTGCGCCTTTGTGGAAGCTGGAACAAATGCATTAACTAGCCCTAAAGAGTACCGCCAGATTGCGGCACAAGTTTGGGAATTAACGTCACAGCATATTTGCTTAAAAGAGTGTCTCCCTCTTGTTTATTCTGCATAATTAATAGATCGAATATTAGGCTTGTCACTGACCTGGTTCTTGCCTCGGCCTTGTTTTAAAAGTCGATGTTCCCCTTTTCGATCATTTTCGATTCTTTTTCTCTCTTGCTGATGCTTTTCAATTATCGGACCTGCCAACTGATCTTCTTTATCACAATATTCCTGTTACGACCGCTCGACAAATAAAGCAATCCTCCATGTAAGTTCCTTTAATAGTCTATTCTTTCCTCCCATCCACATGTTGTCTCGGACTAACACCGCCTGTAATCCGAAGCAAAACATCCGTACACCTACATCTCGATCCACATTCAGGAATACCTACTGACTGGACGACATCCACGTTATTCCCCAAGGACTTTGGCTTCAAGGCAAAAGAGCATCCAGGATCAGCTACTGCACGGATTAAATCTGTCTTGACGAATGTGCTTATCTCTATGACAACGGCCGGTCCGGCTCTCAAGAGGTAGTAGGACTAGAAAGGTCTCTCTGACAGAAGACCCATCTCGTTGTCCACTACACTGCCTCTCAAAGTCGAAATATCAAAGATCTGGGATATTCGTCCTTCTTCTCTCCTCTCATTAAGTATTTAGTGCATCCTGTCAAGGTTTCCATTTGGTGTTACTGACATGTTTGTTGTTATCATTCAGGACGCGACTCACTATTGTCATATCTTCATATCATATCATAATAACCAGACCCTTCAGGAGTTGTTCTTGTGAGAGAATTGAAGTCAAGGTAGTTGCCAGATCCTACAACCGCGGAATACACAACCGTTGAAAGTCCCAACTGTTCATGGTATTCACACCCATCAAGGAAAATTCGCCCCAGAAATACAGGACCAACAATCTCAGGAATTGAAGCCTTCACACAATGCCGCGCCAAGGAAGCCATCGGAACCTATTCATGGACCGTAATCCAAATCCTGGCCAGTCCTCTGGAGAGGCTCCTGAATTTCTTGCCTCAAGACATGATGCCCGTCTTGAGAGTCGGCAATACCCCGTTAATGAGTTCTATCAACAGTTTGCTGTGACAGGTATGCTGTCAGCTTCAGATAGCCTATTCGTGACCGACCAAGATAACCGTCTTGGTGATCACCAAGATTTCCCCATGGATGATCATGTCCGGAATGAATATGAGCTTCCTGGGTTTGCATTGCCTTCCGTAGCATACCCGTCGGTGAATTTTCAAATGAGTATGGACTCCACAGCCATGAATAATGTGTTCCAGCTGCCTTCCCAGCGTATGGATGGTGGCTACCATCCAAGCGGCCACCCAGCCGCTTCGACAAGGGACCCTTTTTCTTCAGGATTAAATGATACCCATAATGCTGTAACAAATGTGCACGCAGATAGTCCGCATTCCTCAACGGTTCCGGCGAATTCACCACCGTTGAACTCATCATCTCCTGTCCTTCAGAGCAACAGGCCAGGCTCACAGCAGCCCGGTATGTCAGTTTGGAACCCAGCGGGAGAGAATGCTCCCATCAGCAGTAACAGGACACGAAGAAAAATGACCAATTTCGAGTTGGTCCGAAATAGGGCGTTGAAAGCTGCCGGCGGGGCGTGCGAGACCTGTCGGCGACGAAAGAAGAAGGTATGACCGAGTCGACTCATTGGATGAATTGTCTTTTTACGAAGCGCCGTCTCATGGATGATTTGAATAGTGCCATCACAAAGACGACCAACTCATTTTGTCAGCACCAGCACCAGCACCTACTTCAGCTCCGAGCCTACGTAGTTCGCCAGATACCATCGGCGTCCGTGCAGCACGCACCCGCTCAGCCCGTCGAAGGCCTGATACCATCAACCGCCCTGCTGCTGCAGTCAGACCACAGCAGCAACAACAACAGCAACAACAACAGCAGCAGCAGCAACAACATATCCCGTCAGTCTCTTCGTACAGCCAGACACCTGATCCAAGCATGTTTTCGCCCTCAGACGGCGGCATCTCCAGTAATGGCACCAGCGCTCAATCCGACGCAACCACCTCTGCTGTCGACGTTCAGCACCCTCAGTTTGGCGTACATGAGCATATTGGCATGGATACTCTTGGCTTTGGCCATCAGTTCAAGTAAGCTACATCCATCGCCTCACATGTTCATGAGACTTTGCTGACCTTTGGTTCAATAGTGGGCAACTTCCTCCAAACTACGAATCCATGAACGACGAGAACGCTATTGGTTTCCCTGAAAACTGGCTCAATAATGCACATGAGCATCTAGACTCAAATGGCTATTGAGCTGTAAGCAGCACTGGGGTTCCCCGGATTCACTTGGAGTAGATAATTCCTGACGATTCTGCCTCTTGAGCACCTCAGAGGCTATTATGATAATATCTCTTTCAACACTCAAGAGGCCTCCAAAGGAGAATTCTCTTTGAACCTTATTGGATTCTTTTGGGCGTCAAACTGGTGTGGTGTGACTTTTTTCCCCGGTGCCGCGAGGCGTTCTCTTTAGCTTATGGTTGCATTGTTAGAGTGGATCTTCCTACTTGTTTGACTGGCAAATTTCTCCTTCTTAGAGAGGCCGAGCATTGGGTAGCGTGGTGTCATATATCAGAATTGGGTTAGAGCAAGGAAAGGGAGGCGTTGGGATGTATAATTATGTGGCTGACGAGGAGTTTATACTTAGGCGTCTGTTTTATATCCATGTATTTCGCCTCTTCTTGATGTTGTTATTATTTGGGGTGCTTGAAGATTATCCAACTTACTGTATTCAAGGATTTTCACCAGGATTCTCCTTATCTAGATAGCTCTAGTCTGTGTGCAAAAGCGCCTAGATTTTTCACATTATTCACAACGCCATGGCAAAAAGGGCTGAGATAACCCTAACTGAGGCATTACAGTATGGATCTTCACATTATATAGCAAGTTATATCACTCTTAATAAAGATCATGCAGCTCTATAATGTAGTGATTAGCACAGTGATTTTGAAAAAGATTGTCGCAAATTTGGGTTTGATCCCCAATAGAGCCTTTACTCTATGGTTTTTGCATTAACAGTAACTAGCCCTAATTGAGGCCCTTGTGATTGGTGGAGATGTAATATGTAATAAATGCTTTTGTTGCCTGTACTGTTTTTCCGCATTGTTGCACACCGACTTCATTTTGATATCTTCTTCCATTACATTATATCAAATCTATCATAAAGTAGCTGCACCGATGATGCCTGCTGTCCGGAACGCCGCCTTATTCGTTATGACCACTTCGACAGGGTATTTCCATTCCATAAATTTCGTCCAGCCTGTTGGTACGATTGTTAGCCGGTGTTCCTGCTATACAAATATCTGCTATACAAATATAGCCCGCAGAAGTACATACCCCAATATGCACATTTCCTCCCTGCATATTTGCCTATAAAGGGCACAAGAACCATTGTGAGAAGCAGCTCTAGCTGCTGTAAACTTTCGCGCCATTGCTCTTCCGCATCTGAGTCTTCGTAATCTGAAAGGAGGTCGGATTCTGTTGATGTTTCTGAGGGTAAGGAGGCTATTTCGTCTTCTTCCGAGGATGTGTGGTCATAAGATGTGTTGAATTGTGAGGAGATCATGTAGGTTGAGGCGGAAGGGGATATCGAGTCATTGGAGGGGAATGGAGATGCGGACATTTTGATTGACGTGTCGCGTGATTGTGGGAAGAGCAGCGTAATAGAAGGCGGTAATTGAGCGGTTCACAAGATATGACGAGCTTGATGTTGTCGAACCGGTGTTTCAGGAACCCAGGTGTAGGTGACCGAGCGGTTGTCTACCGCAGGTCAATAAACAGGCTCATTAGACGTCAATATAAACCAAGAATGTCGGGTATTGCGCTGATAAATCCAGAAAACAAAGAAAAAGAGCTAATGCCAGCTCTTCAGAAATGTAGTATACTCCAATGTGGCTCTTGTCTTCCTGGACCAGATTGCTCGTCCGCCGAACGACGTAATCGGCCAGCCCACGTGATTTATCCCGCAAAATCGGTCGACAGGTCACGTGCACCCTGGCATTATCTTTTGTGGCGATCGTGGGATGATTTCCTTATCCAAGCAGGAAGAAGACGAACTCTGAGTCATATCATCGAAAAGTGCGACACCTGAGTCAAAAAGTTTGAAATTAATACTACTCAAGCTGTGCAACCCCAACAGGCATGGCGGATACTGTACGTCACATTCCTTTTGCATTTTTAACCGACTAAAATCTCCTCCCACATTTTCCCTCTGCAATTTGACATCAAACCCCTCACATCCACCTGTGTTACCAATATCGCGTGCACTCGATATCCGCTCTTATCTACGATACTTGCCGTATCTGGAGATATTATTTTTCAAGTTACCATAAACTGACGAGCTTCCTTGTTGCAGGAGGTTACAGCCCCGGAGACAAAACATCGCAAGTCGGTAGCGTTCAGCGAAGAAGCCACAGTCATGGATGCCAACGGAGAGGTCACGGAGGCTGCTCCCGTCGAGAAAGAAACAGCTGAGAGCCACTCTGCAGGTACGTATTCGATTTCGAGCCAACAGTATACGATGATTTGCGAGCTAACCACGAGTTTCAATAGACAAGGAAGTCGACGAGGTCACCGAACTGTTCAAGGGTCTCTCCAAAAAGAAGAAGACAAAGAAATCTAAAGATGCCGACGCCGAAGGTGACGAGGCCGCCCCCGCAGGCGATGGCGAACTCGACTTGAGCGCGATGAAGAAAAAGAAGAAGAAGCCCAAGAAGGCCGACGTTGGAGATTTCGAGGCTAAGCTCGCCGAGGCCGGTGTTACAGAGGAAGGCGCAGAAGGCAAAGAACCCGCCGGCGAACAACTGCCCGAAGGCGATCTCGAGAAAGGAACCGGCATTTGGGCCCATGATGCCACACAAGCTATTCCATATCAGCTGCTCGTTACTCGATTCTTCTCCCTTATTCAGAGCCACCACCCCGATCTTTTGTCTAGCGGTTCCAAATCGTACAGGATTCCCCCTCCCCAGTGTCTGCGTGAAGGAAATCGTCGTACTATTTTCGCCAACATTGCCGATATTTGCAAGCGAATGAAGCGTTCGGACGACCACGTCATGCAGTTCTTGTTCGCTGAATTGGGTACCAGTGGTAGTGTTGACGGTAGCCGACGATTGGTTATCAAGGGTCGTTTCCAACAGAAGATGATTGAGAATGTGTTGCGACGATACATTGGTATGTACTTTTCAGACTCTTTACAGGCATACAGACAGTCACTAACACATAACAGTTGAATACGTTACCTGCAAAACCTGCCGAAGCCCCGACACCGAACTCAACAAAGGAGAGAACCGTCTGTACTTCGTCACCTGCAACTCTTGCGGATCCCGACGATCTGTTACAGCTATCAAGACCGGTTTCCGTGGACAAGTTGGTCGTCGTAAGAAGGCAGCCTAAATACGATTTTCTTTCTATTCTGGCAGCCTGTTCTTCTTTAATTTCTACCTTACCTACCCTTCTTTTGTCAAAAAGTTCCTAACGACCTCGGGATTTTTTTTTTCTCTCTTATTGTCTAACATGGATATCGATATGAACAAAATTGGTGGAGAGAGACGATGATATGAATATGAATAGATTTCTATATTGTCATCTAACGACCCTCAAAAGAAGATAATTTGCTACATACCGTGAACCTTACACGTAAACTCTGATCCCGGCATGTCCTCGGGTTATGAAGCTCTGAGAGTGTTACCAATAATAGACTGAGTCCATCCATGCAGGCATTAATGCATTAACTTACCTGTCTATGCACCCTATTAAATGTCTGTAACAGCCCACATCCCCTCAAGTGCCTCAACAAGCCACCAATTAGGGCTGTGAGTCTAGCTGAAGAAAACGAGCCGGCCTGCGGGGATCAGGCCCATAATGCTTATCCGACCTCTCTCATCGCGTATTTAAGCGCCCATGCTGTGCCAATGCAGCCTATCACCAGTGCTAAGTGGTCTGCCAATGTTTTCGCTAATGTACTAAGTAGGAGGCATCCGGAAGGTCTCTGCATAATTGACCGGTGGCCTGTAGATTAGCACTAGCTATACAAATTCCAGAGCTTCTTGTACCGAGCTTTTCCCCTCATTCTTTTATTTCTAATTTCCTCAGTCTACTCCGTAGTTCTTCTACCTTTGTGGATTCCCAGAGGTCATATCTGCTCTACAGCGATCTATATACAAAGGCTCATCGTCTACGCATCGCAACTCCCTGCTATTCCATTCCATCCATCTGATCGTGAAGAGACGACATCGGGCCCGGTGCCCTAATTACTCGCGAGAAATACCATATCGGATGATATTTTAACGTTCAACTTTATATATATATTCATAATCTACACTCTGAATCATGCAATCATTTCCTCCTCCTCCCTCGGCGCAGGGCCAACATTTCCCTCGTATGTTTCCTTCCGTTTCTACAGCAGAGAGCTTCGTTGACTGACCAGTTTTGTTGATTAGCACCTCCCGCAAGATCCGCAAGTATGTCGAATGGTCTAATCTTCATATATTAGATGAAAGTCTTTCCTACAATGTCGACAAATCTAACATCTATGAACAGCATTTCCTCCTCCACCTTTAGCCTCGCCAGGGTTCCCTCCGCCACCACAACCATCACCGGGCTTCCCTCCACCAAACTACACCTATCCCGCTCCTCCAACTCAAAATGTACAACAACCACAACCACAACCCCAATCGCAAAATGGGCAATCCCAGTTCCCACCACCACCAAACAGTCGCCCACCGACTACAAGCCCTCCGCCACGCTTTGATGCCGGCAATAGCGTAGCAGCCCATCAAGCGGCCATGCTTGCCGCAGCGCAGGAAACGAAATTACCCCTATCGCCGCCGCCAATGCCAATGTCTCCTCCGCCAACGGGCAGGCCCCGTATGATGGAGCAGATGCCGGGTGGTGCGCCGCCCGTGGGCCAGTTTAGGGGTGCGCAGGCTACAAGCGGGGATGATGTGGGCACGTTCAATGGTGGAAGTTATAGGATTAGCCATCGGAGTGTGAATTCGATTGTGACATTTCAGCTTGCCATGGGTGCGCCGTTGGATGCTAGGCCTGGTATGCTTTTCTTCGTTTCTATCTCCAATTATAGGTCTGGGAATTAACTAAACGGGGTGAACAGGTGTTATGATTGCAATGTCGCCCACCATCACACTCAAGGGAAACTTTCACTTCTCTCTGAAGAAGCTCCTTATCGGAGGTGAAATGGCTCACTCGACATATACCGGACCTGGAGAAATTCTTATGGCTCCTTCTGTGCTCGGCGACATTACCACTTTGCGACTGAATAATGATGGCGAATGGAAAGTTGGGCGTGATGCATTTCTGGCCTGTACCAGTGGTGTCAAGAAGGTGTATGCAGCACAAAACCTTTCCAAGACACTCTTCTCTGGAGAGGGGTGGTTCGTGTATAAGATGAGCGGTAGCGGGCTCTTGTGGATGCAGAGCTTTGGTGCTATTATTAAGAAAGACGTACGTGCGATTGCTCATAGCCCTCCCTCTTTTTTTTTCCCTCCCTTCTCTCTCGTGTTATAGTGAAAGCTAATTGCTAATCCCTTTCAGCTTGCGGAAGGAGAGGATTATTTTATTGACAATGGTCATCTTGTTGCATGGAATTGTAAGTATGTCATTGAGCGAGTCGCTTCCGGTGGGATCATCTCAGGCTTGAGCAGTGGTGAAGGACTGGCCTGTCGTTTCAAGGGACCGGGAACCGTCTATATGCAAACGAGAAATCTGCATGCATTCGGTGTGCAAATAGGAGCAAGCACTGCAAGTGGATAGACCATTTGGACTCGCGCAAGCAGCCCTATATGCTTCACGACTGTTTCGCTCGGAGTCCAGGCGCGTTATTTTTGGCTTTCATCTATATTAAAGTCTTTATGCATTAAGTGGAGCCATGAATTCTATAATTTCCATCTTGGCGACTAGCTTGCCAGCTGTCTCGTCCCTGCACGTACCAGAAGATCGCATATTTCTGTCGTCCGTCCATTCTCGTTTATCACCCTCGCCAGGTCCAGAGCTGTGTAGTTATCGTAGTTCTTGACACGAACGTCGGCTCCGTGCTCTAACAAAAATCGTGATATTTCAAGATTATTCCTGTGGACCGCAGCAATTAACGCCGTTCGACCTTCCTGGCCTATTGCGTTGACATTCGCCCCCTTTTCCACCAGAATCTTAACAGCATCTAGACTACCGCTTCCGGCACTAAGTATGAGAGCTGTATCGAAATCCTTATTCTTTTTCTCCAGTTGAGCACCGTGGGTGATAAGAATTTGGATGCTTTCAATGTCATTCTGCATCGCTGCTAGCATTAAAGCAGTTTCCATGTTGTCGTCTTGTATGTCTACGTCAACTCCACTCTGCAGCGTGAACTTGAGTAAAGCTGTCTGCTTGTTTTCGGCAGCGATTAATTGGGCTCTTTCGTAACCCCTTCGCTTCGTGTCTGTATTGGTGTGTTCCAAGAGCGTCTCGATGGTTTGCACATCTCCATCTATGGCAAGTATTCCGAACGCACGATTCCACAAGTCTGTTGTCTCAACAATGCGTGAGAGCGAAAAGATAGCCTTCTTGTACCCTTTAATAACAACATATCGCATAAGCTCTACCATCCCTGTGTGGTTAAAATTCAAGGACCATACATCCCTAAGCCATAACAAAAGGACATCGAGGATAGTTTGATAGTCGTTCCTTAAAAGCCAATCAATCACTAACTCATGCAATTTCCTACCGTCAGGCAGGCTTTGCTTATTCGAGCCAAACCATAGGTTGCAGAGAGCTTCTTCACACAACGCAGCAGTTTCTGGGTCCTCATACACACTATGCAAAGTATAGGTAGAACCTAATATCTCCTGAAAACTGTTCAAATTGCGTGCCGTATTCTGATCCCAGTCCAAACGGGCCTGATGTTGCATTAGGCGTAATGCCAACCACGATATTTGACATTGGAAATCTTTGCGCCATTGTAATGGAGGAATGCTGGCCACAGTGGCTAAGTAGTTCGAGATTGAGTCCGAAAGGGTTTGATCGGTTTTCATAATTGCGACCAGGCGTTCAATGGCGATATATTCCAAATCGAGTCCCACTGGCAGTGGCATAAGACCGGTCAAACAAATATACACGTACTCGTTTAACAAATACTCTATTTCCCCGTAATCGGCCGATGAGCACAGCCATTCACTGACCGTCACAAGTTCGTCGTAATTCAGATAAAGCTCGCTTCTGTTTCGGGAGGGACCAGAATGTCTCCTATCCTGACACACTTTAAACGCGCTGGACGGAATCTCTTGCAACAAATTTCGGTCAGCTAACACCGGTAAGATGCACAGCAGGCCTTCGTTCCTAGTCCCAAGACCAGAGTTTTGAAACATTGCCACAAGACTATCAACAAGGCCATTCTGCAAGTGGTAGTCGTGTCTGTCAGTTCCTTTCAGGTAAGTCGTCTGGTCATCATTATCGAAATCCCCAAGAACTGAGTGTAGGATGTGCGAGAAGATATCTTGGCAAGCCAGCGTATAGAGATCTGAGGTGACTTTGACCGCAGCTGCTCCATCTGGTATCGGATTCATTGTATGATGCTGGAGAATGCCAAAAGTTTGACAGTAACAGAGTAAACTGCTCACCATTGCTCGGTCCTCCTGAGAGATGCAGGGCTCATTTGTCCATTTCTGGTACAACAACTGCGCATAATGACCATCTCTATCCTTGATCGTGAAGGGCCTAAAGAAAGTATTGGTGCTGGAAGCCTCCTGGCTTAGTATATGGTTTTCATACTTCAAGGACCACATGTATAAGCCGACAATGGGCTCCCAAAAGTCTGAGTCCACATTTTTATCCACAAACAAACGAGCCTGCCAAGTCTCTGATATTTCTTGCATATCAACATCTTTCTGGCAGCTCACAGGTATACTTATATCGAAGTAGGTATTTTTCTTTTGCAATGAGCGGCCGCCTATGTTTCGCATCAGCTCTTGAGTGGCTAGCCCAAGGATTTTTGCCGACCTGCAGACAGGCGTCTTATTCCAATCCGTGTCGACTGAACTTCTCAATTTGGTGCGCGTCATGATCGATTCTCGTATGATAGGACCGCCCTGAGTTTGTGAATGAGGACTATAGAGCTTTAATCAATATGTGTCATCTTGATTGGATTGATATCTACTCACCGATGGACACAGCATGGAGGGCTGAGCTGGAAAGACCTGATATTGAACAGACGGAACACCAACCAATCGAGCTCGTGCTCGCCATTCGAGACAATTCTTTGTTCATCGCCCTTTAACATATTCTCCCCTTCCTGCATTCGACCTGCTCTTAAGCCAGTTCTGACAAGTGTCATTACCATTGTAGCTCCAAGTTGAGCAAGTATCACGGAAGAGTGCAGCCCTCGTATACCAACGAACTGAATCACAAAGCCAACCATTGTTAACCCGACTACAAGCATCAATTCTATCTCTCTGTCGAGATTGAATAAGCTTTTGGGAGAGTCATGTCTCACAGATCGAACGAAGCTGACGCCTTTCTCAGTCCGGCCTACAAATGACGGGAATTTCTGATCTCCCACTGCTTGATTTCCTGGCTGAATCCAGTAGACTCTAGTATTTTCGGGTAAAGTGAAGTCATCAAGCTTCATCGAGCGTCGCTCTACCAATACAGCACAGAGAAACATGCCAAAAGTAAGGAGAACTGTCCCCAACACAAACATTGGAAACGCGTAACTGTCCACAGGATTTCCATCTTTCAGGAAGGCTTGTGGCCAGTACATTACCGTAAGGGCGGCGTAGAGAATTACACCTATGTTGTCCAATGTCAGCATCATTGAGAAATGTTTTTCGTCGGTAGCTAAAGACAGGAAAGCATACAGAACTGTAGGATGACCCCAAAAGTAGCCGCAAGACGAAACCAAAAAGGCGCGCGTCTTCTAATACCTTTATTTAAAGATAGGTTTGGCAGTTTGACATCTTTTTCAAGGTCTTTCCAGGCTTTCCCAGCCGCTTCACTTACTAATTCGACATTGACAGCTCCGGATTGTATTTGGCTTTCATCTATCATGATTTCCAGGATTCTGGGATTGCCCGTTATCCTCGCAACGCCGGATTCGGTGAAAATTTCAGCGGTGCTTTCTGAAACACAGGAAAGTATTTCCTTTTCAGATTCGGCCGGGTCCTCCTGCGCTCTCCCTATCAATGCTCGAAGGGTTGAATTACCGCATACTCGTATGGCAGATACCACAGCCGTCAAAACTCCAAGCGGTGCCAATGCGAAGATAAAGTCATCTAGTGTATCGATCAATTCCGACATGCATTGTCGAGTAATTTGTTCTCCAAATAGAGTTATTAGCGGTGCCTGTAGTTCCGTCAATTCCTAGATACTTTGGAAATATATTGACACGGACTTACCAGGTCGGTGGCAAGATTGTTCGCAAAATCATCCCAGTTATCAGCTGAAACACAGGACGCTAAGCAGCAGAAGACCAGTATATAGTACAAAACAGCCATCCTTGGTCATTCCAACTTCGAAGTCATGTGGTCGATAATTGATTGATTTGAGATATACGTAATGACCGGTGACAGAAGGCAAATATATGTGAATTGTTATCAGTTTGCGAACAAGGCTGTCCCGAGATTTTATCGTCGTGATTGGTGCTGCAATCGACATACCCAGGACGGCTTGATGCAGGGGTTTGTACGGCGCAGTGCCGCAGACAACAGGCATGATGTACTGGAAGCGATACTTCAGCCTTGCACTGCCATTGCATGAATTTTGAAACAGCATGGGCGGCTATGAGAAGCTTGCTGTGGATTGCGTGACCTTACTGGTTGGTTGGTCATCCACCCCAGCGGTTAAATATTTGATATTGACCGTCCACGTACCGGAACACAATTTGGGATGATTGAAGCAGAAAAATGACTACTAACGAGATGAGATGGATTACCGTGCTGATGATTTCGGACCAAGATAGAAGGGTATATGGTACTGTGACACTGTCACGTTTCTGTTGGACTGGGGCACTGAAAGAAGGTGCGCACCGGCCGCTTGTTCCTGCTTCTGGGGCATGGTACGGGCGGTCCTTCCCGTGTCCCCATCAGATATCTACTCGATCTCCATTTCTATCTTTCATTACTGCTTTGTGGAGGATGAGATAGATGGAAGGTGTTCAGACTATGGGAGACGAGGGAGACGAGGGACTTGAGAAGACTGGCCTGGCTGTTAAGTGTAAAAGTTGAAACGATTGGCTTTGGCGCGGTCGGGCTAAGAGTTTCTACCGACTTTTATCGACTTCCAATCTCGGAGCTTGTATGGTGAATATAAATAATCTTTTAGAGTACATATCTACGGGGTGCAGATACATCCAGCCTGGCAGATGAAACGAATCTCTTGAGCGCCTTGACGCTGGTATCTCCCGTGGAAGATCCTGATCCCAGATAGATACGATAATGTGCTTGAAATCAAAACTTGCAGCCACGATTACTTATACTTATAGTATTATGCTTTTCCACGACGTATTGCGAACGAGAATGTGCGGGGTAGCATTCATTGACGCCAACTGAAATAGAGTGCAAAGCGCAAGTTGCATACTAAGCAGGGATCGTGGTGCAATTTTGGGGGTCATTGTATTGCTGATCGAGTCATCTCGTTGAAAGTCTCAGCACTCAATAATGGTATTATAAACTGCCATGAGTAATGAAAGTATTTTTCAGTGCTGGGGGAATATATGAGCAAGACCAAAAGAGACGCAGGAGCACGTGCCCAACGGCAGTGCCGGAAAGTCGTACGAGGAAGGAGTGGACCCTGCTGGTTAGGCTCCACGAGTCCACGGCCGCCGAGTGTGGCTTTGCTGGTGTAGCACCTCTTGGCTAGCCTGAGTACGTATCAACTTACACCTCACCACGCATTCGCTTCAACCAACTTAACCTCCTTCCATCAACAGTCCATCCGAAAAACACCGATAATCAATTTTCTTCATAGCTGTACGTTGGCCAAGTCTGCAGTGTCGCTATAGTCCGACAAAAATACACATACGCCTTTTACTACAGCCATGGCGTCGCAGGGTGAATTCTCCGCGGCCATGACCAATCGGTCACTGCGCACCATCCGAACTGTATGCTCTCCGCAACATAGAACTATTGTCCATTTGGACGCACCGGATTATATGGGTATCCAAACTAATACTCTTTGATAGGAGCTGGAGTTTCTCACAGATGCTTCTATCATCACACCGCAACAACTAGCGAACTTCCTATCTCAACTACCAAATCAGACACAACTACACGCCCCGGTCATTTCGGCAGCAGGCCCAATACCCGCCCCAGTGCAATCTCCAGAGCCTACTCCCGCCTTCAATCCTCCTACAGCCCAGCTTCAGAATGCTACATTGAACGAGAAAGCCCCGACACAGTACCCCAGTCCGGCCCCACCGCCGCCTGCCTATGCTCAGACACCGCCAGTCTTGTCGATTTCATCGGCCATGTATGCCTACACGCCGACTGATGCCGGTGACCTTGCTCTTCAGCCGAACGATCGTATTCTAGTTTTGGAGCATATGAACAATGACTGTATGTCTCCCGCGGAAAGACTGATATATCTATCTTTGTACTAATACGACCTAGGGTGGCGTGGTCGGAATGAGCGAACAAACCAGGAAGGAATATTCCCACGGAGCTATGTCAGAGTCTTGGACGAGAAGCCCGCTGCACCGGTCCTGTCTCCTCAGCCCACAAACTACGGAAATATGCCTTTGGAAGTCTCTCAAACCGGATCCTCTGCAACCGACGCTGCCGGCCGTCGACCCAGCAAGTTTGAAGAGCAAGGCAAGAAATTTGGAAGGAAAATGGGCAATGCCGGTGAGTCCGAGTCTGTTTCATCTATGGAACATCACTGACGTCTGTATAGCAATCTTCGGTGCTGGTGCCACAATTGGTTCCAACATCGTGAACGGCATCTTTTAAGCTAAGCCCACGTTGCACTTGGGTTCTTTTTTGTTTTCAGAATAACGTTGACCCGCTCAATGGGAAACTCATTACAAAATCTTAGGGTTACGGCTTGCGCATTATGGGATTGGCGTTGATGGCGTACAAGGAACTATCACGTCTGTTCCAGCTGGGTTTCTCTCCTGACGACCTTTTCATCAAACAAAGAAACTTTTGCTTACTGTCTTGGCTCTGTTACACGTCTGCTGAGTCAATTTATGTTTGTTTTGGAAATCGAATCTGGCCGTGAGCGTGTCGTAATGCAGTGCATTCGCAGACCTACCTGTCCGGTTGCCGATGACTTCATCAAGCTAGGATTCTTCCTGTTCTTTCGTGTCTATATTTATTTCCTTTGTAACTGCACTGCTGACTGGCTAGCACATTGAGCAGTCTCTGTTGTTGATTTTGTCATTTGATTGCAGACTTGACTGTCTATTTAATTTGTTTGGAGATTAGAGCAGTGAAATGCAAGGGATGTTCAACTAAATGTTCCTCGATAAAATCACAAACGGGTAGGCCTATGAGATTACTAACCATATGGCCACACGCTCAAGCATAAATAGATCAAGAGAAAGCGACTTGATCTTATAGACAGTGCATAATGCCACCATCTAATCTTACCCCACAGTCTGAGATGATGCCGGATGCTGTTCACCGCCTACCCAAAACAGCAAATCAGCACCCCTCGTTCGGCCATTTTCAAAAAATTGGAACCGGTGGTTTAAATGGGCCACAAATATTGCCCGCCGATTTTCCGGTCCCAGGAAAATTTTCTAAGATTTCTTTCTGAGGCATTGAGTTGCTCATCAGGAGGATTTCCTTCCTCAGCTTTCAACAAGATAATTCTCAACTCTGATTCCATTTGTTTCTTTCTTTAAAAGTTCGTTGAACGAACGACAAAGAGAGGAAAAATGTGTGGCATTCTTGGCCTTATCCTGGGCCATATCAGTGACGATCCGAACTTCCCGTGTAAAGCGGCTGTGACGTTACATGAGGCTTTGTATTATTTGCAGCATCGAGGTCAGGATGCGTGTGGTATAGCGACTTGCGCCGCTGGAGGAAGGATTTTTCAGTGCAAGGGCAATGGCATGGCTGGAAAGGTTGGTATCGCTTAGTGGGATGGACATGGATTCGTTGCTAATTTCCATGCGATAGGTCTTTGATGAGGGGCGCCGAGTTCAGGATCTGTGAGTTAATATCATTTTATAGCAAGAGAATGTCTGGCTAATTCTCATGTTGTAGTCCAGGTTCAATGGGTATTGGCCACCTACGATATCCCACCGCAGGCTCCGACTCCAGTGCCGAAGCGCAACCATTCTACGTCAACAGTCCCTACGGTATCTGCCTCGCACACAACGGTAACCTCGTAAATGCGCTCGAACTGCGGGAACATCTCGACAAAGAAGCGCATCGACACATCAACACGGACAGCGATAGTGAGTTGATGTTGAATATCTTTGCAAATGAATTGAATGAAACCGGGAAAGCGCGTGTGAATCAGGAGGATATTTTCGATGCCCTTTCGAGGATGTATAAGAGGTGTCAGGGTGGATGGGCGTGTACGGCTATGGTTGCTGGTTTTGGTGAGTAGTTTCCTATAGATTGTGGAGTTTTCATGGATCTGACCGGGTGCAGGTATATTTGCCTTCCGCGACCAATATGGTATTCGTCCTTTGATCCTAGGAGAGCGTCCATCAGAGACCCTACCAGGTGCGACAGATTATATGTTTGCCTCTGAGAGTATTGCTCTACGACAACTCGGTTTCCGCAACCTGCGCGATATCATGCCCGGTGAAGCCGTCTTTATCCGCAAAGGGCAATCCCCAGTCTTTCGACAAGTTGCAGAACAACTAGCTTATTCTCCCGACATTTTCGAATATGTGTACTTTGCACGACCAGACACCATCATCGACGGGATCGGTGTGCACGCCAGCCGTCAAAAGATGGGCGACAAATTGGCGGATAAAATCAAGGAGATTCTCGGCGAGGAAGGTGTCAAAGAGATTGACGCTGTGATCCCAATTCCCGAAACATCAAATCCTTCTGCCTTCAGCGTTGCGCAACGACTAAATCTACCATACCGCGAAGGATTCGTCAAAAACCGATATGTCTTCCGAACATTTATTATGCCCGGGCAGAGCGCACGTCAAAAGGGCGTGCGCCGGAAACTGAGTGCAATCGATCAGGACTTTGCCGGCAAATGTGTTCTGCTGGTCGATGACAGTATTGTCCGCGGCACGACGAGCAAAGAAATCGTGGCGATGGCTCGAGAAGCCGGTGCCCGCAAAGTCATATTCGCCAGTTGCGCACCGCCCATCACGCACCCACATCTCTACGGTATCGCATTGGCATCGCCAGCCGAACTCATTGCCTCCAACAAGGACCGATTTGCCATTGCCGAAAACATCGGAGCCGAAGAAGTCATTTTCCAAGATCTTGAAGATCTCAAAGATGCGTGCAGAGAACTATCACCACCAAAGGGGCCGCGGGAATTTGAAGTCGGCGTCTTTTGTGGTAGCTACGTCACGCACGTTCCCGATGGATATATTGATCATTTGGCCGAATTACACAGCCAAAAGAACAAGCAGAACAAATCCGCAGCGTCACAAGGCGCACTCGCTGGAAGTAGCGGTGCAACTATGTTTGATAAAGCGAGGCGCGAGGATATCAGTCTTCATAATGTTGCTAGCGATGCCGCATTGCGTTGATTTTTTTGCTCTTTTCCTTTGGCGGTAATATTCTGGGTAGCAATTATGGGATAGAGCTGGGTTGCATAGACATAAAATCTAGACACATGCTTCATAATATATCCATTCCATGTAATCTGTTGCACTATCGAAGTGAGCCTAATATATCGACCATCGCAAAAAAAAAAAAAAGGGATACATAGTGAAAAGTTTCGCTAGTATTGAGAAAATGCATAGCTGCCAATCTGCTGACAAGCTAGGTGAAACTCATCTGAACACTATGATGTTCAGATGGGACTCTCCTCTCTATAGTCACCCTATTCCTAGAACTTGTGAACAAACTAATAGTTAGATTGTAACTTACACCATCAGGGCCTTTTCGGAGAAAACGATAGCTCGTCTGTATAGAGCAAGAAGTCTCATCGCAATTCAACTCAGCGAGGACGAATAGCCAATAATAAGCCTCACATATAGAAGCGATCAATTGGAGTATACCCAGGTACCGTAAGGCGTCCACAATTCACGGGGCTAAGACATGAATCTTTGTAGAACGAAGAGAACCTTGGAGGTCCTTACATTTAGGCGGGCTCCCAAAAAAGTTAAGGCAATTTGGGTGAGTGAGGATGACTAACCAGCGGAGATAAGTTAGTTGGTCACCGCCTTCGCCCCTCTCAAACTCCGGTCCCCAGCCCAATGACATACGCAACCCATCGAGAAGCTTCGACCGATACATATAAAACTGTCTCCCGCTGAGTCAATCTCGATTTTAACAACCAACTTACCACCTACCATACAAGCGACGCCACCCTTTCTCTCAGCCTCTGCAGATTTAAAAGAGCTGGGACTATCTTTTCTTCAACAACCAAATAATCCGAATTTCTTGATTATTTGATCGACGTTCCAGCGAGTTCGAACGCACACACGTGCTCACCGATCTTTCCACCGATCTTGCCTGTCAATCAAACCACACAATCAGACAAAATGGCCGACCAGGACTGGGACAGCGTCACTCGCATCGGCACCAAGCACCGTGCTGGTGGTGTCCAGCGCGAAACCGTCGTCAAGGGCCGTAGCGCCCTCAATGCAGCCCAACGGTCTGGTCTCGTAATTGGCACAGAGAAGAAATTCGCCACTGGCAACGCTGTACGTCCTGAACTTCCTCCTTCTCTCAAGTTTATCTACATACTTTTTCTAGACCCATGCTAACAGATGGAAATAGGCCGGCCGCGCTGGCGCTCCCGAAGGCCAACATCTCACAAAAGTCGACCGCAGCGACGACATCATCAAACCCAAAACTGTCGGCGCTCAAGTCGGCGACGCCATCAAACGGCGCCGCAACGATGAGGGTTACAAAATGACCCAAAAAGAGTTGGCAACGAAATGTAATACGACAGTTACCGTGGTGCAGGATATGGAGCGGGGCACAGCGACACCTGACCAGAAGGTGTTGAGTGCGATGGAGAGGGTTTTGAACGTGAAGCTGAGGGGGAGCGATATTGGGGCTGAGAAGTTCCCTAAGAAGAAATAAATGAAATCAAAAACAAGAAAAGAAAAAAAAAGAAAACAGAGAAACTGTTAGATAAGATCTTTTGATGTTTTTGATGACGGATCGCACGGGGTTTTCTACTTTTACGCCTATTTTTTGGTTGATACGTTTCATGACATCCATGGTGACATGACATGAATAGATAGTTGAGTTGGAATGAGCGCCGACTACTACCTGTCTTGGTTCTGGTTTCATGCGTGATTAGATATACAGAGTAGAATGCATCAATTACTATCAAAGATTGATCCGAATACATATGTACGTGTCTGTGTATTTTTCTTCATTTGTCGATGATTAAAATGTAACCAAGTCAAGTAAAACCGTAGAAAAAGAAAAGAACGAAGGATGGATTCGTTCATGCAACAGAAAAACTCCATTGACCAGCCCACTTATCCTTCATTGCAATTTTGGTCTTTTATTTGCATCATGACACATAAGTAGACATTTAGACATAAGGGAAAAAGAAATAAGTCTACCGTCTCAACTGCTCCCTCTCTACCTCATACATGAAATCAAAGTACGGCTTATCAAAGTGATGAACACGAACGTAACCATCCTCTCCACCAGAGGCATAAGCCGTGCCGGCAGGGTGCACGGCGATGGTGTTGAGAGGTCCGAAATGACCACGCACACGACCAATTTCGTCCTCAAAGATCTTGTGGTAGAAGCGGGCTTCGAATTTACCTTGACGCGCGGAGGTGGTTGTGACTTCCATGGCGGCTTGGCCACCACCGAGGATCACGTAGTCCTTTTTCGGGGTGATAGCAGCTGTGTTGAGGGGGGTGTCGGTAGGGTAGGATTTGAGGACGGCGAGGTTGCGAGATGAGAGGATCTTTCACATTTCGTTAGTTATTGTATTGTAAGATATAATAGTGTAAGACTCACCTTTGCGGTCTTGTCTCTGGATGCGGTGATAAAGTATGTGCGGTCTGCGGAGAATTGAATGTCGTTGATCTGAAGGTCGAGCTCGTGGGCTTGGACGTTTTCCAGTTGTTCGCCGGACTATAAAGTCAGCCATGAAGCCAGCGATTTCTTCCTCACGTAGATATTGTACACACCTTGGCATCGTATTGGCTGACGCTACCATCCTCATGTCCTGCAATAATGTACTTGCTCAAATAACTCCATCCAGCAACGGTGGCCTTGCTATCCTCGCACGTAATCTTCAGACTCGGCTCATCCGTCTGCAAATCCAGGTTGTTTCCCTCGCCATCACCGTACTGCACATCAAACACCACAATCGTACCCAAATAACCCATACGCTTCTCCGTCACGGCCAAAAGTCGGCTTCCATCAGGACTGAATTCGACCCGTTTCACGGCGGTGGGGAACTCCCATACTTTGACGCATTCGCCGGTCTTGATGTTCCATAATCGGACAGAGTTATCTGCTGATCCTGTTGCGAGGAGGACTGTGTTGGGGCTGACGTCGACGGTCCAGATGGCTCCCTGGTGGCCTGAGTATGTTCCTAGACGCTCTCCGTTGGCGGCGAACCAGACACACACGATCTTGTCCTTGGCCACGGAGAAAAGAAGATCGCCGTCGCGGTTGAATTTGATTTGATTCAGAGACCGTTCCTGCATTTGTTAGTCTGCAAACTCATACCGCGGGGAGGGGTGTACCAACATGGCCCTGGAGAAGAATAGGCCTCATGCTGGCCGTGTGTCTGTGCTATTTCCTGCTAAATAAATAGCTCTGGAAATATATCAACAAGATGTGGCGCTTAGATATGACACCGTCAGACGAAGACCCGTCGCGAACTGACTGTTCCTATCCAACGATCACTTAACGTATCGATAAATTTCGTCGCACACTAACTAATCCGCCTGCCGCCTGAAGTGCCAAGACTTTCTGCCGCCCACTCAGGGACTCGCCTCTCAAACTTATCGCCCGTAATAACCGTACCGGTAGATCTGTATTTCCGGCAGGGCTCAGCCCTTATCGCTAACATTTGTGCCAACAGACTGCAAATTGATAAGCTTCGTTGGTAACCCGAATACACGCTGTAATTTTTGTTTTGCCTCGTCCTTTGAAGCATTCTTTGGATCAATGGAGACACATTCAGCAAATCAGACGAACGGGTGACTGCGTTAATCTCCGAAAAAGAGAAAAAGGCTCTTGGAATTGCTCTATATTTTTACGTACTGCCACTGTCGGTGCCCACCCGAGCTTCAATTGAGCACCGGCGAATACTGCAGCGAGTGATTGATTGAGTCATCGTCTTCGAGATGCCTACTCTGCCATAGGTTTCAATCTGGTAGAGCTTCGTTTTTTGTCTTTGCTATCTGCATAATCTACTTACAATCGAAGATTACAAACTCTGCAGATCCGGCCACTCAATTCTTCGTCTAATTCGTTGACGTCGGGGTTGGACCTCAGAAAAAGGAAAAAAGAACGCGGCTAAGTTTTTCTTTCCCAAAAGAGGCAGCTAATGTTTCCCTCGGGGTCCTTTCGGGCCCCTAACCATCGTCTGCTGCTGCATGCACCCCGCCATCCAGCGCACTTATATTGTCGCATTCCCCTCATCCCAGCTGCGAAGAGACAACTCGCTCTCTCTGCTCTTCGGGGGGTCTGTTTAAGTCCTGTTTCACTGCTTCATCGCTCGTCTGTTTCGTCCAAACAGTTTCCCGTGCATCGCGGAAGCTTGGTGGTTTCCCGTTCAAGAAGCTTTTCGATTTCCGCCGCGAACATGGCTGGGTCTAAAATCGATGGCACCGCCATTGCGAAAGATATCAGGGAGAAGTTGAAAAATGAGATTGCTGAGTTGCAGGAGAAGAATTCTAGATTCAAGCCTAATCTCGTTATCTACCAAGGTATGTCTTCTCTAGTTTCTGCGGGTGGTCTCGTTAGTACATTTGCTAATATGTTTATATAGTCGGAGACAGATCTGATTCCAGTGCGTTCGAAAAGCTTCAAACATTACTTTCAATAGCAATTACTAACAGTATTCGCCTACAGGCACGTATGTGCGTATGAAACTGAAGGCTGCTGAAGAGGTAAGATCATCTATCTTTCCCGCGGAAAGAATCACTCCGTGTCTAACAACTTCAACACCAGGCCAACATCCTTTGCAGTATCATCAAGTTTCCGGAAACTATCACAGAAGCGGAGCTTCTCTTTGAAATCGAAAAATCCAACAATGACGCTGATGTCCACGGTATCCTCGTTCAGCTTCCGCTGCCCAGTCACATCTCCGAACATGCCATCACATCCGCCGTTTCTGATGAGAAAGACGTCGATGGCTTTGGTACCATGAGCATTGGTGCCCTTGCCAAGCGCGGCGGTCAGCCACTGTTCGTTCCCTGCACGCCTCAGGGTGTCATGGAGCTTCTCCGAGTGAGCGGCGTTGACCCTGCCGGAAAAGAGGCCGTGGTTGTTGGTCGCAGTGATATTGTCGGCAGCCCCGTCAGCTACTTGCTCAAGAACGCAGATGCGACTGTGACTGTGTGCCATTCCAAGACCAAGAACTTGAGCGAAATTCTCAAGAGAGCAGATATCGTTGTTGCTGCTATTGGAAAACCCGAGTTCATCAAGGGCGAACAACTCAAGGCCGGTGCTGTTGTTATCGATGTTGGCACAAACTACATTCCTGATAACACGAAGAAATCTGGTCAGAGACTGGTCGGTGATGTCCATTTCGAGTCTGCTGTCGAGGTCGCCTCTCAGATTACCCCTGTTCCTGGTGGTGTTGGCCCCATGACCGTTGCTATGTTATTGAAAAACGTCGTCAATTCTGCTAAAGCATACTTTGACAAGCAACGAGACCGTCACATCACCCCTCTGCCTGTCAAGGTTCTCAATCCTGTCCCTTCAGATATCGCCATTTCTCGCGCTCAGAAGCCCAAGGCTATCACCAAGATTGCTGCCGAGGTTGGCATTGCAGCTCACGAACTTGAGCCCTATGGACACACAAAGGCAAAGGTCGACTTGTCTGTCCTTGACCGGCTATCTCACCGTCGCAACGGCCGTTATATCCTCGTGACTGGTATCACCCCTACTCCACTTGGTGAAGGAAAGTCGACAACCACCATGGGTCTGACCCAAGCCCTCGGAGCTCATTTGAACAGAATTGTTTTTGCCAATGTCCGACAGCCCAGCCAGGGACCTACTTTCGGTATCAAGGGAGGTGCTGCGGGAGGTGGTTATAGTCAGGTTATCCCTATGGACGAATTCAACCTTCACTTGACTGGAGACATCCACGCCATCACTGCTGCAAACAACTTGTTGGCAGCAGCTATTGATACTCGCATGTTCCACGAAGCTACCCAGAAAGATGCTGCTCTTTACAAGCGCTTGGTCCCTGCCAAGAAGGGGAAGCGTGAATTTCAACCTATTATGTTCCGTCGGTTGAAGAAATTGGGTATCACCAAGACCGATCCTAACGAATTGACCGAAGATGAGATTCACCGATTCGCTCGTCTCGATATCGACCCTGAGACAATTACTTGGCGCCGTGTGCTCGATGTCAATGACCGACACCTTCGTGGAGTTACTATTGGCCAGGCTCCAACTGAGAAGGGTCTTTCTCGAGAGACAGGTTTCGACATTTCAGTTGCCAGTGAATGTATGGCTATTCTTGCGCTCAGCAACGATCTAGCAGACATGCGTGAACGTCTTGGACGTATGGTTGTTGCCACATCCAAGAACGGCGACCCCGTCACTTGTGATGATATTGGTGTTGGTGGTGCTTTGACAGCTCTCATGAAAGATGCTATCAAGCCCAACATGATGCAGAGTTTGGAAGGTACTCCAGTCTTTGTTCACGCCGGTCCTTTTGCAAATATCAGTATCGGTGCCAACTCTGTCGTGGCCGACAAGCTTGCCCTGAAGCTTGCCGGTACTGAGCCCGACGAGGACCACGATGCGAAGACCGGTTTCGTCGTCACTGAAGCTGGTTTCGATTTTACAATGGGTGGTGAGCGATTCTTCAACATCAAGTGCCGATCATCAGGATTGGTGCCGGATGTTGTTGTCGTGGTGGCCACAGTCAGAGCCCTCAAGGTCCACGGTGGCGGTCCTGAAATCTCCCCCGGTGCTCCTCTGCCTGAAGTTTACCGTACCGAGAACGTGGACATTCTCCGCAAGGGCTGTGTCAACCTCCGCAAGCATATCCAAAACGCCCGTCAGTACGGTATTCCCGTCGTTGTCGCCGTCAACAAATTCGAGACCGACACCGATGCTGAAATTGCTGTCATCCGCGAAGAAGCCATTGCAGCAGGTGCCGAAGACGCCGTGCCCGCCAATCACTGGGCTGAAGGTGGCGCCGGTGCTGTCGATCTCGCCAAGAGCGTAATCACTGCCAGCTCGCAGCCTAAGGACTTTAAGCTTCTCTACAATCTGGAAGGAACTGTGCAAGAACGTATTGACCAGATTGCCAAGGTCATGTACGGCGCTGATAAGGTCGAGTTTAGTGAGCTCGCTCAGAAGAAGGTTGATACATACACCAAGCAAGGATATGGTAATCTGCCCATTTGTGTGGCCAAGACTCAGTACTCGTTGAGTCATGATCCTGCATTGAAGGGAGCCCCTACTGGATTCACTGTCCCCATCCGTGATGTGAGGCTTTCTGCTGGTGCTGGATACTTGTGAGTCGCTTGTCTTTGCCATTTACTGAATCTACTAACGCTGTAAAGGTACGCCCTTGCTGCTGATATCCAGACTATTCCCGGTCTCCCCACAGCCCCCGGCTACCTCAATGTGGACGTTGACCCCATTACCGGCGAAATTGACGGTCTGTTCTAAGGCTTATATTCCTTGCTTTTAGATAACTTATGATATCCATTGAGACACGATTTCATCAAACATTTCATCACGTTGCATATAACACGTTTCAACACAATGCATGGGTCAGGAAGTTGGGGTCGGTCTTTTTTTCTTAATAGAGTTTCAATTATTCTGCATGATCAACAATGTTCATTTCCTTCTACTGATTTCTAGAATGTAATACCCGCTTCGTAATTCCCTCGCACCCCTTAGCTCTAACCCACACATCCACGATCTTACCAGCGCCCGGATCGATGTCTGAATCAACTACGAAGTAATGATTATAAAACGCACCGGCGACGCAGGCATGATTGGGGAAGATCTTGATAGCTTGACCGACAGATAGTGGGATTTTCTCGTCTGCCGCAGACTCGTAAGAGACGATGGCATGCTCTTGACTGATTCGTGCCACAATCAGCCGGTTATCCAAGGCCTCTGTCCTCCAAGATGAGACGACCCCCCATCCGGAATATGAAGCACACGGCTCCCGACCCAGCGCCAACGTTCCAGCCGCAAGGAGAGCTTCAGGCTTTGTCCTCTCCCCGTCGTTATAGACGCTACACACTTCTGCCAGTATTGAAATTGCAATTTCGGTCTCTAGGCTGGTGTTGGGCAAAGATGCTGATCCAGAGGCATTGGTGGAAAATTGCTGCATATCGAGTAACGGATAAACACCAGCATGAAACTCAATTTTGATTTTCGCGGAGGACGTCTCCTGTACTCGCAGGGCTTCCCTTAGTGCTGCTGCTTCAGGTGACTTGTTCCCGTTTGGTAGTAATAGATGTCTCGACGAGAGAATCTGTGGCGTCGCTCCGACACTAATCACCATTTCCCTCCTCTTGTCTTGCAACAACAGATCGGCATGCATCCTCAAAGCATCTTTACAGCCTTTGATTTCACTTACCAAATGCGTCATAGCCTCTTCGGGTGTTGTGGCCGCATAACTCAACGAACTATGCGAATACAGACCCAGCAGCTCTACTATACCTGACTGCTCGGCTTCGATGACGCTCTCGACAAGACCATTCTTGTTTAGGAATGTAGGAGGTAGGCCCGCACGGTGGTATCCGGTATCTATCTTGAGGAATACGCCAACTGGGAAGTTGGTGATGGATCGAAATTGGTGGAGTTGGTCGATTTGGGCGCGATGGTCGATCATAACGCTTATGCTCCCTGGGATATTCAGATAAAGAGCTATTTCGGCCAAGCGGCGGACCTGAGAAGGGGCGAGTGGAATGCCATAAAGCACATTGAAAGGCCTGTTTTGAGTTTTGAATTGTTGGAGGAGTGGGAGGAGTGTCTCGAGCTCAAGGATCGTCGATACGATGAAGTTTGCAGCCAGGCCTGGGTTGTCGCTGACTTGGAGATGTGCGATTTGCGTTGTCTATTTTCCCTATTAGTACTTTACCTGCTGTGGTATGGAGGGTGATATGTACTTTGTGAGATTTGATATGAGCTCTGAAACCGACATTTAGTTGCTGGATAGTTTGGAGCATGTCCCTACAATGTCGCCTGATGATTGCTGCATCGAGAATGGCGGCTGGTTTGGGGATTATGGCGATATCTTGACTGAGGTAAAATTGTTGGAGTTCTGCTTCGGAGGCCATTTCCAAGGTTCTCAATTCAGTTGGAGTTCTAGGTAGTGGAATGTGATAGGTGAGAATGCTGTCACATCACGCTGAATACTGGGACAATTCGACAGTTTTGTATGATTTTGTTCTTTTCCGCTGTTACAGCTCGCTCCGGAGCACTCAATCTAGTCACTGTTGTTCTAAGTTTGCTTGTTGATCTGAGTCGCGAGTAGGGTAGACCCACCAAGCCTCGCTCTCGCGCACCCGATATGGAAACTATGAGGGTGTTCGCAGATACACTAAAACAACGCTTATATGCGTACGTAATTTGGAGATATACTACAGTCATTGATCATACACATCCCTACATTTTCCATAGAGAAACCTCTTTCCACCAACGATTACCAGGCCGATTTCGTTGCCACCCCTTAACCACAACCCTATCGATATACTGACTACTATACGAATCATACTTGCCACCTCCACCACCATCATCTTCCACCAAACCAATACCACAAACCTTACTTCCAGCACTATTTTCGCTGTTGATAAGAGTTGCAACAGCCAGCGCCTGCGTGACTGGGAAGCTACCTTCTTCTAGAGCCGAAGACGCTAAGAAATCAACTAGCCAGCCCTCAATCCGGCTTCCAATATCAAGGCTAGGGCAGCGCGGGAGACATGATAGCAAGAGGCTGGAGATACCAATTGAGTAGACATTGATTTTTACGCATGAGGGTTTGTGGAGGCCGGCGATTATGCGGAGCAGAATTGTTAACCAGTATGTTGTTGATCTTGTGTCGTTCGGGACAGCTTCAGGAGACCGGATAATGTTGTCTGTGCATTGCATAATTCGGGCGACGACACAGTATGCATAGTTCATGGCGTTGACATGAGACGAGAACATCAGTGGTTTAACAGGCAACAATGAATTACTCGTATTAGTGAACGGTTCAGTCGGAAGCTCAGACGGCAAAAGCCTCGATTCCCAATCATCCAACTTCCTTGACTCCCGCTCTAGCATTGAGATGTAGTCAGATAGATCGCAATTCGGATCCTCCCATTGCTTCAAAGAAGCAATAACATTCAACCGATAAGACTCGCACAGTATCGCGGTAACCAGCGTCCTTTTTGCATCGACCGACCAAAGCATAGACACAACATCATCCGGCAATGCCATAGACGGCTGCTGATGCTGATACTCAAAAGAGCTGAAATGGAGTCTTCGCCACCAGCTCTGATATCGAGAATGAAGGTATGCCGACAAAAGCCGGTAGCCTGTGTCCCTCGTCAACGCTGAATAACTATTTTTAGATCCAGTTGTTTGAACGAATTTTGCAATCCCCTGTGCGTGACAATTGAAGCCGGGGAATGTCCCCATTGAAGATTCGATATAGCAAAAGATGGCCAGCACAGCTAGAAGTATGTCTTGGGATATATGCTGCGGTGAGGCACCATTGATGATTTTGGCGACTTGGCCCAGTGCGGATGTGTAGTAATACTGGCTTGTAGCTTGGTGTTGGCGATGCGGTCGATATGCGAGGGTGGTATCGATTCTTGGTTTATGGTCTCTATCCTGTTCAGGACGAGATCGACTCAGATTGCAAGCTGACAATGCTAGAATTGAGTGTCTCAGCATTTGATTCTCATTGCCGACATAAGTCATCTCTCTAAAACAGGAATCAAGCGCTTCCAAGCATGAGCCTCCCCAGTAAGTCAGATAGTAGAGCTCATTCTCGGAACGGTTTAAAGCCCGCACGAGGTCTGTTCTAGGCAGTGTGAAATCGTTTGGCTTTGAGTCCTTGGATATATCGCCACTGTAATCGTATTTGCCCTGTTTTAGATCTACGACAGGAGCAGCTTTGTTCGGTGATAGCTGAAAAGCATTATGAAATTTAAGACTGGGCTGAACTGCCTCGCATGTCCTACCGCGTCGTACGCATGCTCCACAAGACGGCTTTTTCTCGTCGCACTAACCTCATCAGTATTGATTTCTGTGATATTCAAAACAGCCTACCTTTACACGTCGTTTCCTGCATTCTTTGCATCCGGAACGGGTGCGAGTGATGTTGGTCAATTTCGGGCGAGGCGGAGCTGGCTTGTACATCGATATCTTGTTTTATCATTAGGCACATACAGACCTTGTGTGATTCTGGAACGCAGAGTCTTGAAATGCGTACAAATAGATAGATTAGCCTCGCAGGTATCGGGTGATGACGAAGCCCCCAGCTCGCTGTGATATCATGGATCCGCGCTATTCCCAATGAGGTGCGCCGGAACGAGATTTCTCAGGTCTTTGTCTAGCGACAACTACTTCTTTGTTACGCCTCTACAGCGGCGAAAGGAGGCGTTTATTGAGAATGATGGAGTGACATTAGAATATAAAACCATACCGTCCGCTAATCCAGGGTGCAGTCACACAAGGACCAATATTACCATCATGCCCATCCAAGCAATCATCTTCGACCTCCTCACAGCCCTCCTCGACAGCTGGAGTCTCTGGGACAGAGCGGCCAATAATGACCCCGAACAAGGCTACAAATGGCGGAGAAGATATCTAGAACTGACCTTTGGAAGCGATGTATACCGTCCGTATGAAGAGCTCGTTCGGACTTCAGCAAAAGACGTCGGCCTTCCGGAAGCAGCACCAGCTTATTTGATTGACAACTGGGATGACCTACAGCCGTGGCCAGAAGTGAAACAAACTCTTCAACAACTGAAGGCGAAGGGCTATGCCTTGGGAGTAGTATCGAACTGCTCCATCAAACTCGGCCGGCGCGCACTACAAAGATGTGAAACTGCAGACTCGACGACATTCGACGCATTTATCACCGCCGAGGAAGTCGGCTTCTACAAACCGCACCCAAATACGTACCAGGCTATCATTTCAGCTCTCGGCGTGAAGCCGGATGAAGCTATTTTTGTCGCTGGCAGCAGCGGGGATGTTGTTGGAGCAGCGGGAGCTGGGATGCAGGTTGTATGGCATAATCGAATTGGACTGCCGGCTTTGCCTGGCTCTGCGCCTCTGATTGAAGCGCGTTCTCTGGATGTTGCTTTGGAACGGTTTCTAAACTGAAATTGTAGATGCACGGCGGTTACGAAAATCCGATACTCGGCTAAATCAAGTGAGGGGTCGTTGCGCTATCGAATGTCAGACTATACGATTGAAAAAGGTACAATCCAAATAAATGAGTTACATCTTGGGACCATTCGGTGTATGATTTCGTAATCGCAGAGTGAGCAAAGTTCAGAAAGTATAGTGCAGAGTAAACTGTAGAGATAGTAGAGTTATCCGCGGAGGAAAGAGCCAACTCCGTAGAAGCTCGTACCCACTTCGATCTCCTCCGGCTTCGGCGAAAGAGTTCCCCACGGGAGCTGTGAGAGGTGACTCTTGATGAAAATATTCTCAGCAGGAGAGATATCGAATCAATTAAATAAGAGAGCTTGAGGCAGTGTTGTCTGTCCAAAGTGTGTCAAATCTGTGTTTTGTTGTCCATTCCTTAGTTGGGTATCTGAAACGGAAAACATCCGGTCATCCGGCCTGGGGAACCATCTCTACGAGTACGTCACCCAACTCTTCTGTTATTGCTGCACTCCATATTCTCCATGCCGGCCATCTCAAGCCTGTATAGTTGCTGCATATTCTAGACCGTGCGGTTACTGTCGCAGTGAGCGTTCTGCTTCGAGAAGTCTTCTACTGGCAGTTGCGCTGAAAGAGGGGAACGGATCTCCGCACCAATTAAGCTCAAACAGCTTGGGTGTAGTAACCGAACGACGCCCTCGGTTGCAGCTTTGCCTTCTCTCCATTACTGACATCTTCTGGTCCTCCAGTCTAGCAAACAAGATAACCGCTGCCAGCCCAGTATCCGACATTGCCCGTCGGGTAAGAGCTTGATTTCAATCGTCCAGTATGCAGCTTCGGAAAACCTCCGCTCTCGCCCTTCGCGGTGCCTCTTCCCTATCCGTGCCGGTGTCGTGCGCTCGTCGATCGAATCTTTTTTCTTCCTCATCTTTTTCGTCTCACTATTCTACAACCTCTGTATCACGAGCCATCGCCAGATCGACCGTTACCACTCTTCGTCCTGCCCTTGCTCCTTCCTCGGTTCAGTCGCATTCTTCGGGCATCTCCACCAATATCCGTACGATGGCTTCGCAGGCGTCGAAGATTAAGGTCAAAAACCCGGTCGTCGAACTCGATGGCGATGAGGTACGAACATCTTTCTTTCTCTCGGATATATATTTTCGCGACTAGGATATCTTCATTTTTTGTAATGAATAAAGACATCTTCGGGACGCGGGGCTGGCTGGATAGGCTTGGCCCCTCCAGCCTTATCCTCGCCAATCAATGCCAATCCCGATGCTGTCTATGTCCGACCTTGATGCATCATATGCAGTTGCGAGAAGCTGACCGGTGACCGATTTGTACTGACTTGATGATCTAGATGACCAGGATTATCTGGCAGGATATTAAGGACAAGGTATGTTGATTGGCCGTTTGCATACATGGATGTTACTAACAATGTACATAGTTCATCACTCCGTAAGTCAACTGATGTAATGGCCAATCGGGCAGGCATTGATAATTGCTAGATACCTCGACATTGACTTGAAATACTACGACTTGGTATGACCCTCACTGTTTGCTTTTTATCCGGTACTAACGAAAGGTAGGGCCTCGAATATCGTGACCAGACCGATGACCAGGTTACTATTGATGCCGCCGAGGCGATTAAGAAGTATGGAGTTGGTGTCAAGTGCGCCACCATCACTCCTGATGAGGCTCGTGTGAAGGAATTCAACTTGAAGAAGAGTACGCTAATCGGCTCTGTTCTGTGAATCAAGCTAACGTCTCAGTGTGGCTTTCTCCTAACGGTACCATCCGAAACATATTGTAAGCTCATCTTCATTTCAGCCCAGACTCCTTTACTAATTTTCATAGGAATGGAACCGTCTTCCGTGAACCTATTGTGATCGACAACATCCCTCGCCTTGTCCCCGGATGGAAACAACCCATCATCATAGGTCGCCACGCCTTTGGCGACCAATATCGGGCCAAGGACCAAGTCATCCCGGGCGAAGGTACCCTCGAGGTCATCTTCACTCCCAAAGGCGGCGAGCCTGAGCGTATTAAGGTCTACGACTTCGCCGGTCCTGGTGTTGCACAAACTCAGTATAACACAGACGAGTCTATCACCGGATTCGCTCACTCTAGTTTCAAGATGGCTCTCCTTAAGGGATTGCCTTTGTATATGAGCACCAAGAATACTATCCTTAAAAAGTACGACGGCCGCTTCAAGGATATCTTCCAGGAGATTTATGAAAAGGATTATAAGAAGGACTTTGAAGCCAAGGGCCTCTGGTACGAACACCGTCTTATCGACGATATGGTTGCTCAGATGATCAAGAGCGAAGGTGGCTTCGTCATTGCCATGAAGAGTAAGTCTCCTTCTTTCTATCTTCTATAATTCATCGCTCAGGGTTACAGACTACGACGGAGACGTCCAATCCGATATCGTCGCTCAAGGATTCGGTTCTTTGGGCCTTATGACTTCTACCCTCGCCACCCCTGACGGCACCGCATTCGAATCCGAAGCCGCCCACGGCACCGTCACCCGGCACTACCGCGAACACCAAAAGGGCCGCGAAACATCCACCAACCCCATCGCTTCCATATTCGCCTGGACCCGTGGTTTGATTCAGCGTGGTAAAGTCGACGGTACACCCGAAGTGGTCACATTCGCAGAAGCATTGGAACAGGCTTGTATTGATACTGTGAACAAAGATGAGATTATGACTAAGGACCTGGCGTTGGCACGAGGACGCAAGGATCGTGAAGCCTGGGTTACGACGAGAGAGTACATGGAGGCTGTCGAGAAGCGGCTCAAGGGGTCTCTGGCAAAGGCTAAACTTTAGACTTTACTCGAAGAGCAGTAGATTTTGCATCTGCATATGATACATTCCATTGGCCATAATGAGGTCTATGCAAATAGCCTTTCTTCCGGAAGATAAAAATATAACGCCTGTCTAATGCAGTCTATAGCCGTCCCACCCCATACATCCTGCCACATAACCAAGACATCCATCGTGAAAATCAGAAAAAGGGGTATAAGAATAGAAATCAAGCAATAGAAATCAAGCAAAAAGCTCCAACCACTCCCTCGCCGTAGGCCTCGATTCAGCCTCCCTGCGAATTCCTCTCTGAACAACTCTCCCTACAAACCCATCCTTGCCGCGTCCTAGCCTTGACGCATTCGCGCCACTGCGCACGTAGTCCAATGCGCGCCATCCTTCGCGCGACATTGCGAGTCGTTGCATGGCGCTTGTACCCGCATAGAGAAGCACATCACCCGTCGCGGCGGCCAGGAGCGTAAGAGCGAGTGCGAATATGTCTGATGCGGGAGTGGTAAGCGGTGTAGATGATTTCATTGCGCTTAGAGTCAGGAGCTCGGGGGCCGCAAAGGGCGGTGTTAATGCCCCTTCTCCCGTTGTTGCGCCCTCTACTGTATGCGTAGATGAGATGAAATGCGAAGATGAAAAATCCGCATACAAAGCGTCATACTCCATCTCACCTTCCTGTAGGCTCTGCAAAGAGGACGAAGAAGAAGAATGGCGCGGTCTGAGAAGAACGTTATGCGGCTTGATATCGCCATGTACAAGACCAATTTCTGAGTGTAGCCAGTCCAGCCCTTTGATCAGTTGCGTCGCTAATGCGCGCCAGTTAGGCGTCACGGGATCAAACATTGTCCTTGTCGAGAAATGTTTCCGTGCGTGGTCGGCGCACGTCTCGATATGTGTCGATAATGAGAGTGGGAGGGCCTGTAGGACGAGCGCGCCGGATGAGGGGATGTAGCCAAAGAAGGGAACTACATATTCCTCTTCCTCTTCCTCCTCCCCACCAGAAGTAAAAGAGGGAGAGGACTGGGCAATCCGGCTAAGGATATATGCCTCCGCGCGCAGAATTGGGTGCGCATCTCGCCTTAGGGGAGTCTTGACAGCGACGACTCGGCTGGTATTCGTTGATGTCGATATCACTGGCGACGAAGGCGGCGTCATCATCATCATCATCATCTTAGGGCTAGCAGACATGTTTGAAGTTGCCTTGTAGACTGTACTCCATACTCCGCGGCCGAATTCGATGTATGCGCCATTCTCGTCGCGCGCAACTTCCAAGTCATATGGGAACTCGATTAAAGATTTGCCAGTTTTCTTCGGGGCTGGCAAATCACTGTCCGATTCATTCTTTGGGGTTTCGGGTGGAGTGCTGGGGGTTTCGCGCCGGGGTGTATGTATAGTATCCACGGGTATTGGACGTCTGAAATGCGTTGTTGCCATATTCGACTATATAGCTATACCTAATATATAGTCGCGATAGTTGGTGTAGATTATATCAGAGGAATATAATCTGAAAGGTAATGTGTAGATGGGTAGTGTTGTTATAGCGGCATCATCTGGTGGCGATGCGCTGGATGGTGGCGCAGATTGACTTCATGCGACAAACGCAGATTTGCGTAATCCGTATAGTGTTTATTCCATAATCCGCCTGTCCAGAGTCGCAGGCAATATACTAAAAGTACTTGAAAGATAAAGAGTCAAGAAGAGATAAAGAAGAGACGAAAAGATTGCAAGAAATGGGGCGGGGGCCGTAGATAGTCTAATCGCAGACCGGACAGGCAGAAGGGGACGATAGGCTACAATACGACCGTTGCAGACTGGTGCTAGGGAACGTTCCATGGTTCAAGGGGGTACGCCGATGCAGTTCCGATCCGGGAATTCTAACGACGATTCTCCAGGTCAATTGGGGGTCTGCCGCACCAGCCGCGCCTTCAGCCAGTCAAGGAACTGGCAGAGGTCACGTTGATTGTTGATCGCCGCGGTGCGCATGTCATGCTATACGTAAATAGTCTATATTGACGGCGACTACTGATTATTGCCTCTTTCTACTGCAGCATTATTATACTCTGTGTTCGTATGGCGAAGAATTAGGGCTAGAGACATGATGTCAACGTGCAGGTCTAGTCTATCCTGAAATCCGGGTTAACTCTATGACAGCACCAAGCAGAATGTCCCAAATATGAGCCCATTCGGCCATTGATGGCTGGCTGCGTGTACTATTTGTTTCTATCTATAACTTATGTCCCGGTCGTCTGCCGATGCGAATACTATAGCCCTAACCCTTAGGGTTATTATAATATCCCGATATTTTACGGACTACGAGGCCTGGGCACAGTCCGAAGCAGAAAGAGCCCTTGGCCTACATGCTACAGAAATCTCTCATTGGGAGCGCGGTCAATATAAAGAAAGTGGCGGATTGGGGTGGCATTTCAGATGCAACTTCGGTCTGCCACTTAGAAGTGATCGGTACTGTAAGACGTCTAGAGCACGAAGCAGCGCTATACTAGATGATACAGCAGGGTGCATATAACCCTGCAGAACAACCATTAACATGACATTAAAAGGTTCAGTGTAGTCAAATGTGAGTTCGGACGACTGTAAATGACAGCGAACTCGGTAGCTTCCAGGTATAATTCCACCAATTGGAGCTTCGGCATGTTGAAACACGCTTAAGTTTCGGTATCAAGTTATGCTTAAGCTAAAGACACGCAACATACGGGCTGCGATGTGGGACATGTTTCTTGTAGTGGAGCGCTGTTGAAACAATCTAACTGCGGCTAGTATGATAGTGATGAAAAACCTGCATGAGTTCTTGGTATGGTGGATTTTCGTCTTTGGACGACTTCCGAAATGAGCGATACTCCGATATGATGCAGTGCGACCTTTTCTTGGCTGGATGTATATAAGGGTATCGTGGGACCAAGGGCGGCACTATTTCTAATCTTCAGACAGGAAGACGACCGAAGGAAGCAATTGAAGCACTTATCATGAGATATACACGTTTTCTCATCGCCTTAGCTGCCTGTGTCTTTGAAGGCACTGCGGCCATCAGCGTCACTGGCGCCGCAGAGGGTTTTGCCAAAGGCGTCACTGGAGGTGGTAACGCTAGCCCGGTCTATCCTTCTACTACTGCACAATTGGTCTCATATCTTGGCGACTCGTCTGCCCGTGTGATCGTTTTGGATAAGACGTAAATGAATTACACTTTCCCTTCAAGGCCAACCACTGACTAGCAATCAGCTTCGATTTCACCGGCACTGAAGGCACCACTAAATCAACTGGATGTGCTCCCTGGGGTACTTCTTCGGCGTGCCAGCTTGCTATCAACCAGAACAATTGGTGTAAAAATTACGAACCGAGCGCGCCGTCTGTCTCGGTGACATAGTAGGTCATGCCTATAAAAGTCAAGGAGTTTACTTGCTAATAGAACAACAGTGACAACGCCGGTATCCTAGGTATCACTGTCGCCTCGCACAAGACCCTTATTGGCGTTGGTACCAGCGGCATCATCAAGGGCAAGGGTTTGCGAATCGTCAGCGGTGCTAGCAACATCATCATCCAGTGGGTAGCAAGATCCTTAATCCAAGTTCCGAAAAGCTAAGAGGAATGTAGGAACATCGCTATTACCGACATCAACCCAAAATACGTCTGGGGAGGTGATGCCATCACCCTAGACGGAGCTGATATGGTCTGGATTGACCATGTTACGGTACTCCTGCCCCAGATCATCGAAACTAAATAGAACTGACACGTATAGACCGCTCGTATCGGCCGTCAGCACCTCGTCCTCGGAACCAGTGCCGACAACCGCGTCACTGTCTCCAACTCCTACTTTAACGGTGTCACCCCTTACAGTGCCACATGTGATGGCTACACTTACTGGGGTATGTATCTCGATGGATCTAATGATCTCGTCACTTTCAAGGGCAACTACATCTACCACTTTAGTGGTCGCAGCCCCAAGATTCAAGGCAATACTCTGCTCCACGCAGTATGTGCTCCCTCACCGCATCATGTTATGACACAGTACTAAACTGAGGGTCCTCAGGTTAACAACTACTGGTACGACTCCACCGGCCATGCCTTCGAAATCGGTACCGGTGGCATGGTCCTCGCCGAGGGTAACGTGTTCCAAAACATCAACACTATCGTGGAGTATCCCATGGACGGTCAGCTTTTTACCTCGCCCGACGCGAGCACAAACGCTGTTTGCAGTTCATACCTTGGCCGTGCCTGTCTAGTCAATGGCTTCGGCAGCTCCGGAACGTTTCACGAAGCTGATACTGGTTTCCTGGTGAATTTTAAAGGAAAGAATATTGCTAGTGCTGCTGCGTATACTTCTGTACAGAGCACTGTGCCGTCTAGAGCTGGACAGGGTACTATCTAAAATGGAAGTGCATTTCGTCGTTAAAGACGACATGGAGAGTTTTCGAATATGTCAACCATGGAGACTGACCACCGGGGAATTCTATTATATGATATCATGTTGGAAAAAGGCCGTAAGTTCCAAGGTTGTTCAATTACCTGTCGTGGCGACAGAGGCCATGAACTTTTCTCTGGTAGCAAGACGATAAGAGCAAAACAAGAAGGCAGATTGATGATTGCATTGATCGCTGTTCGTTCCTACGTAGGTCATAGGAGGTGCGCTCCTTCAACGGACACGGATGCTCTTTCTCGAGTATTGAGATTAGTTTTGATTCGTTTAGAGCACGCATACGTGACGGAATTTCTTATATGATTGCATATCTACTAAACGCTCAGAATGAAAAGTCTTGATGAAACACGTCACAGTTCCATTCCACTAATCAGAAAGAGAGAATTGATCAAAAAACTCAGTCACAATGTCATTAGCCTCAATCGGCTGAGGACCCATTCCCGCCGCCAACATGTCAAAGTTGATCGTTTTCGATGGCCAGTCATGTCCTACGTTATTGAATCGTAAGCTAGGGACCTTTTCAATACTTATTTTGGATTATCATACCATTTGCGTCGACCTTCCAGTGCTGCAAGGTTCCGTTTTGCCCGCCACAGACCCAAGATGTATGATGCACATTACCACTGTCACTGTCGACGGTAGAGTTGGATGTGCATCCGTTTCGTTGCTGCCAGTATCCAAGCCTGATATTTATCAGTACTGTCAAATACGTACCACGTAAAGATAACAACATGAGGGGATGCGTACCAGGTAGGAATAGCTGGCAAAGGGCCTCCCTCACCCTTACCCCCATCATAAAAGACGGTCTTATCGCTTCCACCATGAATCTCAAGAATCGGCAACGGCGACCTCGCGGGAGTGCATCCTGTGCCATTGACATCCGTATAAAAAGACCCTGCAACGGGCGCCAAAGCAGCGAACCTCCCACCGACTTCACTGCACGCAATCGTTCCCACAAACCCAGCTCCATTCGATAAACCTGTTGCGTAAACACGGTTGCTGTCGACGCTATACTTGGATTTGATGTCGTCGATTAGGTCGCTCACGAATTGTAGATCTTCCGCTACGGAGACGTTGGCGTATGTTGGGCCAGCCCAGTAGCCATGTACGCCGTCGGGGTAGATAAAGTATCGCTATGAAGATCTTAGTGCTGTCTTGGTTGCATCAACTTCGTTAACGGAGACCACTCACATCAGAAGAATATGCAGTCGGAATCCCCGGCAATGATAATCGCACATCAGCCTCCATGGCGAACCCGTCGATATTGTAGCCTATTCCACTGCTGCCATGAAATACAAGAATGGCCGGGTATATTTGTCCATCTTCAAAGTCATCCGGCTCATGGACCCAGTAGGTTCGATCGCGACCACTGCTGATCACAGTCTCTAGATCGGCAAGTGCCGGTGCTGCGAGCAGACTAGCCAGGAGAACAATTGTGCTGAGCATCTTGACTGGCGATTTTATATGTAGTTGCGACAATGTAGACTGACGAGGACCATCATCCCCCTTTTATAGTATGCACTTTCCCATGCAAGAAAGGGTAGCATTGAGGCTAGGATGATCTGCGCCATTTCAATCGTGCATAACCAGTATTTGCAAATTACTGGCTCTAGCCAACAGTGACAAGACCATACGACCCCGCCAAACGCATGCTAATTCCCTGAGAGCAGAGACCAACTAAATGTTAGCGGATTTGAATATAGCTAACGGCATGTGGGCTAGTAACGTGCCAGCGGCATCTTGTCCCTGTCACCTGTGGTTTCATTCACTAAGCCAGTTCTGGGGCGTCTCAGGGGAGGAGTCTCCGCCGGGAGGACCGGGTGATCTCTTATCAGTCGTGCTCATTGCTTGACGAGATGAGATTTCAGGTGAAGTTGATGGATCGAGGATGCGATCGGGGAGTGGCTAAGGTGCATCGTCGACCACCTGGTTGACTGGGAGTATGAACATGGCATGTGATATGATGCCTGATTCTTAGGGCATAAACGCTAAGCTAGACCAGATAAGTTCTTCGATGTTGGGGGCCATCGACGTATCTCGATCTCTACATACTTAATTCACTTTACAAACAAAATATTTCTCAAACCACGTATAAAGTCTCCCTACAGGGAAGGAATGCCTCAAATAGTCTACAAAGCACCTTTAAGCTTCCCCATCCGCACCTCCATTCTCTTCGTATTCGCCCTCTCCTTTTCCCTATCCTGGTATTTCGCCGGCTTCGAAGCGCCCCTCACGAAAACGTTGATGCTCATTTTCTTTACCCTCCAGATTGCCAGTGTCGTTGTTGATCCGGAGATTTGTTATATTTGGTATACGCGACGGGATCCAGAGGATGGAACCAAAAAGATCAAGGTGGTTAGGCCTGTGATCGGGTTCCGGAGTTGCGAGACCCAGATTGGGTTTAACGGGGGTTATGAGGTTAGGTATGATGGATGGAGGTACGAGCGTGCTTTGATCAGGATTTGATTCAAAAAGGTAAAGGGGGAATGAAATACTGTTTGAAACAAGGCTGATAAATACATGTTTTTAGGGTATTTGTTTTAATCAGCTTCAGCTGAGCCCGGCGCAACTGGCAATTTGTAACAGTACATGGTTTGCGCGTTGCAATATGATAAAAGTCCCTCGGTACCTAACTCTCCGCCTAACCCACTCTCTTTCCAGCCTGACAGGAAACCGCTAGGAAGCCGGGCTGGATGACTGTTGATGGTTACCATGCCGGCTTGAATCTGCTCGCCGATAGCGACTGCATGCTCCATATCGCCTGACCAGATGCTTGCTCCAAGTCCTGTTTTGGTATCATTCACACGGCTTATTACCTCCGTTTCATCTTTCCATGGAAACAGCAATATAATGGGACCTGGTACGTCGGTTAGTCGAAACCGCTGAAGAGAACAACATGTATGATACACACCAAAAGCTTCTTCCGTCAGGAGGCACGAATCATGAGGAGGATTGTCAATGATTGTAGGCTGAATCACAAAGTGATTATCCTCATCAAACTCCACATCCCCCAATGCAAAAGTGAAGCCTTTTTGCTTTGATTGCTCCACAATCTTTTTGACAGTCCGATATCGCGGCTCATTCTGAATTGGACCAAGTACATTCCCTGCCCCTGGCAAGGAAGGGCTTACTTTCCACGGCTTCACCACATCAATCATATGTTGCATGAACTCCTGGTATATCTCTTCGTGTATATATATGCGCCTAGTGGCTAGACAGGATTGACCTGAGTTCAGAAAGGAGCCAACCGAAACCTGAGGCGCCACCACAGAGATATCTATATCCGGACAGATAATGCATGCATTATTCCCACTCAATCCGAGTGTTACACGCTTCAGAGTCTTGCTAGCAGCAGCCATGACTTTCTTTCCCGTGGTAGTAGAGCCCGTAAAAGCGATTTTCTGTATTTCAGGATGCTCGACCAAAGCCGGGCCTAGACTTTCGTCGCCATTTAACGCTTGGAGGATTCCAGGTGGGAATATGGGTTTCATATAATCGACAAACTTCAAAGTGCTATACGGAGTGAAGGGGGACGGCTTGACAATGACAGTGTTGCCTGTAATCAATGCTGCCCCGATTTTGGCTACCGCTAGCAGCAATGGATGAGTGGATGGACAGATCGCTGCAACAACCCCCATAGGAACATATTTGACAGTCAGACGAAGTTCGTCATTGTCTGCGACTACCCTTGTTTCTAATTCCGGATGCGAAGCTTTACTCGTTAGCATCTCGTCTTGTTAGCACAAATTGAACTTACAATAGAAGGACAAGAACCTGGCTGAATGATCAATCTCCATCTTGGCGAATTGCAGCTATGATATGTTAGCACCCAGTGCATTCCCGTTACAGCGGTACTTACAGGCTTCCCCGCTTCTTGCATGATCAACTCCGCCATATCATCCCTAATTTCCATCAACGCCTCCTTAGCTTTGTTAATGTGCTTTGCTCTTTCGGTCCAATGAGTTCGCGACCATGTCTTAAAGGCCTCTTTTGCTGCAATCACGGCATTTTCGATATCATCGTCTGTTGCCACTGGAACATCCCATAACTGACATCGAGTTGACGGATTAATTGCCTGCACCTTTTTACCGTTTGAACAAGCCTTGCCATTGACTGTGTTGGCAAAGACGGTAAAGCTATTTGATGGTTCTGTGAGCTCTGGATTAGTGGATGTAGCCTCGGCTGCCGTTATAGAGCTCGAGCTGCGTGCTTCTTTCATGTTGACTTGGGCTCGGCATGCAGCAGGTTTTCAGATGAAATAATTGATTACAGATCACTTAAAAACGATGAAGTACAGGATCAAAAGATGAATCGAGGAGTTGTCAGATTCATATGAAACCTGACCCTTCGATGATTGAAGTACATGACGATTGTCGCTGTGATAGGCTGAAAGAAGGTGGAACGTGGGGTATGCCATGACCTAACCACTTTGGGTAATTACCTCATGAAGCTCAATTTTCTTCTTCATTGTCTTCGTTATTGATGAAAAGAACTCTTTCCTGCTGCAGGATGGAGGAGCATCCGAGCTGCTGTGGCCGAGTTGCAACCCCGGATGCCGACCAGACGAGCATTCGACGTCAGAGTATAGCCGAACCCAGGGCAGAGGAAATTCTGTCAGTTGCAAGCTACAAGTACAGATAAAAGTTCAAGAAGGAAAGAAGTACCAGAGACGTATTTACAAGGAAATATCAGAGGCCAAAGATGGGGATGTCTCCAGCGCCCCTTCCTCCATTTTCGCTCTTAACTAATATCCATTCTTTCCTGTCGCTCTGTTCTTCTTGTGGCGTCTGATCGTTTCTCATCTACATCCACATCAGCATCAGATTAGGATAATCACTCATTACCACTACGCACTCTTTATCCAATGCTTTATATCCTCTATCCTTGAATCTCTACAATCCATATATCAGCCGAAGATTGCTCGGTGACCATGTCCGCTCACTCCACGAACGTAGTCTCTACTGACACTAACGAGGCCCGCTTTATTCTCCGTCCTATATACTACATTCTTCGTCCCGACAACAAGCTAGTGCCCCTGATTGCCGGCGACGAGTTGCCCAGCTGGCTGAAGGTCGTGGGTTCTTACTTGCTAGACGTGACAAATATAAGAACAGTCAACAACGGCGACCCCTGCCCTCGAAAAGGCGAATACGACATCATCTGCCAATACTGCGTGGACGCTACAGAGAATATGCACAAACACGGCGAGAGAAGGTATGATCCCGACCAGGGAGAGTCGGGTATAGATGCTTTGAGGGGACGTGGTTATGCGCCGACGGGACACAATCTGTACGCCTACAGGGTGCCGGCAGCGCCAGAAGCTCCTGTACAGCAGTTCGTGCAGCCAATATACAATACTCAGCCAGCACAGTTCCCACAACTAGCACAACTAGGACCCTCTAGTCAGACACCAATACAATCAGCACAAGCAATGCCACCATTGCTGCCCCATATTTTATCACTATCACCGCTACCATCGCAACTATCGGGTTTAAATCAACAACAATTCCAAGAAGTACAACAAACAATACAGCTGCAGTCACTACAACAACACCCGCGACCAGAACTACATTATCAACAGCAACTTCAACTGAATTTGTGGCAGGACCGGGATCAATCATGCTATTACCTCTGGGACTACAAATCGCCTCCACTACAGTCACACTGTCGTCTTTTGCCAGGAGAGCAACAACCGGTAACAGCTTCAGATCCAGCTTTTGATACCAATGTGAAACGGTGCAAGGAAATGCATGGACTTAATGCTACTGCGCCTGCTTTTATGCCCTCGTATGCAGGAGCATTCGGTGGATGGGCGACACTCAACAATCAATGATATTTTTATACTGTATTGGAAAGCGGTTCGTCTCCTTCAAATGGACAGTTTGTTCGCAGATCTTTTGGAGCTTGGATCATCCATTCTTGTGTTCTTTTTTGATATCGGTAACAAAGTAGGGTTAGTTCTGTGTGCTACAACAAGGGTATAATATTATACAAGATTAGATAACCAGTCAAGTCGAACCTTCCCATATGTCGACAGTATGAACAACAGCGTTGTCTTTTCTATATCTAATATACAGTAACGCCATTTCATGCATCTCTATGCCCAAAAAGAAAGGACGCCAAAAACCAGTAAAGATCTTATACAGAATACTTAAGGGTAGGTATTCAGAAGGCTTAATTAAGCCTCAACAACCCAAGAGCGGAGCGCAAACAACGTCGCAGATCCGCCAAGACTGCGATTAACCTGCAAGAATGATCGCGCATTCGGTGTGCTCAGATATGCCCTTAGCAAGCCCAAAAGCGCGCTTACGGGAAGACATTGGAGTGTGATTTGGTCGGGCATGTATTCGAATTCATCATAGAATGAGGGTGTGACTGATATCATAGACGTGGAGAGAGATGGCGGCTCTGATGGGTCTTTCTTAATAGGAAGACGAAGTTGTTTGGGGATAAAATCGAATAATTCCGGGACAAGCTTGACAATCTCTGCGGGCGATTGTCCTGGGAACAGCTTATCGAGCATATCGGCTACAGTTTCTCTAGCTCGAATGCCAAAAGTGCCCACGACTGACAGGGCCATCTCGACGGCTTCGTCATGTCTATCATGAGTATTGCCAATCGCAAACTTTTCAAATAACCTCTCCTTCGGTTCCGGTTCATTATATATTATAGTGCAGCCACTCCCCTTCGGCGTTACGTCCTTTGGGTGTATATACAGTGGCTCGAATGGACGGTGGTCCCAGAGCAGCCTAGAGTCTTTGATATCTCCTGACGCTCCAAGCGCGACCCGGTAATCATTAACCAGATTTGGCAGCTTTCTACTGGCGTGAATCAGAGCATCGGAGCTTTGCTCAGTGAATTCCTTTCTCATATTGACCAGTAGCGAATTCTGTCGTTCAAGCTCAGCTAACTCAGTTTTTGGATCTAGCTTTGCTTGGACGAGCTTCTCCTCGAGAGAGGTGATTTCGATTTGTTGTTTGGCCAAATCCACAGCAGCATCTCCCGCTTTGGCTAGATGTACAATTGAAGCACGCGCCCTTGCGTAATCACGGCTGATTTTCGACGCTTGCTTATCCGTAGAGTATTGTTTGAGAGCTTCCCGGTACAGCCGCTCTTCTGCGAGTTTCAGCGAATGGACCTTCGATTTGAGAAATTTTTCTTCATAGGAGTAAAGCTGTAGCTCGAGCTTAGCTAGATCTCCGGCAAGATGCAGGACCTGAGCGCGCAACTTAAAAAGATTCCGCCTGCGGTCCACGAATTGTTTCATTTCTGGATTTCTCTTGACAAGTTCCTTATATAGCTTTGCTTCTTCGAAATCTGCTGCATTCAGCTTTGCTTGCACGATGGTGTTTGTTAGCGTGAGGTCGAGTTGTTGCTTGGCCAGTTCTTTCGCAATATGCACAACCAGAGCACGTGCCCTTGCATGTGCCAGGTCAGTTCCTATAGTTCCTCCATGTTTCTGATAGTACTTATTGATGACACCTTCGTACAGTGCTTTTTTCTCCAAGAAATCTTTGAAGGGTCCTCCCACGAAGAGTGGATACTTTGCAGCATATGGCTCTGTCCTGAGGCCTGCAGGGACTTCAGTGTACGACTCTGGGATACATCGTACTCGAAGCTGAGGCAGAGCGATCTGATTTTCTACCATTCGCCGAGCAACCAAAGAGGCACTTTTCTCTACGAGTTCATATCCTCGCGGAATGAGGTTTTCGGTGTTATCGGTCTCGGCGACAATAAATGATTGCCGAGAATAGGCCTCATTCAGTATTGCCACTTTCCTTCGATTACGAATTGAACGTGGGATGATCGATTCTGCCTCCTCTGGGGGAAGAATCATGAGAGTTCGAACATTCCAGTCACTGAAACGGCCTCGGTTTAGAAGAGAATGTCCGACAAGCGCCGCCCATATTCGTGAAGCATTCTTGAACGCTCTATCGGTTAAGTTGGCTATGACGAGTAGGTCTTTTGGCACACCCGGAGGTACCTCTGCAGGAACGTATTTTTCCAGTAGCTCCAACCAACCGATTCCATGTACTGAACCATAGTGCACCTTCTCCTTGTATACTTGAATCTTTTCCTTATCCCTCTGACTAAACTCATTGAGATTTTTATGGTACGTTCGGGATACGCGAGGCTCGACAAGGATGTGCCGATAAGGCTGTACAAGATCGTTGATCTTCGAAGATAAAACTGGGCGGCCGGGGTACAGATCGAGAATCACGGATGGCTTGTTGGCAGTTAGTACATTCGATAGCTGCCGTGTGATATCTTCTATATAAGATTTCGTCAATATACTTTCAATTATAATTAGCTTTTGATCTTACCACATAGCTTGTCGCCTACTACGCTGACCTTGCGAACAGCTCCTGTCGCTTTGCTACTCTCGGTCTTTAAAGTCGCTTTCGGCAATGCAGTCGGTCTTTCACAATTTCCATGCGATGTAGTAAACAGTCGAGAACATAGGGCGTTCACCGGTGGCGGATTGGCTCTACTGCGCGCCTCCGTTCGAGGGCGTAGGAGGAATCCATAGCGACGACAACGATTCATCGATTGGGATCAAAACCCTTTATTTCTGACATCGGGCAGATATAGCGCTGCAGATACTCAGGAAAATTTCAACGGTGATCCCACGAGTCATGTCCTCTTAAGAGCGAAGTTATAGTCGTAGATGAATGCAGCTTGGAAGTTCATGCGCCGGGAAAAAAACAGCAAGGTACCGTACGGTGGCCAATGGCCGCTTTAGATCTAATCTTATCATATTCCTGAATCACCAGATTGATGGTTCTGTGAACTTGAACACCAATGCTTAGTTCGATGTTCCCGAAAATAAACTTGTTCAAGTCGCAAGCAATCAATTGTAATAGGCAACATATTTATTTTTCCTGGTGTACGCGATGTTTCCAGAACAAGGAAGGAGCGACTGAGCAATGAGCAACCCTGGAGACGCCGCACCCCACCTGCCATTTTACCTATGCTGCCTGCCCGAAACGCGCCGCCTCCGTGAAACTTATCTCTGCCCTGAAACTCTTTTGTCAGCGCAGATGTTTCAATATTGTTGGATACTTGACAGGTAAATAAAAGCCATCAGAAAGGCGGTTGTCATACACCTCCAGATGCATGGGCCATCGAGTTGACGACATGGCATCCAAGCGGATCTCTTCAGCGCCGCATAACGTCGAACAAATCACCCGCCTGGCTCAGGACTACGAGTATAACCCTAATATACCGCTTAAATATTGGCTAAGGACAGCAAATTCATTAGTCAAGGAGGTTCGTTCTATCCCAGACAGATATTATTATACTAGGCGCTGACGACAAGTTCTATCAGGCCGAAATATACGAGCGCGAGGGTCACGATGAACAAGCTTATTTATTACTATTTCGACATGCGCAATTAGTCCTTGTACACCTAGTCAACCATCCTGATGCAAAGGATCCGAGCAATCGTCAAGGGCTTATTAATGCCGAACATCAGGTCAGGGTCAATATCAAGAAGCTCGAGGGCTTGAAACCGCAGATAAACAAACGCTATGAACGGTATCAGCAGTTATTGCAAAGCCGCGAGGCACGGAAAGCTCAGATTACACAAGCACGACAGGATCCTCCGATCTCTCGTTACCCACCAATTTCTGATCCGGCGCTGTCCGGTACAGCGCAACCGTTGGAAGCAGCGGAGAACAGAGAGCTTGCAGTGCAGATTGCTCATCGAGAAATCAATCGCCGAGAAACAGTCAAACGAGCTAGAGCGACAGGCATAAGCCAGGATGAAGAGCGCACACGCAGGACAGGAGGGATGTGGGGAGACTGGGAGCAAGCTCTCGGTGAACAGAAAGCTGGCACTGGGGACGATCTGAGTCGGCGCATTCAGGAAGTCCGGATGCGCATGGAAGAGCCACAACATAGGCAGGATCAGTCCCGTCAAACCGAGAGAGGGGAATCATCTTCGACGTACAAATACCCCACTGTACCCAAACAAAAACAGTACGATGCATACACGCAGGGCGTGTCAAAACCGGAAAGCCAGGGAGAGCTAGTGAAGGCTCCTACGCCACCTCCAAAGGAATACAGAAATAACCACTATTCTATCGAAGACCCGCCTCCGCTTCCAAACAAAATATTATCTACGGGCCCGCCTTTACCATCGAAAGAGTCAGCCGTTGTTTCCAAACCGCAAGCAGAGCCTTCAGACCTCAACCCATCGACATTTACGTTCAAACCGTCCGCATATCTTGAAAACGGAACTCCTCTACGGACGTTATTTCTACCCCCTAATCTCCGCCATGATTTCCTACGACTGGCTGATTCTAATACTCGACGTAACCTCGAGACATGCGGTATTCTGTGCGGTACACTGATCTCTAATGCCTTATTTATATCTAAACTGCTCATACCCGAGCAAGAATCAACATCCGACACTTGCGAAACAGTCAATGAATCGGCCATCTTTGATTTCTGTGATTCCGAAGATTTAATGGTGCTTGGCTGGATACACACACATCCGACACAGACATGTTTCATGAGCTCTAGGGACCTTCACACGCATTGCGGCTATCAAGCCATGTTACCGGAGAGTATCGCGATAGTCTGCGCTCCATCCAAAGACCCTGACTGGGGAGTGTTCCGACTTACAGATCCGCCTGGATTGAAGTCAGTACTTGGCTGTACTCAGAAGGGTCTCTTTCATCCTCACGCCGAGACGAATCTATACACTGATGCGCTTCGACCAGGACATGTCTTTGAAGCGAAAGGGTTGGAGTTTGAGACTGTTGATCTTAGGCCGGGGATATAGTCGAGCATACACAAGTAGATCACGAAGTGATATTAATATACCCATAATGCTTATATCCATATGAAAATTCTATCATGTTTATGTTGCACAAATAAGCAATAGGCTGATTGTGGGGTAACCGTTAAATAGTGGAGCTTATCTCAGCCAACTTGCAAGCTCGATTTAACAAACATCTCTCGACCTCACCTTGTTAATATTATTACTACGTGATTGACGCCTACAACACCATAAACAGACCGCACATGTCCGCTACCAGCTCGAGATCAGTATCACGGTCCGGCACTCCCTTCGGTACCAGACCGCCTTCAACAAACACCACCACAACAGCAGCAGCCACATCTTCGCTGCTATCAGATCCACCCTCAAATAAATACAACAACAATCACAATAACAATAACAATAACAATTACTTTTCCTATCCCGTCAGCAGGGTCGTATCCGGTCTATACCGACGCCTAACCGACCCTCCACAGAAAAGCAACAACCGCAACAACCGCAATGCGAACAATATGAATACGGCACACTCATCTTCCACGTCCCTCTACACCCCCAAACGAACCGCCTCGCCCTTCCAACCACCTCCTCTAACACCCCTAACCCTCAAATCCCCATCGACCACTACAATTCTTTCTCGTGCTCTCGCCGAAGAAATCCGTCTGCTTGTCCCTCCCCGCCTGCAGCTAGTCGATACATGGCGTCTGGCCTACAGCCTCGAGCGCGACGGCTCCTCTTTGAGCACACTATATGACCAATGCAGAAAGATAAGCGAACATAATCCGCGCGCCGGATATGTGCTCGTGGTACGCGACACGTCCGATGATGGCACCGGAGCGGTGTTCGGTGCGTATTTGACTGATGCGCCACACCCTTCATCACACTTCTATGGGACAGGAGAATGCTTTTTGTGGCGGGCTAGTATTTTGGGGAGTACGCCGGCGATGTGGAATAATCACAATCAAAACGGTAATAAAAATAACGCGCATAATGAGAACAATAAACATGAAGGAGAAGATGGTAATGGGAATGGTGGATTCCATACATTGACAGACGAAGAACTTCAACGCGCCGGGTTTCCTCCTCCGCCGAGCGCCGATACCACACATGCGGTGCGAAGTACAACGTTGAGAGCGAGTACACCAAAACCTCAGACAACAAAAAACCAATCCCTCCTCTCTTTACCTAACCAACCCAGCACAAACAGCGGCACAAGTACCCCTGAACGCATACGATTCAAAGCCTTTCCTTATAGCGGTATGAATGACTACATGATATTTTGCGAAACGGGGTTTCTGAGTGTCGGTGGAGGGTATTTTTCTCTCTTTTCTTTTTATTTTGAAAGAATGAAGCAGCTAACTTTTGTTTACTGGATAGGGATGGCCACTACGGCCTCTGGATCGACGACTCCGTCGAAAAGGGTGTGAGTGATTCGTGTCCCACGTTTGGGAACGAGCCTCTTTCGGATGAAGGGTCGAAATTTGATATTTTGGGGGTGGAAATTTGGTTTATTAGTACATGATTTACTTGCATTCTTTATTGGCTAATAGATACCTACATAGTTTTCAGGCAATTGATTCCCCTCCTTGGCGGAAGATAGAACGTCGTACGCGGTTATTGTATTGATTAATTGCTACCTAAGAAGTGTTGTAGTCGTAGGACACAAATCAGAAGCGAGAATCTAGTCATACAAGTGCATAAAGGTGAGCAAGGTCGATGGAGCACCGAGAAGGGGTAGAACCTCAAACTTCGTAAGGAAAAGAATAATATCAGGGGTATGGGCATAAACATGAGTCATCTGAAAACTAAGAGTGAAAAAAATAGAATAGAATAAAATAAACCAAGGAGGAACGCCCAAAATAAAGGAAATCCGTCAATCGTGCAAAATGAATCATTAATAAGGAGAGTTGACAATATCGTTCCGGCCCAAACGATGCGCAGCACTCCTACGCACAGGAGTCATAGGACCTGCAATGCTCTCACGTGTCGGTTTCTTGAAGCTCTTCTTTTGTACCATGTTGACCTCGTTTGGAAGAGCAACAATGACATTTTTGTCTGAACCGAAACGGAAATTGTCGGCCATAACGTTCTCGCCATAGCGTTTGATGGTGTACGGGTCCTTCCTGCCAGCCAGGACCTTCTTCAAGTTCCAAGTGATGATAAACGGACCTGTTGCAGTGATGATAGAAGTCTCTTCGCTGTCGACACCTGTGTTAAAGCGAGCAGGAGTGAATGCCAAAGGTTGCTTAGTCTCATGCTGGAATTGAGCCACATGAGCTGGTTGCAGACCGAGACGACGAGGCTGAGGCTTAGAATCTTTGGCAAAAGACTTTTCGAAACCTAGCTTGCCTTCATTCTTGCCATCCTTTTGCATGGCATCAATCAAGAGTAAGTAGGTGCGGCAAGTGGCCAGGACCCATCGTCCATCAGCAGAAACATCGAGACCAATAATAGGCTCACCCAAAGCTGGAATGTGAGTCTTGGCATTGATTCCAAGACGGTCAAACAAACGAACATCACCTTTGTTAGAAGCAACAGCGATGTAACCCTTCTCTGTTGTTGCAGCAGCCGAAAAGTCGTTCTTGCTAGCATATTGCTTCAAGTTAGCATCAACCAACTTGTTGCCAGATTGACGTGGGTCAACTCGGAAAAGCGCGTTGTTTGAGACACCCAGGAATGGTTGCGCCCCAGTCATTTGAGAGAACTTTTGTTCCGGAGCAAACGTGGTTACACCGATGTCATCGTGGACCTTCCACTCGTCGACAACCTTGCCATATTCAAGATCCATACGATACAGGGCATTAGGATTCGATCCATCCTGCAAAATCATATTCGAATCTTCGGCATGAAGCATGACTTTCTTAGGGCTGAACAGCTTGCCGCCGGGTGTCTCCACTTTGGAGATGTTTGTAGAGAATTCAAGGTTATTGTTAGGTGTGTGCTTGAAGACACCAATCTTCGAGCCTCGGACGACAAATGATCGATCGTGCTTGTACCCGACGGCAAGTTGTGAGTTGACATTTTCATCACGGAGTCCGGTGAGGACATCGTCCTCTTCTTCGTCGGTGTCATAGTGCTCGCTTCGTTGGCCTTCATCCTCTTCATCCTCTTCTTCCTCTTCCTCCTCGGCCTCTTCCTCCTTTTCGGGCTCTTGGTCTTCCATGGTGAGATCTTGGAAAGCATCTAAAACATAGTCACGATCATTTTCCTTTTGCTTTTCCCATTTGATTTCATTCAACTGTTCCCATAGTGCTTGCATTAGGCCTTCTTGGAATCTCTCCTCAGTCGGCTGATCCTTGAATCGCAGAAGCCAGGAGTATGCTGAGCCATCATCTGCATAATGGTTGAAGATGAATGAAAGATACTCGAAGTTGAACACGGGGTTGATGTCGCCAACGACAGACTGGCCAAGCCATTCTCTCTCAGTCCCAGTAATTTGTAGCCAATACTGCCAGTTACCAATCTCGGAAACGGTCGCAATGACATCGCTGTCCTGCAAAATAAAAGTACCAGAAGCGAAATCGAACATATGCAGCTCTGCACGTTCTTTGGCAAGAATTTCCCTAGCTGCAGGCACATTTCCTGCCGCTGGCGCCGCGGTAGCCTCCTCACTAGGTTTGATTATGCCTTTTTTGGTTGCATATTCCACGTCTTTCGCCATGGCCGCTGTAGACTCCGCTGCGCTTGGACCCCGCGGTGAATCAATCGGACTAGCCGATGGAATGGGGCTGTCTTCAAATGAAAACTCTTGTAATTCCTCTTCCGTCGCTTGCTGGAAGCTTCTTCGGTATTTCCTCTCGTACTGGCACTGTACCGCAGCAGATTCAAAAGTTGCGACTTTGTCGGGCGAAACAGAAGAATCGCAGACGAATTCGTAGAGGTCACCAGGGTCACCACTCAAATCTCTCCATGCAAGAACCCTTTCACCGCCGTCGCGCACAACCGACCGAAAATGAAGAGCTTGGTCGAGCAAGAACACCTTTTCGTCCTTATATAAAGCATCAGCGGCCCCCTCCTCGTCTTCTTCCTCGGCAAGCTCTTCTTCTCCTTCCTCGTAAGCCCGTTGAACGACAAGCTGGTATTGGAACTCTTGTCCAGTTCGACGAATGGTGGCGGCTGCGTCTTTGAAGATCAACTCAGAATATCCCTTTGGGGACAGAGGACGAACGAGGTACAGCTGGCCCTGGGGTATGTCGATGATGGCCTCCTTCGAAGCGTCTCCGAAGAGATATTTGCTCACTGTGATTATTAGTCGATGTTAGTCTTACCCCGCTGGCTGAGTTGTGTTGTATCGGGTGGTTAAGGTTGCAGGGGTGTTTACAAGGGCTCAAACGTACCATTTCGGAGCATGAACATCTTGTTAGTGGCGACTTGCCTGCGTGTCTGCCTCGGCCAACGTCAGGAATGAGCACCTGCTTCTGCAACGGAAAACAAAACGAACAAAATACCTGAAGACAAAGAAAAGACTTTCTAGAAAAAATCTAGAAGTAACTTAGAGAGATAAAGTGGAGGAGAGCTAAAAGTAAAGACAAAAATTAAAATGTTTGGCTGTTGTCTGGCAACCGCCAGAGGAACCCCGCTTCATTAGTGACGCAAAGACGCCACTTGTTGTGGCGGTACACAAAAACATGTGGCGCAACTGATGCCTTACTTGCGAGGCAATAGTTCGTAAAGGGTTTGATTGGCTCGTCTCAGGATCTCCACTTTTCCGACAAATAACCCTAAGACGCCTTTTCCTGCAGCTCTATCAAGACATAGCCTGCTGTACCTAACCGTCATATCTATACTGAAAGTGAAAATAAATATATAAAGTTACAATGCACTCCGCCAGGAATAATTCGACCTCAGAGCTGAGAGAGCAGAGGATTTTGGGTCATTAATCATGACAGCCATCTCGGGAGTTTCCGAGTTGATCTTACCTGAAGAGTGACGGGCGTGAACGTGATTTTGTTTCCAGATACGGATGGGCTACTAATGGTTGCTACGAGCGCTAGTTTCCACGCGTTTAGGTACCTTCCTAGCCTCGACAACTGGAATGTCGATGTGTTGGAGGGAGTTGGCTGCGATAGACCGACTATCAAGGCTTGGAGATGGAGGGTACTTGGCGAGAAACAGACTGTCTTGATTTCCCGTACAGGCGAATTTGGCTTGCCCTTCGTGAAAAAAGCGCGAACATTCTCAAAACAGTCACTCTCCGCCTTCACGAAAGCAGCATCCATCAACCCACCCAAATGAGGCTGAGTAATGACTTTATCGCTCTTCAAGGAGTACGGGTCAGGATTAGGTTCATGGACAAAAACATCAAGTCCTGCGCGTGTCACTTTTCCGCTCTCAAGCGCAGCAATGAGACTGGGCTCTTGTATAACAGCGCCGCAAGCCGGGATACTGGAGCTGTTCTCTCGAAGATTGACACACAGCTCTTTTTGACGTAAGAAAAGCTATATTATCGTACAGTCTTATTGTACTAAAGGAAATCACCCTTCGTCTCCTTCAAGATGAGTTGATACTCGGGAGCAAATTGCATGCACATGACCTCGGGCGTTCCCGTACCCTTCTTGGTATATTCGGCCTCCTCAGGCGAGACCAAGGTCTTGGACAAACCGGAAACAGCGCCGCCAATGTTAGATGGGGCGGTTGACGACTCAACCATCAGCTGAGTGTGGCAGGCGCGCTCGAGGGCGATAAAGAAGGCCGCAGCCTCTGCAATAGTACCACCGCAGGTTAGAATGCCATGATTCTGTAGGATGATATTTTTATTCCGGGGCCCTAGGGCGCGCGCAATGTTGGCACCCTCTTCCGGAGCCAGTACAACGCCGCCAAAGCCGGCATAGACGGAGAGATCTTCGTAGAACATGCAGCTATCCTGGTTGAGCATGTCGATGCTACGCCCGAATGTGCTCCATGCTCTACCATAAGGGCTGTGCATGTGGCATGCGGCGTGCAGATCCGGACGCGCCTCGTGGATCGCTCGGTGGATGATGAAGCCTGCACGATTCACCACTGCATCGGCGCCCCCGATCCGATTGCCTTCGCGGTCGATGTGCACCATGTCCGAAACTGTCAGTACACCGAAGTGGACTCCATATGGGTTTATCCAAAAGGTCTCGGGCTGGATGGGATCTGGGAGAATGTCAGCAATTTTCTAGATTTGCTATCTTGTTGCTCTTCGATTTCGCTTCACCCCGTAGACTGATATGCCCGCTTGCACCATCTGCAAACCCGAGTTTAGCAAAGATGCGAAATGCTCCAGCCATCTGTTCCAGCTGCCATTTCCTCTTCTCTAGCGGGGTTTCCGGCCAAGGGATGTGATGAAGAGGCCTTTCCGGGTTTCTGGTTGGTATTTTGGACGTTTGAGCATCGTTTACAGTAGATGTTGCTGTTGGCGACATAATCGGTTATCGATGTGAATAGTATGATATATCGTATAAGAGTATCTGTCAATTATGTGCTTGCTCTGTGCATCTGTATAACAATGAGATCTGCTCGCCACCCCACAAGACACCCAAAGGGCCCCGCCGGCTCGAGCCGATAGAAGGCGGGGAGTATAGAAGGCCAGGAAACCTCCATGGTGACTTGTTCAAAAGTAATCTGTATATTTCGCAGCTGTGATAACACTCCCATTTCAATTCAGCGAACCCATGGTCATCTCTGCTTCAAACTCTGATGTCCCGAGGTAGCTGCTGAGCCAACTATTGCGAGTCTCCTGACGCAATGTTATAGTCCAATGCCATTATCCAGTCCTGCACAAGCATATCGGGTCGTCGGATCTGTTCCGTCGCCTCATATCAATCAGTAGTTGTAGAGGCGTCGAACATGCGCAAGCCGGTGACCGGATCTTCCGCCAGGCAATCTATACGTTGTTGAGTAAACATGAACCAGAAGTTGATATAGAAATAGAAATTTAGCCAAATTCCCTTGTCAGCTTTGGTGGAGTTACCACATGCAAGGCTTTGGCCGTCGCAATATGTAGCAGTGGATGGAAAGAGAAACTTAGTACCCCATGGCCTTTCCATGAGCCATCGATACCTTCAGTTTGCGCTTGTTTGCAGTTTTTACGAACCATAATAACCCGCTCGCCCTTTTTTGCCCGCTTGGCGGGGTGGCGATGACCTGTTTGGCGCGCCGCACTCATCTCAAGCTCCTACAGCTTTGAGGGTTAGTTATGATCCAGATGATCTTTCCGAGATGTCGTCACTCGTGAGACACATGCGGAGAATTACCTGAGGCCTCTATAAATTCTACTACAAAGTTGAAGTTGCTTTTTAAATGATATGTATTGAATCCCTTCCGGTCCACAACTAGGGTAATCGTGAGTCATTTGCATTTTGGTAGCCGAAAAGAGGCCCTGGGTAGAAGATGGGATTTCAGGCAGACCCACGGTATAAGCTGGTGACGAGTTGAACATTGAAGGAATTGAATGTTAGTACCTAAAGAGTAGTCATTCATGCATATGATACAGGAGCTTTCATACTGCCTCACAGGCGCCTTCAAGCTGTTCATCTTGACAGTCCTCTTCGCCTAACGAAGCCATGTCCGCATCATCAGCAGTGGTCTCTAGGCCCTCCTCATCCCCGATTTTTTCCGCATCATCCAGTCTAGCCTTCTTCTCAGCACCTTTCCGTTGGGGGATGACTTGCAAAAAGGCTTCGCCCCAGTCTCCAAGCTCCAACCATCGCATCATGATTTCCGCAACGTGATTAGTCGCCAAGACAGGCCTCGAAGCCATGCGCAGGTATTCGCCAATAGGAAGTTTTGCAGTTTTCATGCCCTTTTCTATGGCTTTCTGATAGCAGACCCCTTTGTGTTTGTTCTTATCCACCAGTCCACCGATTATATATGTGCTGTACGGCTTGAGCTCTGTCAATGTATTGGGGCTGTCGCTGCTCAGGTATATAACTTCTCCATTCTCAGGGGTAACATCTCCCTTGTCTGAAAAGGCACCCGCCAGCTGCCCGCCATGAGGCCCTTTCATTCTCTCCTTGGCCTGCTCAGCTGCGTGCACAAAATCTTCTGGCATGAACGTAATTCCTCTCCAATTCTCATGCATTTTGCGAAGCACTGTATCAAACCGCTCCTTTAACAATTTGTCAAAAGATGATATCACTAAATGCGACCTGTAAGGCGTTTTGGAGTTATCCGAGTAAGCACGTGTGATTTGCGAGCCAAGTGATATCCGCTGCCGGTCATCCATCAAGTGGTCCCATCCACAATCAATCACCAGTGTTACCGGGACAAGAATTGATCGCTTTTTTGGAGGGATATTGCCTCCATTCTCTTCTATAATTTGTTGCCATTCCTCTCTTTTGCGGATCTTGCGCTGTTTGTTTTTCTCTTTTCGTTGTTTCTTGCGTTCTTCTTTTTGCTCATCCCACATGGCCCGTCTCAGCATTCGTTTTTGTTGTCTCTTTGACAGAGGAACAACCTGGGCGGTCCCATTTTCTTCTGTTGCTTCATTTTGACTTTGCTTCTCGTTTGTTTGCTCCTTTGAGTTCTCGGTGGCTGGTTTGATCGTTTCGTTGGCGGTTTGCTGCTGCTCGTCACCAGGTTTCAATGCACCAGACATCATGGGCTCGCCATTCTCTGTCAAATGGGACTCAGTACTGTTCTCGTGCTCTGTCTTCTGGAGCTTCCTCGGTCTTTCTTCCTCCTCCATTATTATGTCTTGCTTGAAGTAATTCTGAATCTTGAATCATGAAATAAATTTGTCGCAAAGGAATTGAGTTAGTCAAGCTGGCCCCGCTTCGAATAAATCTTCACCAATGATATTGCGGCAGCTTCGCTAATCACGTGATCATTCAACATCATCCCTTCACCTTCCCGACAACGACCGACCGAGCCTTGACTTCTACAAGCATTGAGCCACATCTAAGGGTTCATATCAATCCATTGAAACCAGCAAAATGCCGCAGGATATGCCCCCCGCTGGGGGCTATCGCCCTGTACAATACAAAGTTCGTCATTCGTTCGGTCAATACGACAAGGATTCACAAAATCGGTTGTACTCAATGCTAACATTTGAATGTGTATTTTATAGCGCAACATTCCTGCCCGCGGTTTCAAGCCTTTTACCTACCTCGTTGGCATGCATTTGATTATGGGATATGGCTTCTACAAGTACTACTACGGTGTTCGCGAATTGAAGTATGTGCCCACTGTCCGGACGATCGCGGCTACGAATATTTGAAGCGGGCGGATCTTTTGATACCGCATCGGTCTGGCTGAAATACTAACGGCTTTTATTGCATAGTGAACTCGCTCGTGAGAAGATGTGGTCTCGTATCCACCTTATTCCCCTCCTTCAGGCTGAAGAAGACCGTGACCAAGTCCGTCGACACTTTGCCGACCAGGCTCGTGAGAAGGAGCTCCTCGGTACTGAAACCAGTCCATACCACTCTGACAGGTACGCGATTTCCTTTTACTGCATATCCTTGGGCTTTGAACTTTGAGAATGGTTGGAAAATACTAAAAGAAGGTTCACAGATTCGTCCGCCCAAGCTTCACATATACCCCCAGCAATGTCACTCAATAGTGAACTCCAAAGTCCTGAAATAAAAGAACGCCAATCCACCAGAAAATTTACTTCGAGTGGTATCGAGCTGTTGCCCGCAGTGTACACAAACTTATACGCGTTTCATTTGTTACAATCCCTTATAGGTTTTCAATCGTGTGTTGTGCAAGAAGTGCGATTCTACATGTGCGGCTTTCGGTTGAGGCGGGTAGAATCAGCGAAAAGGTGCGGATGAACGATGTATATAACTTTAGTTGTTTTGATAAATGAGAACTGGGGTGTTCTGCTTTCTTCAATTCGTTTCTCTTGCAGTTGTCAAGTATATGTGGGACGAAAATAGGTAGGATGCACTGAAGCTATCTAACATCATACATACACCATCATTCAGATATTAAATAGATACAACTTCCGCTGCCGTCGAAGTGTGCCGAATCGGGGATCTCTCTTAGCGTTATTGCCTTTCTCTGTTGCTAAAACTCCGACTACGAGTGATTACTTTCTAGACTCTTTCACGGAACATGGCTCCTTGGGTCAGAATAGACAGGCCCATGTCGCGCCAATTCGTTCATCTCCTAAATCTTTAGTGCTTTGACAGTGCAAGATCACAATTGTGTGCCATAAGCTCCGCTTGTGAAGATGCACATATTTGAATTGACAACTCCATCTATGTTCAGGGTAGAATGATACGCCTTTATATAGGATCTTTAGATATATGTGTGGTAGCTATTTATAAGACGGGCCATTAGGCAATCCATGTTGCTAATACTGGGATAGACCGAAAATGGAGAGGATTGATATAAAACACCAGGAAGCGGACAAAAGCCACAGGCTCTAAAATTTATTGCACCTCACTGATATTTTTGCGACCCTTGGATACACGTTGTTTTCCTGCCACCAATCCAAGCTGAAATTTTTCATGATCAGCATTGAATTGTATTCAATCAAGAATAAACACTCACAAACTTTCTCGTCCCCCAATGTGGGAGTCCAAGGCCCAGGAACCTCCTACAGTAGCCATATGTTCGCCATCCATAAAGCCCGCTATCTTTTAATCAGTGAATATCTCCACATACCAAGGGAACTTGAGTTTTACATACCGCTATATCCTAAATAGACACTTATCGGCTTAAACTTTGGTTCGGCGCAGAAAGATGATTGCTCCATTCTCCTGCTCTTCGCAAATCACATAGCCCATACAAATGATCTCCTCTATGCGTCACTGGTGTTGGGTGGAGATTACAAAATTCAACATCGCGTCCACTCAAGTCTACAGAATGGCTTCGGGGTAGGTGCGTAACTTCTTATTGATACTAGAATCTGGTGCTGCGCACGTTTTGCTCAAAGCACGCTCCCGTAATCATTTTGTGCACTCATGATGCTCTGAACTCGAGGCAGAGCTGGGATCTGAGCACCAGGGCAATGCGCATATCGGGCTACTTCATTATAGGATGCTACCAAGAGCCAGTCCAAGGCTTGAGATAGAGGAATCGGGCCTCTTCTGGTACGGAATATGTCTCGAGCGACGAAGGGCTTGAACAGTTTAGGAGGTTTCGCATTTTCCCTTAGGGAGTTCTGACAACTTCAAGAGATTGGAAGATCTGTGGCTCGGGAATTGTGAATCATTTGTTTTCACTCGCTTTCCTCAACGTTCCGAGCCAAGGCCTCAAAATCGGGTCGGGCCGAGGAATATCGGCAAATGTAGCGCTATATTCCGTAGAATATGCTCCAAATTTTTGTGATGGATTAAAGATAACCTACGTTAAAAACCAATCCACAGCACGCGGCCTCATACGCTAGATGCTTTCCCGGAGAAAAAGCAGCGTCATCTTAGCGCATCTTAAAGTTAGCCCTGGTCCCTAGTCACAACCTTAGCTCCAAACCCTCCCGTTACACTACCTCAATCTCTCAAAATGAGCAATGAACTCCACTCCGCGCAGCATACGCCATTCCAAGATAAAGAGTCGCTACTTCCTGCCTGGGTCAATCCGGATCTCGATCGCCTGATGGTGGTCCAAACCGCTGGTGGCAGCTTCCGGTCGTGGGCCGAGTCACTTGTCGACCTACCTGCGGGGGCGCTCTTCGCTCGCATTACGGGGGTGACGGCAAAGTGGCCGCCCAGTTACTCGACCGCCCAGGCTGGGCGTGATCTTCACGTCGAATTAAATTCCAACCTTCATTTTGTTAACCATTCCTGTGATCCGACCCTGGAGTGGGATATGTCGCGCATGGAGATCAGGGTACGCCACGATCGGGACCTGAAGAAGGGTGATATGCTTTCTTTCTTCTATCCGAGTACAGAGTGGGAACTGGCCCAGCCTTTCGATTGCTGGTGTGGCGCCGGAGAGGGCAAGTGTTTGGGCCGCATCGAGGGCGCAGCTAAAGCCGGTAAAGATAGGTTGAAACATTGGTGGCTGAATGATTACATTAGAGAGATGTTGGATGAGCAAGAGAAGGGCGGGGGGCCATCTGCGTGAACTATCCTGTCATGATTAGCGCTGAAAGTATAGTCCAGCCTTGATCTGACTACTTGAGCTTGAATGTATAATATTTGTAACTTATTCTAGCTGTATGAACATTGAGCCGCTAATACAAAAGAGGAAGAATATCATACACTCAATATCATGTATGCAGCCACGTGTGGCTTATCAATTGTTTCTTTGTCTATCCTTCAGTCCTCTCACACATCGGCCGTTCCGTACTTCGATTCTTAGAGTCCGTGCAATACTTGAAAATTCTACAAATCTAGTTTCCATTATGGCGCAGACTACCACACTCGACGCCCAAGATGGCGCCTTTGCTACGCGAGGAGACCAGTCGAATGAACTTCTGATACGAAGTGAAGAAGGCCAGGCTAGCCACAGACAACATCGCGGAGATATTAGCCCACGTATATCTATTACTACTAATGATGCATGCCGTTGTGCAGGGGATCGCTACTACAGGCCCACCGAGGAACAGCCTTCCACGAAAGTGCCGCCGCAGAAGATGTCCTAGACAAGTCAAAAGAGTTTGTATATACTGTGCTTGGAACAATTAACTGCTGACTATGCTTTAAAGCTTTTCATGTAATCCGCGATTTTGCCATAAACTATACGTGTCCATAGGCCCATGTTACTTAATAATAAGAGCCCTTGCAAAGAAGGGATAACTACATTGTGTAGGCTCTTAACAAACTTCCCTGAGCCGGCACTCGGCGTTCACCCGTGCACGGGTGTCGGCCAGAATCAGTTTGCGACCTCCCGGTTCTCTATGCGAGAAATCAATTCGTGGAGAGAAGAATCCGAACTCAAATGCGGAAATGAGATGAGAAATAGGTAGTCGAGAAATTGTGAGGAGAGTTGAAGTGGAGACCATCTAGGAGCATCTAAGTACCAGAATGGCTGTATGAACGTGGCGCATAATCCAGGCTTCACGCATGACTGCATTGTATGCGAATCAGATTTGTAGCGTACTACAAGACAAATCTAAGACGAACGGCATTGATGACATAAGCTAATTGTTTCAGCCTTCCAGATGATTGTAGAAAGTGAGCAAGTAAGTAATATTTTCAGAACATTATTGTAATCCATGATTGTAGCCCACACCAGATAATCCCGGAAACAGCTCCGATGTATTCAAGACATCGTATGTTCTAAATGTCTGGTCAATGGCCACTTCATCTAATGCGCCCTGAAAGGCATTGCTTTGATCCCACCAGTCATCGCCCTCCGGTCCACTGGAATCAGCAGGCAGAGGAGAAGCGCGTAGGGTACCTCTAGAATGCGTTGGACCTCCAAGTCCAATTTCGGAACTACTATATGTTGCCAGCCCACTGGTCAGGTTCAGATTTGCGGCTCTTCTTCTGGGCTCTACAGCGTCTTGTCTGAGTCGCCTGCTGTTAGTTCCGCTATCCACTGATATGTCTAGTCCTGCGCTGTCATCAACGAAGTTGGACCTATTCAGCATGCTATGCCGCGATATGATCTGGTTTCCTACAATTTTTGACGATGGCTCGGTCGCTTCAACCTGTCTCGTAGCCCGCTCTTCCGTATAAAGGTTTTGTTTGGAGGAAAGACTCGGGCTGATTTTCTTGATTAAATCTTCCAAATCCGAAGCCTGACACGGGATTAGTATTGTATAATATATCGAATACACAAGGAGAGGGCTTCCACGCGAAACATACAATGGAAGAAGCGTTCTGGTAAATGGTACTCATCCACTGAATGAACTGCAAACATAAAGTTGCATGCTCAATGATTTGAATATCCGTAAAAGGCAGTTCTGCAATACCGAAGCTGCTTGAGCGTAGAATAATATGTGCAGCTTGGTACGCGCACTCTGCCATGTGCATATTAAGGAATGGCGGAACATCCAACTGCAGGATGAGCGAACAAAGAAAAGAAATTGCACGAGCGTGTTGAAGGCATTGGACGCGACAATCGAAAACAAAGCCTGGGTCCAATTGGTGAAGCACCTCACGTGAAATGGATTCTCGAAAGTTGGGCAGTAGACAACGGAACAGATCACAATAGCATTGATTCCACCACATATGAATCATAATATATCGCGGGAACCATCTCGAGAAGGTGCGCATATATAAATTCTTCTCCGAAAATGATGTCGTTGAAGGTAATCTGTCAGAAAAATCGTCCAGATTATGACTTAACTTTTGAATCATAAGAGGAATTTCACGGTTATCTGTTCCAGATGATGCGGCCCGTTTCGTGTAGCTTTTAAATCCATGTATCAGTTGCCATTTTCATCTATTCGTCTTGCTTACTATGTCTTGTGAACTCTAGAACTATGAACACATACCGAAGGACCTGATCTCGAAGGTAAATAATACGAACATAAAAAGCGAGGAGACCGATGTCGCGTTTCTCATTGCTGTCACGATCTGGAAGCAGGGTCTCTGTCAAGCATGGATTGTCGAGTTCAAAATTTTCTTCCAGACACGGCAAGTGAAGATAAACGACATTCGAGGAACAGAGTGTAAATTCGGGAAGACCGGCAGATAGCATCGTGTCGAGGATGTAGATAGCCCACATGAGGCGACGCCGCGACTCTTGGGCTAAAAAGCAGACGTTTGGGTTTTCATAATTGATCCTTAGGGCAAAGGCAAAGCGGGTCAACGTCGCCATCAAGACAAACGCTTCCGAGAAGGACCCTAACCAGATGCGATACAAGATGATCAAAAGTAGAGCTTGTGTCTTAACTACAGACGGCCGTCCTGGATCCCGGAGTATGGTGGATTGAGCCAAGTCGGCGCTCTTCCTGCCAATCAGCTCTTCCTGGAGTGCGACCCCTGGCAGTCGAGAACTGATTGCAATGATTGATAACAACAAGGTGTCGTCGGCTTGCCCTGCCAAGCACCGTCGTGTCAAAGATGCTCGGTGTAGGAAGGCAAATGAGGGGAGCGGATAGAGATAGTGGAAGTAACGCTCTAATGCAGCCATAGCGCGTTCCTCGGTCAATATTGAAGATCTACCACATGTAAGTCACGTACAATTTCCTGCTCGCCATACCTACGCATCTGTGCAAGCCTCAACAGCGGCACCGTGTAGTATCTGACCTGTAGATGCAGGCCGAACTTCCTGCAGCTGGGATGAGGTGTTTACAGGCTCTAAAGTAATAGAAACATCTCGATGATCGAAGCCCTCCTCAATATGGTCAGGAGTAGCATTGGCCGTTTGGTGCTCCTCAGGATCAGCCGTTCGGGATGGATATTCGCAAGCAGTGCGTTTCTCACGGCACCGACGACAAACAGGAAATTGGCCGGAACAACGAATCTTCAGCCTACGGCAGTTGGTACATGCCTCTCTTGCACGACATCGAGGTGGATGTCGAGAGGTATGACTGGCTTCGCCGGCGCTGACAAAGGAGCACTGGAAGCCGAGTCGACGGCAATGACCGCATCCCAAGAGGGAGCCATCACAGCGCACCTGCCAATTCTTAGCTATTATCGGCTGTTGGAGAGACGTTGTTTGTCCACTTGTGTTATTTATTCCTACCTTTCTAAGACGGCACTGTTCACATATTACCCGCATACGCCTCTGGGTCGACATTTTTACTTTGGTTGGTCTATTGTGTCCGTAGGCTAGTCCGGATTACTGGGAAAACTGCAGCAAAGTGCGGGCAGAAGGCGGTGAGATACCCCTGACTGGACATATGCTCTTCTTCTCTTTCTCTACAATCTTTCGTCTCACATACTAATGAATAGTTGCACGAGTACTGAAAGAACAGTTGTCATATTGCTTTTGCTCACTTAGCTGTACAACTTTTAATATGTGTAGGGGCATAAAGTTGTATAATAGTGGGCTGTCTTCTCATATCTATGTGAATATATGTATCTTGTATACCTAGGGTGCTATTTATGAATTGTTTCAGTAAATCATAGACTACCTACACTCGTCACGCCAATTCAGGTAAAAACCATTGATAAAATATGACGAATTGACTTCTAGCCAAATTGATACATGCTCGACTTGGGCTTCGCCTGGCTGGATGGAGTCCACACAGGGCCGCTGCGATTACTCGGATTTGCTGGATCAAAATCAAATCGATCGGGCAGTTTCAACCCTTCCAGCTCACGCGCTGCAGCGGTGGTGACAATACTCACCCCATCTCTGAACAGCCAAGGGTCTTCGGTATCGTGCTGCCAGCCTTCCAACTCTGCGCGCATTTCCTTCAATTGCGATTTGAATCTTGGATCTCCAGCGAGGTTATCCAATTCTTCGGGGTCATTCTCGAGGTCAAACAACTCCTCGGGTCCCCGGAAAATATAATTTTTCAGTCGGCGACGGCCAAGCATAACCTCGGGCGTGTCACCCACTACATTGCTGTTGTTGTCACCAACATGTGCGTTTCGAATTCCTTCCCAGCTTAAGCTGGTGTAAAGGTCTGTCGCGAATGGGAAGTCCAAACGCCAAGCAATGTTGCGGTGATATTTAAATTGTAGCTGGCGCAAGAACCGAGTGGGCCAGTAGTTTTGAATCTCGTGGAAAGTATGTGATCCAAAGACCTGCTGTTTCCACTGGGTAGAGGCGAGAAGATTTTGCTCATGCAGGATGGGCTGCAATGACCTCCCTGCTCTCGTGGGAGACTTGCTTGTATTTTCTGTCTCAATCACTTTCCCCTTGGCGCCTGCCCAGTCGATACAGGTCGGAAAAATGTCTAACAGAGAAACCATATTAGGATTTACTACGCCGAAGGCAGCAGCACCGGGTTGCCGGATAATCAGAGGCAGCTTGACTCCGGCATCGTAAAGGGTGGTCTTAGAGGTGAGAAAAGGCGCGCCATTATCGCTGACAAAAATCACTAGGGTGTTCTGGTCAAGCCGGCGTTTCTCGAGCTCCTGCATGAATAGCCCGATGCCAAAGTCCATGCGACTGATTGACTTGTAATACTCGACCAACTCTGTGCGAAGCTCGACCACGTCGCTAAGGAACGGCGGTATAGACACGTCGGAAGTCTGATAGTCTGGAACTGGAATATCTCTGATGTCCTCTTCATCATTTCCGAATCCTCCTCTGGATTCATCGCGGTGAGGATCGCGGAGGCCAATGGTGAGATGGAACGGACGACCGGTCTGTGCGGCCTTGTCAAAAAACCTCCCGGCCTCTGCAGCATTTTCCCTAACATCACGGCTCAGACTGGGAGCGTACCACTCCCAGGGATACACCTGGCGAGGGCCTACATGGACTTTCCCAATTATCCCAGTCTGGTACCCGAGACTGTTGAATACCTGTGGTATGGTCTCTATATGGTCGAGGGTCTGGAAATGGCACCATCCCTGCTGCAACCCGTACTGACCGTTCTGATGGGTGTGAAGGCCAGTATAGATGGTGGATCTGCTGCCGCTGCAGGAAGCAGTGCTCGCGAATGCGTTTGTGAACATAGTGCCACTCGCAGCAAGCCGATCGAGATTGGGGGTTTGAACCGCTTGGAGTCCATAACAGCCCAGCATGAGCCCCAAGTCATCTGCGATGATGAGAACCACATTTTTGTCGTTTGAAATCATGGCTGCGCGTTCATGAACGTTCTCCTTCCTGTAGGTGAGTAATTCAAGAATGAATGAACGAAACGCTTCTCATCGTCGGATGTCGGGCCGGTGTTGCTGAGATGCCACCGGCAACCGTCTTGCGGATCTAGCCGCTTGTTATACCAATAACACTGGTGAATATAGGATGAAGCAAAAGCTTTCACTCAAAATGTAAGAATCTACACATATCCATATGAATGAAGGAATAGGATCGCCATTTGATTTGTCAGCTGTCAGCTAGCTATCTTCGTGTATTGAGGAAAATCAAAGGTTCTGCAATAAGATCGAGTGTGAACGTGGGATCAAGTTAGGAACTCTCTATAGGCCAACATCTACTAATGAACATTTATTACCATTAGTTTCAGAGAACATTCCAAATTCTACGCCTGCTTTATGGCCCCTCCAAGTGTTCCATTCGCTCCTTGTTTGTAGCGGCCATCCTCTCCTCGTGGCGCGCGTTGTGGCTCTCGTTCATTGTGACTATGGCTCCAACACTCCCTTCGGGAGCTTTCCAGGCTATAATTACAAAAAAAGTGAGCAATCTATTTCTCGAGGAAGTGGCAGACAGCGGCGAGACTTACATCGGAATTTACGAGCCGGCACTTTAGCATGCCACATATCTTCCAGTTCCTCAAGCGAGCGATACCTCATCTCTGGTAGGAAGAAATAGGCCCAAACAACGCCTACAATTGCGGCACTTCCGTAGATGAAGCCCACTTTGGATTGGAGATTAGCGTATCTGGCGTCCATGAGATAGGGCAGCGAGAAGGTAACAGCAAAATCACAGACGATGTGGGTTATGTAGACAACAACGCTGGTCTTGCCACGTAGGCGGAGATGAGGCACTTCGGCTCCAGTGACAGCTCCTCTGGGTAAAATCGCCCGATTAGCTTCCTGAGGTACAGTAATGCGGGAACTAATATGGAAGAGAACAACAGAAGGCATCTTACATGGCACCAAAAACGCCGGCATAAAAAGGCCCAAAGAGGATTACAGATGCGATGATGCCTTTCTTATCGGCGACGGTGACATTGCCAGTTCCGAGACCGCCAATGGACATCATGGCCGCACCAGCACATAATCCTCCGATGAGATAAATCGGCCTGCGACCCACGGAGTCGATTAAAGCCAGGCTGATTATGGGCCCGGCCAGCAAGCTAAGACGACTCAGGACGGTGAACACGAAAGGGTCAAAAATCTTGAGACTCTTGACGAAAATTGTTGCGTACTGGCTGGCGAATCCTTGCCCAGTCAATTGATTAAAAGCGGCAGTGGCCACGGCAATATGCGTGCGTCTCTTGTTTGTTTGAACCTCTGGTCAGTACAATTTCAGGTCCGAGAACTAACAGAAGTTATCATACCAGGTTGGTTCCCTTGACTAAGTCCGACCATTTTCCCTGTGTGGAAACGTCGGCTTCAATAGACGCACGCAGGAGCGCCGCTTCATTTTCGGCACTGAACGATTTTTCTCCCCGGTACAAGTACTCTAGATTGGCCACGGCGGCTTCGAAATTATTCCTACGAATGAGATATCGCGGACTCTCCGGTATGAAGTAACTAAGCAGGAGAGCCAAGGACGGAAAGATAAACATGACCCCGACTGGAATCTGCCAGGAACGATTATCATCCAGCTTTGACGATCCCAGCGTCACAAAGGAGCAGATAAGTGACCCAAAAAAATGACCAAAGACATACACCACAACCGTAGCACCACGAACAGAAGCCGGAGCCAGTTCGGCGAGAAACATGGGGACTAGCCAGTCTTCCCAGCCAACGAAGCATTGGACAATCATGCGGCCAGCAAGGGCTTGTGCATAGGTTTTTGCGGAGTATGTCACTGCGATTCCAGCTAGCGCCATGAATTGCATGCAAATGAAGCAAGGCTTGCGACCAAAGTTTTCGCCAATTAGAAACCCAATGATTGTACCCAGGCCTTTTGCTGGGTCACCCAAAGAATTGAGAAAGGACAAATGCTGCGGAGAAAATCCCCATTCTTTCTTAGCCTTGTTGTATGTTCCGAACATTTTCTCGTATGCTTTTCATTCATTCATTATCCCATGGACGTTCACAACGGACAAAAAGGAGAGAGAGGTAGAATACTTACGGGTCATGGCCTGGATGGAGGAGTAGACAGAGTTGTCAAACCCATAGCTGAACACGCTGACATTTACGATGACGAAGATCATCAGCATCGTCCACGTGAACGCGCCGCGAAGGCTGCTCAAGTCTTTGAGGTTCGCCATAGTAGAAAGTTGAGATTGTGGTGTTTTGGGACGATAACGCACATGCTGAATATACAGCGAGCGCGTGTAGCTATGTGGAATATGTTCTTGTCCCAGTTTCTAGGGGAAAGAAAAGCACGTTATTTCCCCTCCCTTTTGGCTAATTTGTCTCCACAAAGTCGTGATCTCCTTAACCCTAAGGAGTCTCTATAATTTTTTAGCTGCGGATGTCGGACGGCTATCGGGACCCATCTGCGGGGTTATGTGAGTCGAGTTGCACCAAGAGTTATTTAATATTGAAGGGCAGGTCTCTGTTTCTAATTAAACAGGCTCTTTGAGCACCGCAATTGACATACTGATACAACCTGATCACCACCGCTACACAAGAAATCATGACCGGTGCTTCTAAGCGACCTAATTTTCTGGTCATCGTGGCTGATGATCTGGGATTCAGCGACACGGCTCCCTATGGTGGTGAAATCGACACGCCGAATCTGACGAGGCTTGCCAATGAGGGTCTTCGCATGACCGGCTTCCATACTGCAGCTTCTTGTTCTCCCACCAGGTCGATGCTCTTATCTGGCACCGATGCTCATATCGCCGGCCTCGGGTGTATGGCCGAGAGAATGAAGAAATTCCCCGAGATCTTTGCTGACAAGCCTGGATATGAAGGATACTTGAACTACCGTGTGGCAGCGCTGCCTGAAATCCTTCAAGACAATGGCTACTGGACGATGATGAGTGGGAAGTGGTCAGTATTTCCATTCTCATCTGCGTTGTCTGTATTGGCTGATCTGAGCGGGATCTTGTATATAATGTAGGCATTTAGGTTTGAAGAAAGAGCTAGCTCCGCATGCTCGCGGATTCAGCAAGGTCCTAAGCACCCTCCCTGGAGCCGGTAATCATTTTAATCATGAACCCCAACTGTACGGTTTCGAGAACGAGAAGCCAATGGCTATTTTCAAAGGATCCGGAATCTGGGTGCAAGACGGCGAGTTCATCGATGGTAGCAGCCAGCTTCCCAAGGACTTTTACTCCTCCAACACCTTTACCGATTACTTCCTGCAGTTCATGAAAGAAAGAACCGACGAGGACAAGGAGAAGCCATTTTTTGGATATCTTGCCTTCACAGCCCCGCATTGGCCACTTCAAGCACCGGCCGAGACTGTGAAAAAATACCGAGGTCGCTATGATGATGGCCCCAATGCCTTGCGGCTTCAACGGCTGCAGAGCCTAATCCGCAATAAGATTGTGCCAGAAAATGTCGAGCCAGCACCTCTTCATATGCTGGGCACTGAGCCATGGGAAAATCTGTCTGATATAGAGAAGCAAAAATCATCACGCGCTATGGAGGTCTTTGCAGCAATGGTTGATCTGATTGACGTCAATATAGGGCGTGTGATTGATTATCTCGAGGAAACAGGAGAGCTAGACAATACCTTCATAGTTTTTATGTCTGATAATGGAGCAGAAGGCCAGCTGCTCGAAGCCGTGCCAATTCTGGCCGGGTATACATTGGATGACATGCTTAAGAAATTCTACAACAACTCACTAGACAACATTGGAAACCATGACTCTTTCGTCTGGTACGGGCCTCAGTGGGCCGGTGCAGCCACCGCCCCGTGCCGCGGCGCAAAGTCTTACACGACTGAAGGAGGTATACACTGTCCATGCATTGTTCGCTATCCGCCTTTGTTGAAAAAAACCGGCCTCATCACTGACACTTTCACCACCGTGATGGATATCATGCCCACATTTCTTGAGCTGGCCGGAATCCAGCATCCTGCCCCGGCTTTTCGAGGTCGGGAAGTGGCACCAGTGCGTGGGAAGTCATGGGTCAAGTTGCTTCAGGAGCCCGATGCCAAAGATTGTCAGATATACGACTCCGAAAATGACATTGTCGGTTGGGAGCAACTGGGAATTGCCGCTGTCAGAGTTGGTAACTGGAAGGCGCTCTTCCTCCCGCCACCCAGGGGCCCTGGAAAGTGGGAGCTCTACGACCTGTCCACTGACCTGGGGGAGATCCATGACCTGGCGGATAGTAAGCCGGAAAAGCTGAAAGAGATGATCGCCTACTACGAAAAGTACTTCCAGGAAACGGGCATGTTCGATGCTTATACGCAGTTTCAAACGGCCTTGAAGCGGACAGGCGTGAAGAGGTTTTGGTGATCTTTTCTTCTTACATCATTTTGTCGAATACTTTCGACAAGCTAGACAAAGAAAGGTACATGCATACCAGCTGGCTAGTGTGAGAGCATAGCTAGGTATAACTAAGGCATTATAGCCATACACGATTTTAATGAAGTAATTCCACATGTTTATGATAACAGAAGATGAACTAGCTGAAATGAAACGCTATTTTTATATACCATCGACTTTAAGATTGAAGCAAGAATCTTGTTCCGGTAAAATACTAATTTCTAGATCTCATGTCGTCCGATGGATCAGGAATGACTGTGATGCATTCAAGATCCCTTGGATTTCGGTTCTCGGGGCTTGCATGGCTGTCTGAGTCCCCCGCATTTCCGCGCCCGAGATCCGCGAGACGAACGCATGTCTTTTTTTCCCCTATTCGTCGTGTAAGACCAAATTTTATTGTGTCAGACTGACTGGTAACGCCGTATAAACCCCGAGGAAGCCCTTTTCTTTCCCTTCTCTTCTTTAAAGCACAGTATCGTTTACATCTTTTACGTTCAACCGACTCCTCCCGACAAATATGTCTCAACGAGTTCCCAACATCCTGTTTGTGATGGCAGATGACCACGCTTCCAAAGCAATCGGATGCTACGGCGCTGGAATCAATAACACTCCCAACATCGATCGTCTAGCCAAAGAAGGAACCTTATTCAATCATTGCTATGTCACAAACTCCATCTGCACTCCAAGCCGCGCAGCGATTCTGACCGGAACTCACAACCATGTCAATGGGGTTCTTACCTTAGACAGCAAGATTGACAAGAATCTGCCTAATGTAGCAAAGCATTTGCGTACGGGTGGGTACCAGACTGCAATGGTTGGGAAGTGGCACCTGGGAGAGGGCCCAGCTCATGAGCCTTCTGGGTTTGATTTCTGGTCGGTCCTGCCGGGTCAAGGTGATTATTTTGACCCAGAATTTATTGAGATGGGGCAGAGAAAGGAAGAACTCGGCTACGTAACTGATATTATTACTGAGAAGTCCCTGACATGGCTGAAACAACGCGATCCCACCAAGCCATTTTTTTTGATGTGCCACCACAAGGCCCCCCATCGCAAATGGGAATGTCACCCTCGCCACAAGTATCTCTACAAGCATGAGATTAAAGTTCCCCAGACATTCAACGATGACTATAAAAACCGTGCAAAGGCTGCTGCGGTAGCTCGCTTCAAAGTTGAGGCAGATTTGGATTATTTTGATCTCGGCCTCGTTCAACCAGAAGGTGGGAGAGAGGTGGGCCAACGACAGACTCGAAAATTTCAACATCGCAAGATTCCATTTCCAGATGATGTCCGATCTCTTCGTCTCATTGATAAAGACACCGCGGAAGTCTTCACGTTTACAAGCCAAGAAGAGCTGAAGCATTTCAAATATCAGCGTTACATGCAAAGGTATCTTCAGACCATTGCTGCTATCGACGAGGGCGTGGGCCAACTGCTAGATTACCTCGACAAAGAGAAGATCGCTGACAATACTGTTGTCATCTACACCTCAGACCAGGGTTTTTTCCTCGGGGATCACGGCTGGTTTGATAAGCGATTTATGTACGAAGAGTCGTTTCAAATGCCCTTCCTAATCCGATATCCAAAGGAGATTCGTGGCGGTAGTGTGTGCGATGATATTATATCTAATGTCGATTTTGCTGCTCTATGGCTCGATTACGCGGGTCTCAAAAGGCCAACCTATATGCAAGGACGGTCGTTTAGAGCGCTCCTTTGTGGTAAAACTCCCCCGAACTGGCCGCAGCTTGCGTATCACCGGTATTGGATGCACAGGGATGCAATGCACAATGCTTATGCACACTACGGCGTGCGGAACCAACGCTACAAGCTCATATATTGGTATAATCAGGGTTTCGGGCTTCCCGGAACTCAAGAAGGAGGAGAAGAAGATCGGGAATGGGAGCTTTTTGATTGTGAACAAGACCCATTAGAACTATTCAATTGCTACTATAATCCTGAATACGCAGAAATTGTCAAGTCACTCACGGCGGATTTGGAAAATCTTATGGAAGAAATCGGAGACGAGCCAGTTCACCCGAAAAGAGGCTAAGTAGCTGTGCAGACAGGTTTTCCCTTTTCGTCTTTTCTTTGCACGATGGTTTTCAAATTGCCTATAAGATGTTTTTACATTGAGAACTGCGAAATAGACAAACACAATCTGAAGAGAAATAAAAGCGGAATCCTGACACCTAAATTGTGAGTTTTAATTGACTTCCTTGATTCTTACTAGAATGAGACTTTCTGAGAGACCTAACCTTGAGCAAGTTATGTTATATACCCAGTCAAGGCACGTATCCTCAAGTGTAGACAGGTTAGGGCATGGAACTTAAGCAAATACCGGCTTATAAGCAAGGAATGATATCAAAATGCTTATAAACCGAATATCCGCCGTGCAGGAAACATGTCACCTGACCATGGCAGGCGACCCACTCATGCTTAACCCGATTAGTCCTAGTGTTTCAACGCTTGCTCCGTCCATACGTCCATCCATCGGGCAGCTCAAATTTTGTAGAGCTCCTTCCAACTGTATATTTACTTTTGGAGCGGAGGTCCGGATTTCACTTGTGAAAACGCTACACGTCCCCGTGATCTGTCTTGAATTTTTCTTTGCCAGACTGAATCGGAGACGTTCGGAACGCAGGAATTGTTGCTTGGATGGTATTTTGATTATCAAGTAGCGGCACTGCGCGATTTTCAAGGTATCTCTTGATTCGCGATATTAGGACGCAACAGGACTCTGCAAAGGGAATCCGGACGCCATACTCTCTGGACATCGTAGACTTGTCACGCGTTTTTCTGGAATTCGAAATTTGACGGAGAGAGTCCATGCATTGATCCAATCTGGCCGCGACCCACCAGCTATTTAAAAGGCCAAGCCCGCTCAAAGCAAGCCTTCGTCACTGACCAAACATTCTATTTTCTGCGAGGCGAAGCAGTTTGACATATTTGCAAGCTTGTGGAAATATCTTTTTCAGAAAAATTCGAGATACTATCATAAGGAACATCCCGCAGGACACGTGCAGAGACAGAAAGGGATCACTAAAACATTAACAAACGGGAAGGCACCAGGGCACATGATGATGCCCACTGTGCAGTGCTGAGAGAAGGGAAGAAAATACGATATTTTGCTTCTCACCATCTGTCAGAAGCTGTATCAACAATCAGCCATGGCTGCAGGTGGTCAATCCGCCGCAGACGCTATGGCGGACATCATCCATGCTCTGGAGGTCTCCCATAGTTCCATGTCATCAAATGCATTGCGTGCGGAAGCCCTTGGGTTTCTTGAATCAAAAAGAGAGATGAACACGCGGCACATACCGGATTTTTGCTTGCCTCAGATATCAACAACTCGCCACTGATTCGGCACTTTGGACTGTCGTTGCTTGACCATGTTCTTCTTCATACCGGGTTTGCTTTACAAAGTAGCCAAATCATGGAGCTCAAGGAAATGGTCATGGAACTCTCTCGACGCATACAGCAAACAGACCCGAGCTACTACCGCAACAAGGTCGCCCAGCTGTGGGCTGAGGTGGCAAAGAGAAGTTGGGGTATTGATTGGAATAGCATGGACCAAGATTTATTCAACTTGTGGAACGGCAGCGCTCTTCACAAGGAGCTCGTCCTGTCCATCCTGGAGACCCTTTCAGAGGATATTTTTTACCGAGAGGACACTGCATCGTCGCTAAGGGGCACGGATCTCAATAGAGCATTAGTCGAGATATACACGCCACTTGCGGTCTTCCAAGAGACCTTTCCGGAAAGAGAACACCATCGGCAGGAGATTCGATATTTAGATGACGGGTGGCTCTCGAGGATATGCATTCTTCTCGGTGAATGCCTTGGCAGTGTCAACACCTCGCGCGAGGCGAAAGACTGCACTTTGAAAGCCCTTGCAGTATTAAGGTCTGCACTGGTCTGGTCGATACCAAAGGCTATCATAACGTGTGATATCGTTACTGCAATATGCCGCACCCTCACTTCACAAAATGAACATGTTCTTCTGGTATCATTCCTACTCGTTCATATATTTTTGGCTAAAGACTGACTTGACTTTAGGCTGCTATAGAAGCCTTACATTCTTTGTATAGCAGATCTAACGTCGAGATCGATGAATTTGCCCCCTTGGTAGAGCAGATCTACAATGTAGATCACCTTGTGCTGTTGAGACGGTTATATGAATGGACAGCCGTTGATGCTGCGGACATTGACGAGACGAGATATAATATAAGTAAAAAAGTTTCCGAGGTATATCTAGATCTGCAACACTTCAGCCGATTCACTGCTGATATTCTTCTATAGCTCATGTCTTATGCAGCTGCCTTTCTAGAAGATAAGGACCTTGACTTGCAGAGCGCTTCTGGTACCGACATACCTTTTCTCTTCGAATTTCTGATAGAGATTCTTCGCCATAAGAGTCTGACTGTCTCAATTCCGGTGTTGCATTCCTGGTCACGACTGCTCACAGCGGAAAGAGTTGAGCAAATGAACTTTGTTACACCTTTGATTGCACCCTTATTAGAGATCTGCACCCAGCGACTAGTCCGTTGGGAAAATCTTCCCGATGACTCGGAAGATCCTACGGTTCTCTTTCTGAACGACGACATAGATACCATACCGGAACGTCACGCATTTGTTGGTAATTATCGCCGCTATTGCTCTACAGTCATAGAGGTTATCGTTCAGAAACGGCCTTATGAAGCTATTCCACATATTCTGTCTGGTGTGGACCAAAATCTCAACAACCTTTATAATGGTATCCATCCTTTCAATGGTATGTTCAGTGATATCAAAATACGGAGTATTTGCTGAATTTGAAAACAGTTGCAACATTTCAAAAAGCATCATTCCCACTTATGCGGGCTGATACTCAGTTCTCTGTCGTCGAAGCTACACTGAAGGGCTATCAAAAGTGGATCATAGCACATGGTAGCAGCCCCCAAGAAGATGTAAGATCAAATTATGTAGAACTATGTAGATGTTCGCATCATATTTGTTAACGTGACCAAAACTAGGAACAGCGGAGAACAGAACTCGAGCAGGCGATTGAGAATTGGGCCATGAGTTTGATGCAAAGGAATTTTGAGGTGCGCTATCATCGTTTGGGGATCAAGGACTGTGATACTTATGATTTTTTAGGACCCAGTACTCAAACAGAGAGTCATAAGGCTCGTTGTTGATATATCTTCTAAGGCTCTCGACAAAACACCAAGTTTCGCGTTGAAGGTTTTGGAACATATTTTGATGACCCATCTCGAAGAGCAGCCACAATACCCGGCTTACTCGGATGCCGTCCGAGAACTTCATAGTTTGGCGAGTCATGAGTTGCGTAGGTTGTCAATGCGTTATGCTGATTACTTCTTCGTGAGCACGGATAATCTCCACCAGAAGAGCTTGTTTGCTAACATTTTCAAAGACGTTCTATGATGTGCTAGAGCCGAAGATACGAGAGATTGCGGCTGCGCATCAATTAGACGACAAGCTGCAGACAGAGCTCATTTCGGTCTTATTGATCATCACGTAAGTTACCACTTACTCAAGACATAGCTCAACTCATACTTAACATCATATCTAGACAACGTACAAAGAATGTTGACCCTCATGTTCGCGAGGAAAGGCTCAACTCTTTCATGGAACCTGTTCGAGCAGCTTGGCAAAATGAAGAGTTTAGGAATATGTCATCTTCCTTCAATGGATTCTGTGAATTACTTGGTCTGGAGAAAGTAGGCCCATACATGCAAAGCAAACAAGCTGCGAGCATCGAAGATTGGTCTGCTGTGCCGCTAGATACTGTGGGGAAAGATATTCAAGGGGAACTTGCTAGACGTTTTCAGGTACGTACACTCCAAGGTATTAATTGCATAGTTTTCTCATGTTTGATCAGCAACTTCCTTTGCGCGGCACCAAGACCTTGCTTGCTGTTTCCACAGAAAAGCTGAAACGAACTGATCCCGCATATGAGCTCGGATGTGCTCTGTGGCGGGATGTGATACCTGCCATTCTACCGACTTTATTGCAGCTAATTGGGTATGTAGCTCGGTTTTTTATGCCTTTGATCGTTCAAGCTGACATAGCTCAAGCCACGCACACGCATTTCATAATCCCTCAAACTGGAGCAGCCTTTCTCAGGATATGAGCTCTGTGGTCGGTCGGATACTCACGGATCGATTTTGGCAAGCTGGAATTTCGACTGGAAGTCGAGATGACTTTTACACCAAGATTACTACTTCAAAGGCCACATTAGAAGGATTTGCTTCATCAGTTCGAGGCAAAGTTAGAGCCGTACGAGAGTCCTGTTACTCGATGCTGTTCAGTATGAGTCGACTACGACAATATTTTTATGGTTTTGAAGAGTTACCCGGACCCTTGTCGGAGGCACTCTTCAAGGATTCGACTCATTTATCGTCACATCAATTTTCTATTCTGCTGAACATTTCTCGTTGTCTAATCGATGACTGTCCTGTTCAGTTCCGTGAACATTTCCTACCACCAATGATCAGTACCCTGTTCAAACAAGTCGACAAAAAGGTCACTGAAGAATGGGACAACATAGAGCAACGTAAGGCTGGTCTTGTTGAGGGAGATTTAACTGAAGAAATGAAAGATGAAAGTATTCTTCGACAATTAACCTACTCTGCGGTCATCATGGTGGCGAGTCTCTTGGATCCTCAAAGAGGTGGTAAGTCCAAGTTCCCACTTTCCTACGCCAGAATTATCATTAACGTTTTCCACAGATCCAGATGCAGCTACAAGCGATGACCCAAGCGCACCACAACCGCCAGTGCCGCTGGAAGCCTCCATGAGACATTTTGTACTCTCTAACCCCACGATATTGGAGCCCGTCTTCATGTTTTGCACTCATGCTTTACGCATGCGAGACACGAGATGTGGCAGCATCATTACCAGAGTGCTTCGTTCTATTCTTGTCGATTTCGCACCTCCAGTTAACACCCCTACAGCCGTTACCATTAGAGAGTTTATCTCTACGGAAGTTCTTCGTGCATGTATCACATCCGTTCACGAACCATACTTTGTTGATATGCAACGCGACCTTGCAACACTGATTGCATCGATATGGGTGCTGTACGGATCCAGCACCTCCGCGCCGCGCTCAGTCATGCTAAGTCTTCCCGGCATGAACGAGCAGCGCGTATCTCAAACTGAGACGGCTCTCATGAGCTCAACATCGGGCCGCCAACAACGTGCCCTCGTCCTGGACCTGCTCGAAGGTCTACGCGGCGTCAGCATATCAGAACAAGGAAAGATCCTCGGTACACGAGAAGAGCGTCGAAAAGCTCGTAGCGCAATGCAACAGCGGTACATGTCCACAGCCCCCGCGGATATGGAAGGACAACAAAAAACAAAAGTCAATATTGACGATGGACCTGATCTTGGTGGCCTAGCGGACATGTTTGGTTGAAAAACCGCGTATCGTCATAGGTGAACATGGGGAGACTGTCTAATAGAAAGCGGCAGCGGGTATAGAGGTAACATTATTTACGTCACTGGCCTACATAATTCCATAAAATTTAGATTATATTATAGATTCAGTTAGCTCTCCAGCGAAATACAATGAATAGCCACGACTTGAGAATTGCGCGCGTCTTCCCGGAAAGAGCATTGAAGCCAATCCATGCCCTAACTCCGAATTATCCCCTCGGACTTAATTGGGGACTTAGTCATGAAATGGCAAACCATGAAGTTATATAACCAGCTCCATCTCTTCAATAATCTCAAATACTCTACAGTCAAAATTTCTAACATCCTATATTATATTCAGCAACAACATATAACAGTCAGAATGTCAACAATTCCAGCCCCCTACGCCACCGATCACGTCAACGCCAACGGCCCCGGAGACGCCCGCCCAACAGCCCTCAAAATCATCCGTGACCAAGGTCTCGATGGCTCACTAACCGGAAAAATCTTCTTCGTGTCTGGTGGCACCAACGGTATCGGTGTTGAAACGGTACGTGCCCTCCACATCACCGGCGCAGATGTATACATCACGGGACAAAACGCAGAAAGAGGGAAAGAGGTTGCAGAAGATATTGCTAGTGACGGCAAGGAGGGCAAAGTACAGTTTTTGGAGATGAATCTTGGTTCGTTGGAGAGTGTTAGAGAGACTGCAAAAAAGTTCTTGGGGATGACTGGTGGGAAGGTTAATGTTTTGATTGCGAATGCTGGTAAGCCTGCTTTTTGCTTTTTGCTTTTCTTTTCTCTCTCTCTCTCTCTCTCTCTCTCTCTTTTTCCCCCTCAAGCCGCCCCTCAATGCCTTTGAGCCAAATTGCTGACGCCCGTGGAAAAGGAATAAGAGGCTATCCCAAAGCACATACACAAGACGGCTTTGAGCAACACTTTGGCATCAATCATCTCGGCCACTTTGCGCTGTTTCATCACCTCAAGGACGCGCTGCTCGCATCCTCGACACCTGAATTCAATTCTAGGGTTGTCGCCCTGTCAGCCGCGGGCCATCGCCAGTCCAGGATAAGGTTTGACGATTACAACTTCGATATTAGGCCAGATGAGTATCAGCCCTTGCTCGGATACGCACAGTCTAAGATTGCGAATGTCTACATGGCGAATGAAATTGAGCGGCGGTTTGGCGGGCAGGGTCTTCATGCTACGGCCGTGAATCCGGGACTCATCCCGGGGACAGGTTTGAATAAGAAAACACCGCCTGAACAATTAGCGCAAGTATGGAAGATGCCAGCGCTGAGAAGCCTGCTCAAATCAGCGGAACAAGGGGCCGCAACGACTGTTTGGGCCGCTGTAGGAAAGGAGTGGGAGGGACAAGGGGGCAAGTTCTTGGAGAATGTGCAGGTTAGTCCGCCTGCGGATGAGAGTAAGGGGCTGTTGAGTATGGGGTACGCGGAGTATGCGTATGACGTTGATGCAGCGAAGAGATTGTGGGAGGATAGTTTGAGTATGATTGGATTAGAGTAGCCTTAGTCTCACATCTATGAACGGTCAAAAGGGAGGTGAGACGTCATTAGAGTGGATATCTATATTGTTACATCGCACATATATACACATGAATCATCGAAGCCCTACAAACATAAACATAGACTAAACCGCCAGGTATTCAGGATGATTCAGGAAAGATCCCTTTACACTAGTCGAGTCAGTCGCACATTTCCCACATGGACAGTTTTTCAGCATACGAAGACTGTCGCGGAGACTTTGTATATACACCTCGGCACACGTAGTAGTGTCCTTCGCTCTCAGAGTTAGTATACTTCCAATAACGGTTCCCAGATTCATATGTGACAAGAAATGACAGTATGTCTGGCAAATCCGACGTGCCCAGATCTCGCGGCAGACAAGCAGTGTCTGTAGAATCGTTTCTCGTTGCGGAATCTGGATTTTGGTCTGTGATGACCCGTTGGAGTTCATGTCCATGGCTACAGCATCGTTGCGCGTCACTATCAGACATATCGTCAATGTTGCAGCGTAAAAATCGTGTTTGTAATATTCGCTCAGCCAGACTCGGCCTTCCGGACTATTCAAATCTTCTGAAAGCTGCCTCTGAATAACAAGAAGAGCCAAAGCGGATTCCAAGGTAGACCAATATGAGACCGGATACTCCACATCGGCGCTCGGTCGAAGGCCGTACACAGAGTGAAGCGCGAGCAAAATGCGCCGTAAGTAGATTTCAAGCATGAATAATTGATCTTGCTTCCAGTCTTCCAGTGGTATTGATCCAGATTGGTGGTATAAGTGGGAAGTTTCCAGGAGTATATTCTTTATTTTAATGCTGTATATAAGCACGTCTTCATACGACAGATGGGTAGATGGCGAGTTTGCATGAGTCACTGTGTCAAAAGCAAGGTGAAATGACTGCGCAACGATGATTGAGAAAGTAGAGTCGGTAAATTCTGTTGGCGGCCGTGCGATAGGATACTCTTGAAGAGAAGCACTCAACTCAGCATCGTTCAGGTTCATAGGCGGCTGAGTATTGATATCTGATGATCGAAGCACGAATGGTGTCCCCGTCAGAACCGAGATGCTCGTTCCCATCATTGCCATGGTGGTCCACAACTTTCTGCGGATTTCCCTGTCGAATAGCGAAGTGCTGTCACTGATGTCATGTTGAGGGTCTATATTCAGACCAATGCCGATAGCCGATCTCATAATGATGGCCATAAGAGGACCGCATGCATCAAGTTCGAGACAACTAGACGCAAGGATGCGTCTGGCTAATACAATCATACACAGCGTTCGCAATGAGACGAGGTTCGGAGCTATGAGAAAAATTGTGTTCTTAAGACATGTTTCGGCACCGCGAAAATACCTTTTCAATGTTGCCTCTTCGTCTGAAGTGATGTTGACACCTCGCGACAGGTGATGACTTAGCCCTAACATAACGAGTAATTGAGCCAACCAGCCATCGTCTGCCGCTACTGGCTCCTCCCAGAATTTGTTGAGTTCTTCATAGAACGTTGGCGGATGTAGCATCGGATGAGTCCTCTCTATTGTGTTCATATAAACACCGATCAAAAACATGGTTGTAGGGCGATCCGGTATAAAACTCAGAATTTCTCTTTTACTAGGAGCCTGCTCCGAATATCCGCTTCCGAATGGATAATTAGAGGGCAATACAGAGGCTTGGACATGATTTGTGATTTTGAGGAACACATCCTCCAGAACCTGATAGAGTGGATTCGTTTCCATAGACTTGTGTCCATATTGGATCTACACAGGAATTAGTACGGTGGTTTGAAGATGCTCAGGTAAATAATTATACCTGTCGGGAAACCGTGACCCAATGTGTCGACCCTCGAAACTTGGAGTTCCAGCTATTATACGGATCATAGACTGATGATTTTAGAGGCTCTTCACTTTTAGACGATGTTGTAGTCGTCGCCGGCGACGATCCTGAAAATCCAGAGGCAACCGACTCCGTCTTGGGTAAAATGAGCGCAGGCTTAAGTTTGTCAGTTGGTGCTAAGGGTGATTGACTTGATTTGCCACTCTGGTCTTCATCTGACGACGTTACACCGTTAGACTGCGTAGTTGGAAATGGCGCATAGTGACAGCTTGCAGCCCTGTCGCTCCATACACAATGGCGACAAGGATGGCCACGATCACATTTTACCTTGAGCCGGCGACAGGGAAGACACGAAAGAGTCTGCCGTTGTCGACGGCGAATAGGTTTGGAGGGCGCCGCTTTGTCGTTTAGTTTGAGCTTTTCGAATTTCTGGTGATCAAGCATGTTGCAAAGTGATGCGACATGAATTGTATAGCATAATTGAGTGGATGAATAGATGGTCGACAGAAGTAATTAGATGAAACAATAACTAGTATAACTTAAATCTACGATGACTCTAACCTCCGTATTGCACTTCCCGTTTAGAACTTGTCGACCGCGCTTTCCCGAAGCGGAGTAGCGAATTGAGAAATCCGTAAGGCCACAAGGCAGCAGTCGGCTGTTCGGTTGCTCGGTTCTCCGAACATCTTCGGCCCCGAGTTGATCGGCCAGAGTTCATCCGACAAGATTCTGAAGATTTGTTTTACCCATAGAATACTTCAATTTCCATGTCTCTCAATTTATGGCCAAATCAGAAAGCTCGCTTATAAGATGCGTATATGTAGCAGAGTCGCTCGCAAATACCCGGATGTTCCGTTTCAAAGTAAAAATGGAAACAAAAACAAGAAAAAAAGCTACATCATGGAGCAGTTATTTTGACACTGATCAAGATAAGAATCCTCCTCAGGATTGACAATGAGTCCGCTAGCTTTCCGCTTAATACCCTGGATTGTAATGTCTTGATCCCCCTCGCCATGCCACCATTTCAGAACCTGGAATGAATAAGAAGACTCTTCTCGGTTCTCAATAGCCCACTTCCCGCCGCTCACAGTAACACTAATTTCTGCAGCAGGGAAGTGAAACTCCGGCAAATAGATCTCAGTAGGAGCTTCCTGGCTAGTCGGCTTGTCCGTATATAGCGACAGCGTAAATTTGCAGTTCTTGAGATCGAATCCATGGGTGAGAAGGTCTCCACTTGTGTAAATGGCACTAGGACGAACATATGCCTCTCCTGCCCTAAATCCAACCTTTCCTTCTAGCTCGTAAGACACTTTAGACGACTGTCGAGAAATACTTGGGGTCTCTATGACATTCTTGATATTATGATGACTAACTTTGCCATCATCAATCGAGCTGCTGCTTTGAGAGAATGATGGCGAATTTCGGTCGACTGTCAAAGTCGAATCACTCAACGAAGAAGGAAGTTCAGGATCATCTCTCGAATATATGGAAAGGTCTTCTCCGTTCCATTGGTCTCCCCACTCATGATCATTCTGTGACGTCAGGTTAGCAAATACAACGCTTTGGGTAGAAGTTCATTACCTGTGTTGTATAAACCCATAATGTGTAGCCATTCGATCCGCTGCCTTCCAGAGCAAAGTGGTTGGCATCCATTGCACTTATCTGACTGCTGTAGTCGCCCGTCTTATATGCACTCTTATCATCCATATCATACGGAATGCCAATTTCACTGAAGATCATAGGGTGGTCTCCCAGGCACTCAAAACTTTCGTCTCGTAGGAATTTGAGCTGATTGCGCAGACAGTTACGTATGGCCGTTTCTCCAACTTTGACAGCAAACGCTGGCGTCCAGTACTTTCCGCGAAGTACGCCTATCACGTCAACATTGTACATACGATTCCAATGCTTTGTGAGTAGCGTCAGTCCATCATAGTAGTGTGCGGCATGCACCATATTTGGGTCATCATCTTCAGTTCCTTTGAGCTTCGGGGGCACTTCCATGACTGGAGGCTGATTCAAGAGTATACAGTTCGAGTGTACACTCCGGATGGCATCTCGAAAGGCTCTGTAGTGATCCATGAAATACGTGTTGGTGAAGACATCGTAGTTCAGCGGTTCTCCTGTTTTTGGATTCTTAGAGAAGTAATCACCCTGGAGTAATTCGTCCGTGGAAGGATCCCAGACGCCATGTTGTGCCCATATACATGTCCCGAGTCTCCAATTGGGATCTCTCTTCCAGCCGTATTTGGTATCATCGTAATCAGCTGGCAACCAAGCGGATTCGCCTTCAGGATCAACTAGTTCCTTTCCAGTCTCGTAAGGGCCGAAACTTCCAAAAGCCCATGTACTCAACTCACAGGCGCGACCAGATCCAGTTAGGATGGCTTGGAATGCAGTGGGCGAAGTTCCCAACTGGAGTTGTTGTTCAGGAGGGACCACGTTGATGTCCTGGTAGCCTACTAGTCCTCGATTTGGTTCATTGAGAGACTCCCAGCCAATGACAACCTCATCTTCTAGATCTCCAGCCTCATGTATCTTCTGGGCGAGATATCTGCAAGCCGCAATGTAGTGTTCTTGCAAGTAGTCTTGAATATTTTTTCCATCAATGATAGCCTTAGGCGCAAAGTCTCGGCCTGCCCAGAACAATGTGAATATAGTTTGACATACGAGCCGCGTATAGTTCGTGCTCCAGATCATCTTCGGAAATTCGGACGGGTTAGGCCATGTGTTCTGAACTAAAGCCGCTTGAGTCTTGTTGAAATTCTCAGGATTGAAGCCTGCAGCATATAGTGTCCATAATGGAGCACCAGAGCCGCCAGAGAAACGCGACCACTAAATATATCAGCCACATATCAATTTTCGGAGAAAAGCGGCATACGTACAACATCCTGATGAGGGTCCATGAAGACGTAAAAATTGAATTGCTTAGCGATGCGCAAGACTTCGACGGTATAAGCGATCCATTCATCGTCGTACTTTCCTGGCCCCGAGTGCTCGATAGCCTCCCAAGTAAAAATATACCGAATCGTATTGTAACCCCATTTCCGCAACCTTCCAAAATGCAACGGAGCTTCCTCTAGGCTGAAAGGTCGGCCAACAAATGAGACGTTGTCGCCGTCGAAGAAGCCTTCCGCGACATGGGATGGAACGTCTGGATTCTTCGGGTATTTCGCGTCGCCTGCGACGTTGATTCCTCTCAAAGTAATCTCACGATGATACGGATCTCGAAACTTATGTCCGTCGATTTGCAAGCGAAGAGGGGCCATTGTGCGTTCCTGTGGTTTTTGAGTTAGACTGTGTCGACCGTGAAAGGTTCCGAGTTCCAGAATCAGACCGCTCCTACTTAGATGGAGCTGAAGTCTGGTTCATCAAAATAGAAGCCGAAACTCAACTAATAATTTCCTCTTCATAGGATATCGAGACGGGGAAATTACTATTCAAAGAACAGACGAGATGTTTGATGAAGAGTAAAGAGTGCACCTGACACTCCCCAGACAGCGATAAAGCTAATGGGCTGGCGATAAGGGAATGTCATGAAAGGAGATCTCCGTGACGTACATTTTATCTCCGCTCGTTCCCCACATGCTCCTGCTCGTATTAAACACACACAAATCTACAACCACTCCGACCCAGAGGATGAACACCCTTGATCCCCAAGTTTGAAATGTCCGGAAAGGCTGCTCTGAAGGCTGTCAAGTCTGCATTGGACAGCAGAGATTTCGAGCTTGCAGCTTCCAAGGCGAAGGATTTGGTTGACCGAGATTCCACGAACTATCATGCGTGAGTGCGGGACATGGCCTTAAAACTTCAAATATGACAACTAATGCGTCTTTTCTTCTTTACAGACATATCTTCTTAGGACTCGCACAAGATAAACTCGGCAAAGCTGGCGAAGCAGAATCATCGTATCTCGCCGCGTCTCGTATTAAGGACAAGGACAAGACAGCATGGCAAGGACTGATAACCTTGTACGAGAAACAAGGGTCCAATAAGCTTGACGCTTATCGTAATGTTGCAGTGAAGCTAGGTCAAATTCTGGCAGAAAAGTACGCATATTTTCCCCTTACTTACGAGCCAGGTCGTTAACCGAGTTTGATTCAAAGTGATGAGCGGGATCGGTGCGTCGATGTCGTAGACAAATTCCTAAAATTCGCCAGAAGAAACGGAAATCGATCACAACAAAAGCAAGCTCTACATATACAGTTACCAACATGCCCTCTATATCCATCACTCGAAGGAAGGGTCCCTCATCCCGCAGACACCTATTCGAGGCTAATAGAGCTTACGGAGGCCGAGGAAAAGGAGTTTATCAATCGTGAAATCGGCGAAAGACGTACCCGTCTCGGTGCAAGAATTGACCAGGTCACTGCGGAAGTCAAGCGCGAAGCTCTGACCAATCCCGAGCTTGAACAATACTACAGAGGTCTCATCGACTGGACTAGCAATGATGAGATTAGACATCAAACCGAGGAGCGACTTTTACAGCGAGCATACGACTTACTTCTGGTTCTTCCACAAGAAGAGAAATCTGGAAAACGTGATGAGGTGATTCACCTGGCGCGGGACATGGTCATAATCAAGCACCCTTTTCTTCTCGCTTGGAGGATCGAGCTTGAATGGAAAGATGTTGAAGATTTCTCGGAGTGGGACCCTGTCCTTCTTCGCGACTTCACAGAATTTTTTCCAGAAGATGGTCTTAGCAAAGTCATACAAGGCTTTTTGAAGGGCGATCTATCGCCTTTCCCAACAGAAAGAGAGTTACAAGAATCTGCTCAAGCTGAGGCAAGCGATCAAAAAGCAGAGGTAGCAGAAGTTGCAGAGCTCGCAGTTGAAGACAGGCTAATTTTGATGTCCAATGGCCTCGAACAATCTTCGGACTCGATAATATCCCACCGAATCATGGCTCAACTTTATTTGAATATGGAGGAATATGCAAGTGCAGTGGAGGTGGCGCGCAAGGGCCTATCGATTATAAAAGATGTTACCAGGAAAACGGGTCTAAGCCTTCGACAAACTACCGACTACGTCAATACTACTTTAGCTACTGCTTTGATCTCGTATCAGTCACCCCGCAACCATCCCGAGGCGAAGAGCATATTCGAAAGCATCTTGAAACGAAAACCTAAGAATACAAAATGCTTACTGGGAATTGGGTTGATTCTGGAAGAAGATCACGATTATGAAGAAGCCTACAATTTCTTGCAGCGAGCCCGAGAACGCGATCCATCTAATGTCAAAATTCGGTCAGAGTTAGCTTGGTGCACGGCACTCAACGGAGATCTTGAAAGTGGATTGGAGATGTTGCAAGATGTGCTTGCTGAGATCAAAGAAGACGAAACGCAGACTCGGGAGTTCAAAGCTGAGATCCTTTATCGTATTGGACATTGCCAATGGGAGCTAGACCCATCTACTACTGCCCGAAAAGATCGTAACGGAGCATACGCCAGCTTCTTAGCATCAATTCAAGCCGATCTGAATTATGCACCAGCATACACAAGATTGGGAATATACTACGCCGACTATAAGAAAGACAAATCCCGAGCTAAACGATGCTTTCATAAAGCATTTGAGCTATCTTCATCTGAGATTGAAGCTGCTGAACGACTAGCTAAATCATTTGCCAATAAACAAGAATGGGATCTTGTGGAAGCAGTCGCTCAGCGTGTGGTCGATTCTGGAAAAGCAAAGCCGGCTCCGGGATCTAAGCGCAAGGGTCATAGCTGGCCTTATGCAGCTCTGGGTGTCGTGCAACTGAACAAACAGCAATACACCAAAAGCATTGTATCCTACCAGGCAGCGTTGCGGATATCGCCGGGCGACTATCACTCCTGGGTTGGGCTCGGGGAGAGCTATCATAACTCGGGCAGGTACATTGCTGCTACGAAAGCTTTTGAGCATGCTGAGGCATTGGAATCCACTCTTTCTAAGAGCGAGAGTAACAATGTCTGGTTCTCGAAATATATGCTGGCTAATGTCAAGAGAGAGTTAGGAGAATATGATGATGCGATTGGCAGATATGAAGATGTACTCGCCATCCGTCCCGACGAGTTCGGAGTGATGATTGCCCTTCTCCAAACTCTAACAGAAAGTTCGTGGAAAAATCTTGATACCGGACTGTTCAACGATGCTGCAAAGTCTGCACATAGAGCCCTAGAAGTTGCTATTTCAATGGCGAAGCAGACGCCAAATGTATTTAATTTGTGGAAAGCAGCAGGTGATGCCTGTGCCGTCTTTTCCTACATCAAGGCCAAATCAGGACATCTTCACCCTTCGGAACTACAAACACTCCTAGGTATTGATGCACCAGACGGCGCGTACGACATATTAGCCGATACAGATGACCTGGGAGGCAATCATACAATCTTCAAAGCTTCTGAGGAAGGGCTGTCTGCCTCTCCAAATCTCTGCATCTATGCCTCCATTCTAGCATACAAGCGAGCGATATATGTGTCTGCAAACGATAGACATGGACAAGCAGTCTCTTGGTACAACCTTGGATGGGCCGAATACAGAACTTACAGATGTATTGAAGGTACATCCCATACGAAGAGGGATAAAGGATACAACAAGAAGTTTCTCAAAGGAGCAATTCGATGCTTCAAACAGGCTATTGAGCTCGAGGCAGGCAATTCTGAATTCTGGAACTCACTCGGAGTTGTGACAGCTTCTCTCAGCCCGAAAGTCGCTCAGCATGCGTTTGTCCGTAGTCTACATCTCAATGACCGTAGCGCTCAGAACTGGACGAATCTTGGTGCTTTCTATCTCATTAATAATGATCTCCAGCTTGCAAACGAAGCTTTCACTCGAGGACAATCTGCGGATCCTGACTATGCTCCTGCTTGGCTTGGTCAAGGTATTGTGGCACTTCTCTTTGGCGATCCATCAGAAGCGCGAGCTTTGTTCAGACATGGATTTGAAATCTCTACATCATCTTCAACGTTGACAAAGAAACAATATACTCTCAGTCTATTCGACCGCCTTCTTGAAGATCCTTCAATATCAAATGAATTGTCGCAACTAATTCAGCCTTATTTCGCGCTCCAACAGTTACACTTCCAGGAGCCTTCTGCTCTATCATTTGAGCACCTTTCCGCCTTGTTCGCCGAGCGGATTGGCGAGTATGCGCAAGCTGAATCTGCTCTCGTTGTTGTCTGTAATGGCGTGGAAGCGGAATACGAGGTGTCTGAGTCATCGTTATCTCTAGTGCGATTCGCACTTGCAAATGCGGATATTGCCCGTGTACATCTTGCCAATTACGAATACGAACAGGCTGTCGAAAAGGCTGAACTTGCCTTGACCCTGTCGGGAGATGATAGCCTATCTACACCTGATCCAAATATAGTGACAAGCCTTCGCCTATCAGCACATCTCACTGCTGGCCTCGCCTACTATTATTTGAAATCAATGGATCAGGCTATCGATATGTTTCGCGATGCGCTCCATGAAGCAGATAATGACCCCGAGGTAGTATGCCTTCTTGCACAAGTTCTATGGGCAAAGGGCGGAGAAGAAGAGCGTAATGTAGCGCGCGAGCAACTATTTGAATCTGTCGAGAAGAATCCGGAGCATATCGGCGCCGTCACTCTTTTGGGAGCGATCGCGCTTCTTGACGGGGATAAGGATGCCATTGAAGCCGTTCACGCTGACCTTGAAATAATGAGGACGAGAGACGACATTGAGATTCATGACCTAGCACGGGTCGTCAAACTACTTTCAGCAATTTCTGCTATGGGTTTCAGCGGAGATGGTGACATTCCTGAGGCAGAACGGCTGGTCGTTGAAGCATCAAGAGCTGTGATGCTCGCTCCTGGACTACCTCAAGGCTGGATGGAGCTTACTGCTGCTACAGGAGAACTGCATCCAGCGGCAATAGCTGTAAAGACTGCTCTTCGAAATGTTCCTCCTCAGGGTCGCCTGGATGCTACCGACTTATGCAAGGCATATGCCCAAACAGGCACCATTGGAGACTCACTGCGAGGCATCATGATCGCGCCTTGGAAAACGGATGGATGGCAAAGCCTGAACGAAAGTTTGTCGGATTCAGTATGAAGTCGCCTCAGTTGCGGGGAGTTTGCATCGATATAGAATGTTGCATGTAGAATAGATACCCATATCAACTAGATGTCAGTCCGTTCACTAAAGACCCAGGTTTAGGAAAGAGTACAGTCACTCTTCCATTGCATCCCCATTGGCAACTGTCCCGGTTTGATCTGCATGTAAAGCTTCAATCTTTGCCAACAAGATTTCTTTTCTCTTTTGCCGCCATGTTGCGTCCCAGGCTTCAATCTTTCCTCCCAATAAAGTAACAGTCTCTGGGGTGAGTAAGGCCATTCCTCTTGCCACAACAACGTCCTTTAAAACAAGTTTCGCACCAATAGAAAGCTTCTCAATAGAGAAACCATTAATGTTTCTATATTCCAGAGCAACAGCTTTCGTGCCAGCCGCATCTTGTACGATGAGACGATGCGGTCCATTGGAAACTGCAGTTCCTGTCGATCTTGACGCGGTGTTCGCATTCCCTTCGTTATTGTTGTCGGCATCATCCACATTCACATTCCTCACAATCTCTCGTCCTCGGATGGTCTCTCCTCGCTCAATTTGCTCTATCTTCTCTACCTGAGACCACATACTTGAGCCAATATCCTCTATGTCAAGCACCTGAACGGGTACTGCACCAGATATACGCCGCTCTTTTATAGAGGGATCAGATATGTCTCTGGGAAGTAATGTAGAGGGCATGGATGTTGATAATGCCTTGGTGAAATCAGTTGTCAGCAAGCGGAAAAGAGCTGTTTGAGCTAGTGCAGAGGGCGGTGCTCTTTGCTGATTCTGGGAGATGGATGCTAGGAAACTGGATAGCCATTCTGTGGATACGGGGAGTGATTTCGTGGTTAGGAGCTGTGCTCTGATATGTTCTTCGATTGTAGACATGATGAATGAAGCCGGTACAGCAACAGGCTGTTTTTTGGCTTTTGCAGATGTGGACGTTAAGAGCTTTGTATAATTCCGGGGAAGGAGGAAAGTGGGTCCGCGGGCTTCTCGTGCGACTTGCGGATCGCAGCTTCCTTCACCGTGAATCTTAAGCTTAATCATTTATCTTCGCTCTTCATTCCTTATATTGTCCAGTTTTGTCCGTTCTTTCAAGAGGCTCTAGAATCTGCAAATTTATTGTACAAATGTCCGCCATTTCGTCACCCCGTCTATCCACCACATCCTCACACGCCACGCCGATATCATCTCGTCCGCCATCTATAGATAATAGCTTGAATCCCAATGCCAGCGTTAGCGGACTCGGAATCAATAATAACATCGGCTCGTCCGTAACCCGGGCAGTGTCGCCAGCCCAACGTCGAAACCGTGCCGCTCTCAGAGATTATTACAATATCAAGTCGTCCACCGAAGAAGAAGCAGCGAATTCCGCGTCTCCTACAGGTGCTCCTCGTACGACCGGTGCAAGCGAGCTTTCAGGGTCGCCTTCGATTACGGTTACCTCCGAGCTAGACAGTCCTGATTTCGATGCGCAGCAATACATTGACCAGCTACTTGCTACTTCATCTCTATCGACGGTTCTGAAGGCAGAGAATACATTGGTAGGCGACATACGTACGTTAGATGGCGAGCGGAAGGCTCTGGTCTATGACAATTACTCCAAGTTGATTCGTGCCGTTGAGACTATTGGGACAATGCGGCGGAGCATGGAGGAGCGTGGAGCACCATTGACGATGACAAAAACACTTGGTCCGGCTGTGGCATTCGTCGCAGAGACTGCTAGTGGTTTGATTAAGGAAGGCGAAGAACTTCGTCGCCGAGTCCAGGATGCAAAGAGCAAGGCGACGGGGAATAAGACGGCTGAACAAGAGACCGTGGAATGGGCGTTGGGAGCACCCGATCGCCTCAGGCGGTATCTACGCGATGGACAGACAGAGAGGGCACAAGAGGACTGGGCAGAGATTGATAAGCTTTTGCAATCTTGGAAGGGAGTCAAAGGGGTCGAGGAATTGAGGGCAGCTTGCGAAGAGATCATGAAAGAGAAGGTGTCTCAATGAGCTGCAACGGGAAGGATATGACTTGCCGAAATGAAGGCGGGCCGTGCCCAATTTCTCCAACTTATCCAGGCGCCGTCAGCTGACCTATGCAATGTTCTCATTGCTATTCCTCTTAAGTAGGACGCGGTGTACAAAGGCCCAAATATCAGATGCACCGGGAAAGTGCGCTATACCGTGTTTGGATAAGGACCGCAATGGTCTTATCGCGATAAGGTTTACGAACAGTAAAATGTTCTGACGGTCCGAAATCTCACCACCAACAATAATCAATGGACCGTCAAGCAATTTTGTAACGTGCTCTTTGGTTGCGGGCATACTTTTACAGCCCCTTTACAAGCGCGAGGCCCAAACAAGTGTGCTCTTTCTAGGAGACCCATTGCTAGCAGTTTGGTTATTTCAACGCCTACAGAACTATCTATATCGACCTAGTGACCGTAACGAATTCATTCTTGTATCTTCAACTACAATTTCTCCGTTTAAAACACGCAAGATATCGACTCTAATCACGAAGAGAACACACAGTCAATTAAAGTGGACACGTGACTCACAACGTTCTCATAATTCGAACTCGCTTATTTCCTCCCCCTTTCCAGCCTGTTGAGAGAAGCGCAACCGCCTACAGTAACCGTACTTGTGATTCTACATTACATTAAAACATCCGGCTATTTGCAGGAAACGAAATACTTCTACTTGGTCTACATCATGTCGGAAGAAGCCCAACCAAAAACCATATCGTCGTTAGTGACTGAATATCTCGATCAACCACCAAGTTGTCTGGAGTTCTGCCCGGTGGATCCGAACTACTTTGTGGTAGGGACATACCTACTACAAGAGACTCAGGAACCGACAGAAGAGAAAGATAGTGATACAGCAGAAGATGATGAGGAGAAAGGAACGACTTCCGGCTCTGTCAAGCAGACAAAGACGGGATCTTTGCAGTTATGGCATTTAGATGTTAATAGCTCTCACCTGTATGTAAATTAGTTTCTTGAGAGACATGACCTTTGAAACGGGTTACTGACTACAGTGGGTTGGAGCAGACAACGAAAACAAGTGGTGCCTCTGTCCCATGCCGTCTTCGACCTGAAGTTCCACCCTAACCGACAACAGATCCTCGGTGTCGCAGGCAGTGATGGCTCAGTTTCCATATATAGTGTCTCGAAGGATGAGAACAGTGATGAGCGCCCTGTGCCACAAATCCAGCATTCCTGGTCGATATCGGCAGAACATCCTGGTATTTCAGCCCTATACTTTAGCTGGTTCCCAAAGGACTGGTTCCCATTGGCATCGATGCCATACACGGATGGATTCGTAGTGTCATTCTCGAATGGTCTGGTACGCAATTACATTATTCAGCCTGAACCCGGAGAATCATACGACATCGCCGAATATAAGGGATCCACAAAGGGAGAAGGCTTGAAATTCTTAGCCTCTGAATATCTCCCCGAACGCCGCAAAGACATCGAGCCGTGGTTCTTAGCATTGGCCAGATACGGTAATTCCAATCTTCCCGGAGGAATGGAATCATTTATGTTTGCCGGTGACGATATGGGAACATTATGGACACAAAGTTACGCCTACCCTGAGGACGAAAATTACAGTAACGAACTTGAAGAAATGTGGCCGCAGTGCAGTCACAGAGATACTGACGATAATGGGCGTCATCATCCTGCGGGCGGTGTCACATCTATACTACCACTGCCCATTATGCATCTAGTCAAGGGCGCGCCCATAATATTGACGGGTAGCTATGATGAATACATCCGCGTTTACCACGCGACAATAAAGGGATACGTACTCGCCGAGAAACGTCTGGGCGGAGGAGTATGGCGTCTGCAAATCATCAATGTTGAGACCATCAGAAACAAAGCAGCGGATTTGGGTGAGCCAGTCTCGGAAATTCGGTACTTAATCTTGGCGAGTTGTATGCATGCTGGGACCAGAATTGTGAGAGTTACCTGGAAGAGAGCTCGCTTGTCAGATCTCGAAATCGGTGATTGGAATATAGAAGTGCTAGCGCAATTTACAGAGCACGAAAGCATGAACTATGCTTCGGGTGTATGGAGGGGAGGGGGCGATGCTACGCCAGGAACAGAGTTGGTATGCGTTTCGACCAGTTTCTATGATAAGAGGCTGTGCTTATGGAAGGCTCAGATCTAAGCATATGCTAGTATAGTCATACTAATTGAAGAATGGCGCTAAATCAATATTTGACCATTTAGAGTACAGATGCAGAAATCCCATTTCTAAACAATAGTCTCTAGCTCCCTCGCGTACCCAATCGTGTTTTCTATAACGGACGCACTAGACAAGGCAATGCCTTTCTCGGGCCGATGTCCTGCCTGTACAGGTTCGACAGTACCGGTCGTCTCAGGAACAGGGGCGACAACATCCGCCTGGGCAGGGAAATATATGCGTCCATCTTTTAGAGACCAGCCACGCTCCTGCGCGAATGCAACAACTGCGCCTTCGGATTCAAGAAAGAGGAGATCTTTTGCGTTGGAGATGGGGAGGGATTGGTAAGCCGTTTCTGAGCAGTCGGCGATTTCTCTTCGGATTGTACCAACGAGGACCTAATAAACCATTAGAATATAGCCAGAAATAGATAGGAAGGAACGAATACGTACGTTTGAAAATAACCCGAAGTCCTCAGTAGGAACCTCCGAAGACTTGGTAGCTCGCCATACTTTATCATAGCTTCCCTCCATCAAACTCCTCTCCAACTCCACAGGATACTTAATGAAAGGGTCATCCTCTACACTGCGTCCTTCTAACGATGCCTCAACAATCAACCCTTCAAGCACCGTGTGAAACTGCGACGTATCGCCCGAACTCAAGAGCAGTAACAGATACAATCCAGTTATTTTGCTTCGTTGACTCGTTTTTGAACCTTCTTTTGCTGATGATGTGGAAGAGGTGTCGCGCTCGAAGTCGTAGAATGGTTGGAGTTGTTGATAGTATCGAATAAAGGATGCGGAGTCCATCTGTCGGAGTGACGTTATGGCGCCTAACTCGAGGATCTCACGGGCCTGTGAACGGACTTGTGGCGAAGTTGAGGTAGAAGGGAAGAGGACATTTTGTTGGAGGAGAGTTCGCTTTGCGCGGGAGAGGATTTCGTTGGCAGTGTCGAGCTTTTTTTGGTCGAGGCTTTTGTGAAGCTCTGTGATGAGCGTTTTGAGGTCGGACATGTTGTTGATAGCTAAGGTGCCCTTGTCAAGCTGAAGGGAGTTCCCAAAAATTCCTAAGATATGAGATAGGTTACGAGCTTGCCGGTTTTATGTCTGCAAAAGCTTGTTGGTGAATGATGTGATGGCTGTTGACTGTCTGCCCTGGGAGCTTGGCTGGCAAGCTCCAGCCTCCAGATAACGGGCGGAGATCACGTGATCCGGCTGTGGCGGCGACACTTCTACCGTGGACGAAAAGAAGTGCTGGCACAAGTTTTCGATCAGAACTATTGACTTTTGCATCACGCTCGTGGCCATGTGACTGGTATATTCTCTTCTATCAAATCCATATGATGTCTTATATTTATCTGTGTCGCGATGCGTACACGTCTTAGTCAAATTGATGGTGGTGCTGATCTATACATTTAATTTATACTTCGAGATATGGAAGACATGTCGGCCAATTCTGCGTCCAGAATTGGAGATGCTTGTCTCAGAGATTTGGTTGCATTCAGGCTTGGGGTGGCCTCCTCATGTAGATAAGGAAAAGCAACTCCTCTATGGTCTCGATTTTCAAAGCAACAGGGATCAAATTCGATGTCTTTTTATTTTGTATACTTTATACTAGCGGCCTCGACAAACTCCTGCCACGATGCTGGCTACGGAAGCAGAGACTGTGTTGGCGACACCAGGAGTGCCTGGAGCGCCAGTGCCGGTTGCGCCGGAGGGAGTTGTTGCGGAGCCAGGGGTTCCCAGAGGGGTGGAGGTACCAAAGGCCGCGCCAGGGAGTGCCAAAAATATCACCAATGCATACGACAAAAATGGGGCTGAGTTGGTAAGTAGTCAATTTAAAGTAGTAGTAATACAGATCTATCAAGAGTCTATTAATAAAACAAATCAAGCCTCCAAAGCAAGTTGAGACAACCCATCAAAAAGAGGTGTCCCTAAACCGGTAACTGGATCCCAGCCAGGTGTCGCGTTCCAACTTGCATATGGAACATAAGGCGTTGCTTCACCAGACCTGGAATTCTGGCCAGTACATCCATCAGAACCACCGTCTACGATATCAGTGAAACCCGAGCCATTCAATGCATACAGCCACGGATTCAGAAATCCAAGTACGGTCTGATTGTTATCCAGCCGCACCGAATTCAAATCTGAGATGATAGCTGCGATTGTGGGTGCAGAAGCGCTAAAGCGAATCAGTAGAGTTCATCCATAAGGAGCAAGGAACTAACCTTGTTCCATCTACTTGAATAAAATTGCCGTGGTCTCGCACAATGTAGGCATGCGCCTGAGCAGACACGTCAGGAAACCCTCGTCCATCAGGATTGTAAAGATCCTTCCACTGGTCACCAAGAATAGATAGATACGAAGTAACAGCATCATCTTGGTACGGTGGACGAGAGAAGCGCTCTGAGAATCCTCCCGAAGAGAAAGATACTGCTCGCTCAGGATTGATCTGGTACGTTCCGCCGACTGATGTGACAAACGGACAGGATGCGGGATAGATGGGATTAAATCTTGTCCTATTCGTGCCGTCATTGGTGAGACACGTCTGGCCGACTCCTTCGTCTCCGCTGCTAAAGATAATTGACACGCCTCGAGCTCCTAGTTGAGCAAAAAGACCGCATGTAGTGTTGGTATATGACTCGGGCAGAGTCTGTTCATTTTCGCCGTAAGAAGTAGAAAGCACCGCCGGCAAGTCTTCATCCGGTAAGTCCAATAGGTAATGGAGTTGCTCTAGGTAAGGCTCGTTTGATGAAGTATTCGAGTCGGGTTGACTCGCATCAGGAACTAGAGGGCCACGGCCACCTGTAGTGAAGAAAATTGTTGGTACTTGGTACGACAAAGCAATACCATATTGGATGTCGAGGGATGCTTCGACACTGTCAGCATCTGAAGACTGGTCGTTTAAGCCGCCGTTGATTTCCTGGACCGTGAAAGTGGCGTTCCCCGCTTGTGGTGCGTACTGTTTCAGAAATGCGTTCAGATCATCATACCTCGCATATTGCTCTAGATATCCTGAAATGCCTAGCTTGTTGCGAGAATCTGGGCTTGCCATAAAACCGCCTAGTTTATACAAGTCTCGTAAGCAATCTGGTGTGATGGAGGTGTCGCAATTAGCCTGCGCGGCAGGTTCAATCTGTCTTTGATCGTGAACAAGGCTCTTGTGAGCTGTGTTACGTCCAAAATGCGTGGTTGGTTGGATGAGCCTGATGTGCTGATGGATCTCGCTGGGTACCGAATACTGTAGAGTGCGCACTCTAAATTCGGTCTTGTCTTCATCGTGAAAAATGTAAAAAGTTGTGTTGAGCATGTTCTCTGCTTGGTGTAGTGGAACAATAAACTTGGCCCAGTCGCTATCGACCTCCATCAAGTTGTCCGAAACGCCCTCTGACTTTAGCCATGATATGACGGCATCTGAAACTTCGGCAGGTGGTTGCATAAAAGTTTTAATTTCATCTCGCTTCATGTGCTTGCCGTACATTGCATGTCCGGGTGTTGCAATGTTAATCGCATGTTGCTCGAACTCTCCAGCCCGTGGTTGAGCCATGGCAAGGCGGAACTGCATCAGCATCGACGGTGAGGGCCTGGGGCCTTGGACCCATCCCTCTGGAACTTTTCGAAGTTGCTCAACGACTTCATAATTAACAGTAGCTGCTGCCGTCACAACTGAAGCGGAAAACAGAGTCAAAACTCCAAGATATAAGGAAGACAGATACATCATGCACAGCAAGTAAACGATTTTCTGCGAGAATAGAAGAGGCGGAAAGAGAGCAGAAAACTTTGAGTGGTAGAAGGCAACCACGCTGGATCAACCAAGGAGGTGCCTACCGCCAAGTCTTGTTTTTATCCCTTTGGCGTGAAGAATGGGCTGACGCACTCTGATTCCCTGAACGCTGGCTGTTGAGTCGTGACACAGGTTTGCATCCACAATGCGGTCTGAATACATACAACTTGCTGTGCGTTTCACCAAGCCCTGACACTGCCGCGCTGACACAGTCAGATCTCACCCAAATAGCATTAACTTGTTGATAATGTCAACAAGTTGTATGCCAGCCTCCGTCTTTTGTAAAACCCCTGAGATCCGCACTCGTGTCAACTCAATAGTCGAGTCTGATTAAGCATTCCTTGCAGCAGGTTGCTGCAAGGGTGGGAGGTGTCCCGGAACATGGCGAGCCGTTTCGAAATGGCCTCTATGTGCTGTCAGAAGGGCTGGTCAGCGCTACAGGCTATGTATCTAGAAACATAACAGTAATAGTGGAGACACTGCTTTCTGTCAGGAGTAGCAAATTGAAGCTCTTCAGAAGTTCAGATGTTTTTCTGGTGAGAGTAGGCACGTGCTGCGTTAGGCCTAGGTAGTAGATTGCGGCCCTCTGATTGGCTCGGCCTGTGGATCGACGTCACTTTACATCTGGAGCTTGAGGAAGAAGATCCATGACCCCTCAACTTATCCTATAAGTTACTACAACTACTCTCTATGTGAACTTCCATTATTGAGGTGGCGTGTGACTGTGTAGGGTCTTTTGCTGGGCATAGCCAGGAGGGTGGTTAATTGTTTTCGACGTCGGCCGTCTCCTGATTCAGCAGTACTCAATGTAAGCTTCCACAGCTCCCCCGCAGCCGATTTACCTCATACGATCAGTCACTTGACTCTAAGAGTTTGAGATAAATACTATCAATCGATCCTTTACTCAGTCATCTTATTTCTTGCTGCTTAATCTTCCCAGCATCGATTCTTCGCCTGGTCTCCATCTGATATTGTGGACCCGACGTCATCAATACATTGACCTGAATTTAACTGGAATACTTCTCCGCCTCTTGAATATATCAAAAAACACCAACCCAAAGCAATTTCAACAACTCCATCATTTAATCAAGCGCCATGGCGGACATTGAAAGTCTTACGCAGCGTCTCCCTACAGAGACCAAGGAGGAGATTTCCAGGAACGATCTTCCGTTGAAGGATCGTTTCTTCCGCTACTTTCAACAGGAAATCACTGGTATTTCTTATTGTCACTCAAATATGAGCGGTTATGAGCGAGCTAACATTTTTCCAGCTTTACAAGAACAAATGAACCGTCTTGCAGACACATCCCTCGTTGCCGGCGAACGCTCTGATGCCACGGATCACTGTCTAGCGGGTATTGCCCGACTCTCCAACGAGGTTAAGGATGCATCAAGCTACATTCCCACTTATGATCAACGCATCTACGCTGAAGTAAGTTCCCAGGCAATACCGTCAGTAACGCCGTAATACTAATTGCCTGTGTTCGTACTAGGCAATCAAAGCTCTCCAAGATAAACTCTCCGAGACGCGAGCTGCAGTCCAGCCCAGAGCCAAATTCTCATTCAAGACAAAGAAGAATCTGTCTGCCATATCCCTATCCGACGCGGCTGAGATCGCTGCTCAGGGCCGTCACATCATACCCGGTTATTTGTCGCCCGATGCTTCTTCGGTAGACTCATCCGGGAATTCCACCCCGCTCTACGCCTCTACGCCAGTCAACGAGATTGAAACTCTCCGACTCAGACCCGAAATCGCTCCAACCTCATCACCCGCCGTCCTCGACGAAGGCAAGGACAGTGCAGCCCTGCAAAAGAAATCGAACGAAATCCGCCGCCCAACCTTCTCAAACCAATCATCTGTCTCAGTTGATCAGCACTATGGCCTACATATCATGCTCCCGGCCTCTGCATCCAATGCAACGGTTCCCGCGTCGATCACATCTCTGCGTCACTGCGTAGTCGATATGTCCATTCCAACTGCAGACGGCAAACCATACGCCAGTCTGACGATTAAGGGTGTCAAAGAGAGTCTGGTAATTTGTGGGCAAGTCGATGGCCCCGCACATATCACTGGTGTAGAGCACAGTGTCATTGTCGTCTCATGTCGCCAGTTCCGAATGCACGATTGTGCGGATGTCGATGTTTATTTGAGTTGTACTAGTAATCCCATCATCGAAGACTGCACCGGAATCCGGTTTAGTAGGATTCCAAAGACATACGTACGCTCTCCGTTTCCCCCTTCTCCCCTCCCCTTCAAAACCACAACACCCCCTAACTTGAGTCTTTTGAACAGGCACTAGATAAGAACCATCCCGACAACAGCGACAAATGGGACCAAGTCGAAGACTTCAAATGGATCAAACCCGAGCCAAGCCCCAATTGGAGTTTACTGGATCCCAATGCCGCGGTTCCAGATGAAGTTTGGGCTGAGATGGTCCCTGGTGGACCTTGCTGGTCGCTTGAGGATATTCTGAGGGCTACAAAGGTGTTGCGAGATTAAAAATTAACATTCTGTAAAGGGCTTGGTATGACCGTGGGCTGGGATCAGGGAGTACTGGGTCAGTAGTTGCAATTCATCATTAATGGGCTGGCGTATCGGGATTTGTCCTTGTATTGTCTATTATTCTTTTGAGTTTCTGTGTCCGTTCCAGGTATGTAAGTCATAATGATCCATGAGATAATCAAGTTTAATCATATATCTCACATCTACATTTTTAGAAAGTAAAAGAGTATATTATAAACATATACACTATGTAAGGTAGAACCAACAAAGACCTTTCTTTTCTAAAACAACCCCAACAAATCGTCATTTGTCTTTTTACCTCCAGCCTGCTGCTGCTGCGGTGGCGGCGATGTCGGATTCGAAACATTTAAACTTTGGAATCCATTCATCAAATCATCGTCATTTGAGCTGCCAAATCCTCCACTGCTACTTCCTAACCCGCCGAGAGCGGCGAAGTTGGAGTTGGAGCTGCTGCTGTTGGCGGGTGCGTTGTCATTGCCGAATACGCCGAGGAGGTCGTCGAGATTGTTGCTTTGTTGAGCGCTGGTGCCGACCGCGGGTGACTCGGTGCGGACGGGGGTACCGGCTAGACCTTCGAGGCCGGACATACCGTTTGTAGGCTCCTTTTGGGCTGATGCGGGTGCAGAGCCATCAAAGTCGATATCCAGCAAATTCTCGGCGTTGGCTTGGGATTGAGCCGGGGGTGTTGCGCCTGATACTGCCGCTGCAGCTGCTGCAGCGGCTAGTGGGTTCTCGCGCGCGTTTTGAAGTTGTTCCCTATTCGAAGATATTAGCATGTTACTTTAAGGCCACCTGGGATAAACATACTCAATGGCAGCTCTTTGAACAGCATCGGCGCCAAAGCGTCCTTGGCCAATAAACTGCTCGGGAGGCTTGTGATAGACTGAGGCCAGAGTGGACATTTCCTCAAGCAACTGGTCTAACAGCGCTGGAGGTAGAGTTTGGATCGTGGTTGTGATAGGTGGCTTTTGTGACAAGACGACGTTCTTGGCTGCATTAGAGTCTGTAGTGTTCGACAACAATCGCCAGTAGACATAGGCTCGATCACGAATATCAGGATTATCATTTTCTTTGGTGGCAGCTTGAAGAACTTTTTGAACTAGACCCTGAGCTTTCTCAGGACGCTTCAAGAAAAGTTTGACTACGGCTGTAAGGATTTGTAGCTGTGTCTGCAAGAAGTCAGCTTTGGTCAACCATTAAACATGTGCAACTTACTTGAGTAAATTCTTCATTGAAACCTTCCACAAATCCGGCCAAGATATCACCAGCATTGCTAATCTTCTCTGCATACTCACCAACAATCCATATAAGAGCAGCCCGTGCATTAGGCTCATCCAGTTCGTCAATGCACTTGCACAATGTTGGAATAATGTTTTCATAGCCTGGGTATTTTCGGAAAATGTCACGGATCACAACGATAGCCTCCTGCACCACGTAATTGACCTTGGTGTTGATCAAGTCAAGAAGAGTGTTGACACATCTTTCACTAGAACTTTCAATCTTGATGGCTGTCTGACCGATAGCCCTGACGGCTCTCCTGACGAAATCCATATCGACCTCGAGAGCATATTCCCTGAGTTCAGCCAGAAGTTGATCGACATTCTTTTCGTTCGCTATCCGGACCATGATTTCGAGTTTCTGGAACTTAACATAAGGTGGATCGTTGTATTTGCAAAAGAAAACACGTAGTTCTTTGTTCAGAATGTCGGGTTGTTTCTGGAGGAGGAGGTCAATATTGCGCAGCGCAACGTATTGAACTTCAGGTGCCGAAGAAACCAAAGTAACCAAAGGAGGTGCCATTTTCTTCAGATAAGAGGCCGCGAGTTCCGGATTGATATGCCTCATGTGCAAAAAGACAACCTTGACCGCAGCCAGCACAACACTGGCGTTGACGTGTTGAAACTGTGGGACGACCCTCTCACAAATGTGTTCAGCATCCTTGACATCAGTGGTTTTGAATTCAGCCAAAGAGTTCAGGATCGTGACTCGCCCCCATTCCGTACATTCATTCAAGGCCATGAGCAGTTTGCGAAGCGTGTTGGAATTAATGTCAAGCGCCCTCGTTTCCGGGGCGCTCTCTGAGATCTCGGCCAGAGCAGTCACTGAGTTTGCAACGACCATCGGGTTCGGGTCTCCAATCAATTCTTGCAGAGTCTCGAGGAAACCGTTTTCAAGACACATGGATCGGTTCAGGTCGAAAAGCTTGGCCACACAGATAGCCGCCGTCTTGCGAACGTACGGTGATTCATCTTTTAATGTCTTTCGTAACGGCTCCTCCATGTAGTCCACCATCTTGTCAACTCGAATACATCCCATTGTCCGGATAGCGAGTGCTCGAATTAGGGGGTTTGGGTCTTCCGAATCTTGAACGAAAGTGTTGACGGCGAGAATGCAAAGATCGGGGTGGGACTTGGCATAGTTCCTGTACACGTTAGTTGCATGTAGCAGTAAGTAGCGTTATAAGTCTTACATTAAGTAAAGATACACAAGTTTCTTCTGGTCCAGATCCGTGGTTGCAATGTTCTTCAGGACGTCCGGGAATAAGGCAGAGACGTCCTTACCCAACGTCATCGCCATGATAGTCCTTTGGATCGCATCTTTCCTGTGTCAAAATTAGCGATCGGTCTGTATGCGACAACGAAAATCCATACCTCTCATATGCATATTGAGAACTGAAAAAACAAGACGTTAGCAATGTTACCAAATAGCTCTCAAGGTTGCGTACACTAATCCAGCCCTCAGCTCGAACGTCTCTCCTTTCCTGGGCACCGCAAAGGCGCTCCGTAATCGATTGACCGCCATATCAGGGGAAATGAAGCTTCAGCAGCGACGGTGTCGCGCCTCCGCAATAGCAAGTATATCAAGAAAGAAGCGTGACAGCGAAGGCGAGTGTGAGCGCGGGGTGATGACAGCTCCCGAGAGATTGGCCGAGACGAAGTGTGGAAAGTCAGGGACGGGACACGTGCGCTGGCTCAAGGAGCGGGATTCCGATTGAAGGTTCGTCGTTTTTGAAGGTGCTATAATGAGTAAAAAATCGTGGTGATGGCCATGGACAATGGGTGCGCTGAGAGATATTGACAGAAAGCAAAAGTAAAGTGGCAGTTTGTTTTTCGGCGGAAGCGGTCGTTGGGTAGGTGGCTATAGGAGGTGAGCCGCCAGATTTGCAATCAGCTTACTACTTCTATGTAAAGAATCAACCAGGATTTATATTATTTCAGATGTCGGAAGTAACTGAATAATATATCAAATTTTCTCAGAATAGAATATCAAACCTCGGAAATCTATGCTTGCATTCAAATATAGAATGCTTGAATTGTATTAATTCAATGTCGTATAAGACAAGCTTTAACATACTTTTAGCACTAAAGTTCATTATGCATTTTATAAATCTCTGAAATGCCCACTCCGATGCCCATATACAATAAGTGGATCAATAATCGGACGTAGGGCTCGACAATTATCGGCGATCAGGAAACCCTCCAAGCGCTCCCATATGGTTTGAACTATATATCTACACACAACCGATTGTATCATGAAGCTGGAAAAAGTTGCTCAAATCCAAAATTCCAGATCCCACGAGCACCACTGACATTGTAATACTTCTGCGCATTGGTTGTACCTTCCTTATATGTCTGAGCTCCAATATGCTGAAACGCACTGGGCACAAGCGCGTATCGTTGCAGATTCCGCTCATTGGCAAAAATCTCCATTGCAGAGTCGACAGGACCGCGGAGGTGTATCCATCCGTGATCGTGGTTGGGATCAGTGGCTTTTATGTCAGCTGCGATGCGTTCGTCGAACCAGTCCAGTAGCTTGAGAGACATTTGCTGTCGAAAGGCAAAGGCCTGTGAGCAGCAGCCGTAGTCGTTCATGACGTGGATCCCGGGACTCAATGGCTGTACTGTTTGAGGGCCTGCCACGAAGTACAGTCCTATGAGGGCTGGGGTGCATACGAAGGTGAAGACAAAGATGAATGGCGAAGACAGCATGTGGTGGTTGTTAGATCCCGAGTTCTGGGAAAATGAACTTGGATAAGGCAACGACGGAGGTGTTGATGATGAGTACAACCGGCGACGAAGAAATAGCAGGATAATTGCCACCAATGTGACCGTAACACAGCTCCAGAGCAAATAAATATGCCAGTGTTCCCCATGCCAACCGTGAAACTTTTCGGTGTAGAAAAGACGAAGATATAACCATCCAGCTTCCCCACGAGAATCTTCCGGCTCAGCAATCTCCAGCTTCTTCAGGCTCTCTATTGCCCTAGTATACCAGCCTTCCTGTGCGAGGATATCATCCTCCAAAATCATAACATATGGCGCTTTTGAAGCAGCACACTGGTGCAACAAAAGGTCGTAGTCATAATATGATTTCTCGTTGAATTTCTTCTTTTCCTCAAGTCGACGAATCGCACCTGTCATTGCCTCTGAGGCGCCGGCAATATCAGGATAGAATATGATCTTGTCGGCCAGCCGAGAAACATTCACGGTCGATGACGACTCGTCGTAGAATGGATGCTCATGGCGGTTTGTATGCGCGATAAGTAGATTGAATTGTATCTGTGCGCGTTCTGGTGGAGTCAGATGATCGAACAGCGAAGCGATGGTGATATCGACGTATTGCTTTTGAGGACGCCGAGCAGTCGACATGCCAATGCACAGTTGGGGTGGTGTGGCCTCTGTTCTGTCACTATCCCCTGGGTTCTCGACATCATCTCCACCGGTCTGAAGCAATTTTTGCAAAAAGGTGTGCACTTGCTGTAGTCTTGTCAAGCTGTACTTTGGCGCATAACCTTGGACCGTGAAAAACAGAGAGCCGGGGTCATGAGACACTCGCCATCGTAGCAGAGCTAAGGCAACAAAGTACGCGAGTATGAAACCGATAAAGAAGCGTGATTGGGCTCTGGTAAAAGAAGGCAGACTACATCGCAAAATTCGTTGGAAGAGAGTGACAACGTGGTTAAGCAGCCGCGCTATCTGCATGCTGAAACTTGCAACGACAGTAAAAGCACAATACAATCAATCCATCCAGATAGCTTCTCAAGGACGGATGCCAGTGTCAAAAATCAAAGGGAGAAAGAGACGCTAATCAGTCGAAATGACTAGAGAAGCAGCCACTTGGGCTTCATTTCGCTCATGGAATCATTGGAAGACGGTGCAGTCGATCCATCATAGTAATCACAATGCATGTCTCACCCTAGTCCCCTACTCGCAGCTTCAGCTACGAGTACTGATCCTTCTGTCTTTAGCTCCATAACGATCCATTCCAGCACCAATCCAGTGATCGACTAGTCAGCTCCAAGTGATACCATGACTCAGGCGCAGCACGTATTTATGGTCCATGGAAATAGTCGGTATAAGCCGATAACGCTGATTAACGTTCGCCTGCATGTAAACATATATGTAGGTTATACAGTCCTGAGATACTCGAAGATCAGATAGACCGTCCTGTATGTACATCTAATGTGATCTTTGAAGTTGATAAGCCTTTGCGGAGCACATAATAATAGTACCGCATACTATGTTACGCCGTTACGGTAGTGGCGCCGCCTACTGCTCACTGCCGAGGTAGTGGCCGTATGAGCCCTGTAAGCCAATCAGAATCTCAGACGCTATACGAAGTTATTTCAAAACAACCCCAAAAGGGTTTAATGGGCCGGAGGCCGCCCCAACTAGTAAAGCGGCGCCTGAGAACCTGAGATAACACACAACTACGTACTACATACCTACTTCAACTAATGCCACCTCTACGATAACATATAATAGAATATGGTGAGTTGTCATAATACCTTTCCTGGCTTGGTTCTCGCCCTGATGATACAGGCAAATCTCCCGAATTTGCGACGTCTCTTTGTTGAGGCTCGCTCAGAAGCCGAGGAGAACGAGTACTCAAGGACTGCTGTAAGACTACATTTCTCAGTAACTTGAATTGGCGTCTAATGGTCACAGTTCTACAATCTCGTCCTCTTCATCTCCTCAGTCGCCGTCTTCAGCCTCGCTGCGCAGCGAATTAGTGGAGGAAAAGCTCACAAGTAAGATGGGAATAGAAATGGAGTGCCGCATGCATTATTATTAAGGCGGCTCTGGTCGCCGTATAATCGACTTGTATCTCAATCAGTTTCCTCGCCATCATCGGAAAGGAACGCAAGGCTCTGGCGCGCTTTCACCAGCCGCCGTCGAGGCTTTTCTTCGGATCCGCTCTTGTCATGCCCACTACCTGTACCCCATCTTGAGGCTCCCTCTTTCACGGCCTCCAAGTCCGCTTGGAGCTCTCTCGCCTCGCGAATCTGACGAGCCTTGTCTGCAGAATAACGGCCCTTCATTCCCGCGTCTTCCAGCATCTTTCTCAAATGCTTAATCTTCGCCTTTGGGGTATCATACGGCGCCAGTTCACGCGCCCACATTTTCCGGATTCCGCATTTGATAAGCCATCCTTGTAAACGCTTAATTTCCGCTTGATCTGGATCTGACTCGGTGGTACTTTTGGATGTGCTCTTTGGGGCTCGCGCTTTCGGTGCAGTCGATGCTTTCTTTGGCCGTGATTTCTTGGGTTCTTCGTCGAGTAAGACCGACATTTCACTCTCGGACTGTTCTCCTTTGTTGGGTACTACTTCCTCAGTTGGGGATTTCGCCTTCTCGTCGATCGGAGGCGGAGTGGCTTCTGGTGATTCTATCTCACTACTAACTTTTCGACGCTTTTTCTTCGGGGCTGAGTTTTCCTCTGATACCCTCTTGACAGGCTCTTTCGACCTGGCTTTCGGTGGTTCCGTCGGCTGTGCGGGGGATTCGTCACTCATCTCATCTTCCTGTGGTTCTTCATGTTTCTCCTATTGGTAGCAAATCGAGCATAGTCAGCCATAGTACATTTCTACGATTTTAGGTACAAACCGCGTCACGTACAGCTTCATCCTTGATTATCTGATCACTTCGCGACTTCCATTCGTCATGCGCCTTGAAGAACCCCTCTTCTAACCCTAACGCAGCTTCTGTCGCTAGCCGTACGCGCTTGACGGTTAACTCTTCTAATCTCCCCGTTCGGAAGATATTTGCGACGGTATCTCGTAATGCTTTCTCTAAGCGGTCATCTAAGTGTATCGATTTTGAGGATTCGTTAGTTTCTTCGTCTGAGGAGTCTTCTATAATACGTCGTCGCGGCATTGTGTAATTATTTCGCAGAGTCGCGTACTGTATATCTAGTTTTCGCGCAGATTGTGCAACGACGCGTATGATCGACGTTCGAATAAAGATAGTTGTAATCGCACAATAATTGATATTCCGTAAATGTTGCGCATAAGATTCGTTAGCTGGATGTCGCGTCTGGCCAAGCTTCCTTCGACGTTAAAGATCTATCTGCCTTTGGCAGCCGGAGTTAATGCGGCCCGAGACGTCCTTACAAGAAGAGCACCAGCATTATTAATCGGCTTGTCCCTTCTTTCAATCCTTTTTCTTTTTTGTTTTCCTTTCACTCACTCAAAATCTAAAGTTATCGGTACGATACTACAAGTTCATTGCATAAATTATCGAATTTGTTGGAGTCCTGCGTCGCCCACTGCTTCGGCCATTCGTCCGCAGCAAAGCTTCATTCGATCTGAGACTACCAGACGATATAAACGGAAGGGAGGATATAAAACACACTCAATATGAGTACCACAGCAGGCCCAAGCGGGTCAAATACACTCTCTGATGGCACGAAACTACCTCCAGGAGTAGTGCTGGACAAAGATGGCAAGCCGTACGCTACCACTTGATTTAGTTCATAAATCTCAACTAATGTATACCACCTAGATGCAAAACATGCACATCAGCCGCTTCATGGCGCGCAATGCTCAAACAAGCTTCGACGTCTGGCGGTATAGCTGCCGGTGCCGCTGCTGCCACCACCCCATCATCAACACCACCACCTGCTTCAACCCAAACCGACTGCCCCCCCGACGTTGAAGAACTCGGCCGCTCGACCTGGACCTTTCTGCACACCTTAACAGCAACATATCCAACCAGCGCCACTCCTGAAAAACAAACCCAAATGCGCTCTTTTTTGGGTCTCTTCTCCAACCTCTATCCGTGTTGGGTATGCGCCGAAGATTTTCGGAATTGGATGGCCGATCCGTCAGGCAAAAACGAGCCGAGGCTTTCGAGTAGAGCGGAGTTTGGGCAGTGGATGTGCGAGGCGCATAATGCTGTGAATCGGAAGTTGGGGAAAAAGGAGTTTGATTGTAATTTCTGGGAGGAGAGATGGAGGACTGGGTGGAAGGATGGGCGATGTGATTAACTGCCGTTGTTCCACTGGTTATAGAACGCCATGGTTGATAAGGAGCTAGATGGATCTCTTCTCATGACTGTACATATATATATATACATGCATAGCTACGACTTTAGACATAGGTGTATATTAGAAATCTCATGTTCATACCTAGGTATTATTTTCTGATAACCTTCCTCACTCCGAATCTCCTTCCATAAGAGAGAAACACTTTTGTCATAAGGAAAAGGACAACTGCGCCTCTTGGTCGACAACCAGAAGAAAGAGAGGATTATATAAATAATTGAAATAAAAGGCAGAAGAAAATGGTATTGCAGGCCCTCATAACGTCTTTACATTGCTTTCCGCACAAAACAGACCCAAATTCATAACGCAGCAAACATTTTATAGACCCGACACGAAAAGTCGAAGACCACTGGCAGGGGCACCAATCTCAGTAACTTCTGCTATGCGATCTACGGATCCCTTGTATTGTTCATGATACTTGGCACCGGTATAGGGGTCTGAGACACTTGGAGACCCGCTATAGATTGGGGTGTATGAGGCTGCGCAAATTTCGAAATCTGCAAACTGATCAAAGTCGACCTCGATCTTGTCGTGCGGGTTACGCTCGCATTGCGCTTTGATCTTCTTAGCCTGTAAAGTTATTGTTAGTATCATAGAGTAACGGCTGCATTCTGAGTTCACTCACCTGCTCAAGCAACTTGGCAGAACCGCCGTTGGCAATCATGCGGTTGGCGAAACTCAAGGCCGACGAGTAGTTCTTGTTTTGGAATGCCAATTTCATGGCAGCCATCAAGGCCAGCTGACGATGGGCAACCTCAAGCTTGGGAATGGTAAAGTAGGCAGAAAGTTCAAGGGCTCGCTTGAGGTCCTCGGGGCTCTCTGTAGGTGTAGCACGACGTTCAAGCTCAATGGACATCGCAAGAATATACTCTCTGGCAGTAGCAATGATCTTCTTCGCTTGTTCCACCTCGTTTTCAGAAGAAACGACATTGACAAGCAGTGTGTGCAAGATACGCTTGAAGATCTTGACACCCTCTTCGAGTTTATTAGATCGCATAGCGGTATATCCCTCTTGTAGATCGACACTGGCAATGGTCTCAAGATCCCGGGGAATGATGGGCAAAACTTTGCGAGAGTCTGTTTCATCCACTGTCCTGCGGACGTAATTCACCAACGGAGGCAATCCAGTAGAAGCAGGAAGATATGTTCTCGAAGCAGTGTAGATCTCCATGAACCTCGACTTAAGAGGGGCGAAATGCACAGCTCCCACTTGGCGGTTGAGAAGCTGCATAGCTGTGTCGAAAGACCCTGCGGCTACATGATCCGCAGCCAATGGAGAGTTCCGGGCCCAGAGGTCGGCTTCTGAAATCGATGCCCCAGCATCCGCACTCTCGACATTGACAAAGTCATTTTCTTCTTCGACATTAATCTCGTCGCCCATGTCCCAGCCAGCGACATCTTCTTCCTCTTCCTCCAGAACATCCTGACCTGCAGCTACAGCCTCTTCCTCTTCCTCCTCAATGTCCAAAGCTGCCTCTTCCTCGGCTCCACCTACTTCACCAAGAAGGGCCTTTTCGAAAGCAGAGTGTCCAGCAGCCTTTGTTGGCCAGTTGGCCTTGAAAGTAGGTACAATGGGCAGGGGGGTCTGTTGGGATTCGCCGATAGTGGGCAACTTGATCTGATCTTCGGTAAGACCACAGGTTTCGAGGATGGACTCTGCTTCTTCAGTCAATCCATGAGCCTTGGCAGTAACGTAGGCGAGAGGATCTGCTTCAATTAGTACATGATTTTCAAAATAAGACCTTGGTCACTTACAAAGATCAACTTCCTTGAACATCTCGATCCTATCTTCAACGTCGCCTCTGTAGATAGCGTTCTGGAACCGAGAAGTAAAATCATTTCTGTGAGTTGCAATTTTAGCCATCCTAGAGAGCTTCTCCTGGTCACCTGTGGAAAGATATAGGAATGAAAGCTTGTCAAACAATCTCTGCTTCTGATAGGTCATCTCCACGGTCTGGTGATTTCCGTGAGCAAGAGCTTCGGTTGCGAGACGACTCCACAGTTTCGGTCGGTCAATCTCCTTGGCCGTCTCAATCGCAACTTCCAAGTTACCGCATTCAATAGCCAGCTCGAAGCGAGTCTGAGGATCTTGAACGAACTGCAAAGCGATCTCTGGGTACCCCTTCTTCTGCAGATATGCAATGATGCTTTGACCAACTAAGCTAGACGTCTTGATAAGATGAAGCATCTCATCGTAATTCCTCTTTACCAATGCACTCTTGAAGCGAAACTCTGTCGGGTCGATTTCGAAAATCTGGGGCTTAGCATTTCGGTCCAGGCAATAGACATTTCGCCCCTTCACCTTAACAAGGTAGACGGTCTGATCCAAAGTGCGGATGATACCATTGTCACCGTTCAACAGGGAAAATTTGATATGATTCAAGCTTGAGTAATAAAGGATGCCGGAATCGTCCCAGGTAGCGCTCTTGATGCGAATAGTTTCGTGGATGGAGCTCAACTGTTGTAGGTTCTTGGTCACGATGGTGACATTGTGCTTGCTGAGAAGAGCTGCGTGGAGACCGTCGTTTGACCAGACAACGTACTTGACGCCAGACACGGCAAGTTCGGCCAATTGCTTTTTCTGCTGGATATCAAAAAGGCTGACGGATGTTGGGGTGATGAAAAGGAGCGCGCCAGATCCACCAAAATAGATATCGGTTGTACCAGCTGGCGTCTTGATAGATTTGGTAGTCGAGTTGCTCAAATCCTTGATATCCACAGTCTGGTTGGCCTGGTTGAAAACAGCAAAACGGTTCCTGGCAACAAATACAGCCGAGTTGCCTTGCCCGCGCAAGGAGTTCGTGGGCTCAACAGCACCTGTGCCATCACGTGGAAGATGAATAAGTTCATATGTACCGTTTTCGGCAGGCGTAGTCACCAGAATTGCGCGCTCGGCGGGATTATATGATATTGTGCGCAGGGGAACCCATGGCGCGCCGAGCTTGCGCAGAGAAAGCAGAGGCTGAGATTCGGTGTTCTTCGTAAAGTCGTATGACTTCACGTGTTTCTCTTTCGTAACATAGAAAAGCTGGTTTTGGTGAAGTGTGTGTGCCGGACGTTCTCTTTCCAACTTAAATACCATGACGCCGGTATCGTGACCCGCGGCGAAAAGGTTGATCTTTGGGTGAGCGGCTATGATCCAGAATCTGTCGAGGTCACGCTTGAATGACTGAACTGAAGTACGCTTATTAAGGTCCCAGACACGGATGGTCTTATCTTCGCCGACAGAGAGGATGAGGTCTTGGTGAGGGTGGAATATACATGCCGAAGCATTCTGGAAATGGCCACGGCATGTATCAACTTCCCATGCCTTGGTATCTGATAAAAGTTAGCTAAGTCGACTGTATTCCTGCACTTTGTCGCATACTGACCGCTCATTCTCCATAGCTTAACTAATCGATCATCACCAGCTGAAACAATCAGCGGCAGCGTCGGGTGGAAAGCGCAGAAGTTGACACCTCGGTCGTGACCTTCGAGAATAAATTTAACAACGGCATCAGTGTTGCCGAACATGTCTGCCTGACTATTCGCTCTAGCCATTTGATCTTCAAAGCTCATGGACGTTGGTGCCGAGTGTTTTTTGCGCAAGCCGGAGATATCCCAAACGCGAACGGACTGGTCGAGGGAGGCGGATACGATGAGGTCTTCTTTGGGGTGGAATTGTGCGCACCAGACATCTATCACTGTTAGTGAAAATCACAATTGTATGGATAGAAGACTAACAATGGTTGTGACCGGTCAAGGTAGCGATGAGACTTCGATTTTGCCAGTTCCAGATTCTAATTGTCTGATCGTCGGAGCATGACAATATCCTGTAAACTGTTAGATAAGTCCGTCAAAAACAGTATTATTGGGAAATGTGCACACCATGGTAGTTCATGATGGAAAGCAACCGTTCGAACATCTAAAATAGTCAGCGGTAATGTAAGCTGTCAGGATACAGGATGTCTGTCATACAATCAAGATGCCCTATCGAATGTCAGTAAGGTAGCTTTCAAATGGTTGGACCCTGTTTGTAATACCTGACAACACAGCAATGCTCTTCCGGCTCTGTAGCGACCACAATCGAATTTTATAATCATCTCCTCCACTAACGAATATATTTTGCGTAGGATGGAAGGCCACGGATCTGACGGGACCATCGTGTTCTTCGAAGCGGTCGATCAGTGTACCCATGCGGTAGTCCCATAATTGAATTGTGCTGGAATGAAGCGAAACCAGGAGCCATGGACGTGTAGGGTGAAATGCAAGACCCTTGGCCCTGGAAGACTTGCTCTCGAACTGTTGACACATACGTTAGACATAGTTCATCCATCGCATAGAACAAATCTGAAGGAGGGGGCACCTGCCTTTGTGAGCATTGTTGGAGACGACATCTTTGGGGGGCCGATGCTGCAGAGCAGCGAGCTATACAGGCCAATCTAATAGATAATCAATGTCAAAAATGCCGCACCCACTCACTCGCGTACAATGTAGAAACGAAAAGAGTGAGCGAAGACGCAATGCGAAGAGAAGAAGCTACAAGGTATACAACAACAACATGCCAGCTTTCACTTGTGGTTGCCGTCAGGGAGCGACTAAGCGAGTGGGCCCGACCAATAGAATTAGCGGCAACCACAATTTATTGATCAGGGGCATCCTCACCACAATTGAACTCTTACAGTAACTCTTACAATGATTACTCGACATGCTAGGAGACTCGCAGAACATGAATTGATCAGGGCTCGCAGGAACATGTCTTCCACGCTTCGATAAGCTAATGGCTATCAATGAGCTGTCCGGTCATTGCTACGATGCGTGCCCCGCATTGCCCTCCTCCACCATCATCCACCAGATAATTGACTCGAGTGGGAGCGTCGTCCTCTCGGTTGGCGCTCGAACGAAAGATAGAGCATGGGCAAGAGACCACTGACAGCAACAACTTCGGCCACATCCCCTCCCAACGCATCATGTCCCGGTGGCCGTCAGAAATCGGGTCCTCCGCCCAAAAGAAACTTCGTGCTATCTACGGGAGACCCGATTGATTACGGGAGACACGCAACGAGTGATTTCAGAGATGATAATACATATTTCGGAGATGTCCTACCGGATGATGGTACGCAGGATGCTGGGTACGAGGCTGACGTGGAAATTGTCAGACCTTATGCGATTGAAGAACCCGACGAAGAGACCGACCAAACTTCAACATCAGCTACACCAAAGCTGCTAGACTCTACAGAGCAGTGGCAGAAGGAGTTATTGAATTCTTTACGTGGTTTGTACTGCGACTCGGATAGCACTGATACACCGCCACTTGTCCGACACAAACGAGGCAGAAAAAGGAAGCCGGATACGTCAATTACTGCACATCAGGATCTTCAAAGCGCTCAGCAAGCTGTGAAGGACAAGGATTTTGATGTTGATATGGGAGGCGGGAGTGCCCTCCTGAGTCCCAAGAGGCGTCGGCGAAAGAGTACGAGGTCTGGAGACAATGTTAAAACCTCTCATAGCAGTCTTCTGGCAAGCGAGTATGCGAGTACAGCCTCCAGCCCTTTGATTTCGCCTAAAGGCGCTTATGAGAACGGGAAACCACCTTTGCTCGAACGGGAGCTGTCGGCAAAGGATCGGATGGATATTGATTGAGTGTTCTATGTTCCCCTAGCTGAGACCTTTTTACCCTCGGTCATTTGCGAGTCTTGTCTAAGCTAGCGTAAGCCAATCCTGAAATTTTGTTGAATCCCACTCGATAGACTCAAACTATTATCTTATCGAAAGCTGTGCTTGAATGTTCCTCAATTACTGGCTCACTCCCGCATATGATCGCGGAATCAGAGCCGCTTCGATCCCACCACGCCGAACGATTCGCAGTATGAGACATGACATGACATTCCCCCATAATACGCTTTGGGTCATATATAATGAATAATATACAGCCAATTGGTCATGCCGGTGTAGTTAACTAACTTAATTAACTTAGCGTTGATGTGGAGGATTATATAAGCTCGGGGAAGCTCCCCAGGTGTGACGTCAGCTACCCATCATCTTATAGCGAACAGTTGCGCGCATTCCGAGTCAACCTTCTACAACATCATGAACATAGCAGTTAATTGAAGGTTTGTTCAATGCCATTGTACATTTCAGATAAGAAAGGATGTTTCTAACATTCTCTAGGAGACTCTGTATCAGATTGCAATTCCACCAACATTACCTTATCATGCCAACTCGGACTTCGACGCGTCAAGCGGCTGTCAAGGCCAATAAAGCGTTCAATCAAGGCGCTGGTACGAAGCGCAGAGGATCCTCGTCAAGCCAGGTACCGCCGAAGAAAGGCAAAAAGGATGTGAAGCCCAACGAGGCGGATAATTATCAGAAGCCTACTGTGACTGAAGAAGAACAGGAGATCAAGCCCAGTGAAGACCCTACTAAGGCTCAGGGTTCTGTTAATGAGCAACCTACTGAAGCTTCGCCTGAGAAAGCTGTTGAGTCTGCACAGGAAGGGGAGGTGAAAGAAGAGAAGGCGGAGGAAAAGAAGGAAGAGCCGGAAAAGGCTGCTAATGGTAAAGAATGCATTACTTAATATTGAACCAAACAAACTGACAACTCATTTAGGCACAGCCGCAGGCAAAGGAGAGAGGGAGGAGGAACCAGCTGCGAACGAAACACAGACCGCCATCAAAGTATCACCAGAAAGAGAAGATGTGCTTCCCTCCAGCATCCTTGAGAAAGGAATTATCTACTTCTTCTACCGACCGCGTGTGAATGTAGAGGACCCCCATGGTCTCGGCGATATTGCGCGCAGTTTTTTCGTTCTAAGGCCAACACCAAAAGGAGCCAAGATAGAAGATGGACCGCTCGGAGATGATACAGCCAGTTGTCGGCTACTGATACTTCCCAAAAAGAGATATCCTACTTCGGGCAGAGAACGCGACATGGGGTTTGTTGAGAAAGCCAAGGTTTCTCTGAAGACAATTCGCGAGAGTCTCATGACGCCTACCACTTACGAGACCAAAACCCGTGGCGAGCGCACCACACCAGAAGCACGACCATACGCGGAGGGTGTCTATGCACTTGTTAAGGAAGGTCGGAATTCTCATCTAGCCTATATTTTAACCATTCCACGGCAGCTAGGCGAAGTGCAGGGTGATTTTGGTATTCAGGAACGTGGCAGCTATATTATACAGTCCAAGAACCCTGAATACCCTGGCCCTCCCATTGCGCAGCTGCCCCAAGGACCCGAATATCCAAAGCAGTAAGCCCATCCCCTCATTATATATTCAACACAGATAAGGCATGCTAATTGGCCGCTTTCGCGCAGAGTCCAGGAGAAGTTCAAAGGCTACCGCTGGATACCCACCGAGCCAGAATTCTTAGACTACCCAAACGCTCAATTTCTGATCATAGGCGAGGCTCAAGGCCATCTTGGAAAAGCCGGGGAAGCTCATGTCGACGACAAAGGTACAAAGGAAGATCCTTCTGAGGAGCTTGATCAATTAGAGGGGGAGAATGAAGAGAGGGTTGATTCACTATCTGGTAGGACTTGCCCCGGTACTTCTCTCAAAACATGCGCTAATGTTTCCTTGTAGGTGATCACTCCATCTTTGAAGACTTGGGCGTCGAGGCGGAGAAATATGAGAGCCTACCTTCAGAATGGGAGTAATGGCGATGCAAATTTCTTTACATTTCTCATTTGCGAACGTATCAAAGCTATCATTTTGCTATAAAAGTCAAATGAATAATACAAAGTTCCATATCATGACTGGACTCATAAAACTACTGTTTCCCCTCAGGTCTAGATGTATTCTGATTCTAAGATTTATTGAACTAGTCCCCTACAGCGTACTTCTTCCACACTTCAGTAGTATTATGTCTCTAGGATGAGTCATTCCATAAACAAAAGCTTTCGGCGGGGAACGAAAAGAGGAATTTCCCGGCCTGATCTATTTAAGACAGACCCAAAAGTGGAATCATGATTCATCGCAGGAGCCCTAACTGAGGCGATCAATCTCTTAGCGCGGGCGCATGCAAGTATAATTCGCCACTCTTGCTGCATCGCAGAAACAAGGCAAACTACATCCATGTGTACTATTGGATGTCTCCTGCGCTACGCTTCTGCCTACCGTCATTAGCAAGAATACGCTGGTGGGTACTAGAAATATATTTTGGTAATCGCCTCTCGCCCATGATATATAAGTATCTCTTGACTGACCTCTTCATTTTAGATGAGCCTACACCGCTAGATGGGCAGGAAGACATAACACCAACGCCCTATCTACAGAGCAAGGTGTCATAGAAGGAAAATGTCTTCTATCCCATTCCCACGCGAGGCGACAAAACTTTTCAAACCAGGTTACGCCCAAGTCTTGAGTCTGCTCCAAAACACCGTAGGCGTCGACCCACTGACGCTCGTGAACATCGGCCTTCTACTTGCTGGTGTATTCACCTTTTTACGCTACCTCTTCACTCGCATCATCGTATTATGGGTAACAGTTCGCATAAATGAAGATGATCAACTATACCAAAGCCTCATGAGGTGGATGGCAGATCACCAATTCATGAACCGCCAATTCCGGAGTGTGAAGGCCATCAGCGCATCGAAGAGTTCATGGGAGGATGAGGAAGAAGCACTCAAATCCATGATTACTGCAGATAGTGTTAGTGGTGGGAATCAGAAGATTCTCGCCGAGCCAGACCCCAACAACCTAATCAGTTATCGGAGCATCGTCGGCAGATCACCCATCAGCCTACAGCCCTTTCAAGGTACACATGTTTTCCGTCGTTATGGGAGTTGGATCCTCTTTCAACACGTAATCCACAAAGGCAATGAATTATTGCCACAAAACAAAGAAAGCGGCTACATCCAGCTGAAATGCCTGGGATCGTCGTTTGCCCCTGTACAGCGACTGCTGGAAGAAGCGCAATTGTATCATCTCGAACGCACAAAGACGACTACCACAGTGCACAGGGCCATTTCAAATGTTAGGGATATGATTCGGTGGACGAGGTTTAGTGCTCGTCCCTCACGGGATATGTCGACAGTCATTTTTGATAAAAAGGCCAAGCAGGAGCTTTTGCAGGATATTAACGAATACTTGCATCCGCATACCAGACGGTGGTATGCGAATCATGGGATTCCTTACAGACGTGGTTATTTGTTTTCGGGGGCACCGGGAACGGGGAAGACGAGTTTGACGTCTGCGTTGGCGGGTGTCTTTGGGCTGGATATCTACGTGCTGAGTCTACTTGATCCGAATATGAATGAGTCTGCGTTGATGAGGCTAATGTCGGAGGTTCCGTCACGATGTATTGTCTTGTTGGAGGATATTGATGCGGCGGGGTTGAATCGTCCGGCGAGTGAACCGAAGCTGAGAATGGGTGGAAGAGGCAAAAGAGATAAACCGGCAGATACAGATGTCCTAAGTACAATCCAGGGTGCTGTTGATCAAGGTGTTCAGAACAGTGGCAATGCCACATCGGTTTCCTTGTCAGGCTTACTTAATGCAATTGACGGAGTGTCGTCGCAAGAAGGCCGCATCCTTATTATGACGACGAATTCGCCGGAATCTCTAGATAAGGCTCTGATCCGACCTGGACGCGTTGATATGCATATTGCTTTTGAGCTTCCGTCCAAGGTTGACATGCAGGAATTATTCCTGTCTATGTATCAAGACGACACAACCGGTGTAGTTCATGGTGGCGAATTGACCAACGCGAACGAAGAAGCTGAAAAGAAAGACGATCAACGGTTGGAGAGCCTTGCAAGTAAATTCGCAGAGTCGATGCCGGAGAGAAAGTTCAGTCTTGCGGCTCTGCAGGGATTTATTCTACAGTACAAGAGAAGTCCTGAAGATGCTTGTAACAAGGCCGCCGAATGGGCAGAGATCACATTGCGAAAGATGGCCGACGAGGATGAGGAATAGTCGAAGACGTGACTCAATTTAGTAGATAGCAATATAACTAAAATAGAAGAAATAGTTTCTCGGTCTTCCAAACCAATCACATATTCTCGAGCGAAATTTAGGTTGAAAAACGGTGCAGTCCGGGCAGCCCGTTATCGGATCGGCTGTACCCGTTTGGGAGGACCGTCTCCGATAATTTATTACTGCCCCTCCTTGAAAGAACAACTTCTCTAGATCAATTGACTGTAAGACATCAGATCGATAGATTGATGCAGAATTGGTATTCTGTATACTGTTACATCTGGTGTGGACTATTCTGACAATTGAGCACAATGTCGCATACACAGTCGCAGCGATACCTCAGTACGAGGGGTGCTTCCTATGGCGTGAGTCATCATCCATCATGGGTATTCCTTACATTCTACCAATTCAGCCAATTGATCTTTTATGGATAGCTCTCGTTTGAGGAAGTAGTCCTCAAGGGTCTCGCTTCTGACGGCGGTCTATTCGTCCCTGAACAAATTCCCCAGCTCCCCGCTGGTTGGGAAACGGAATGGCGCGATCTGAGCTTCGAGGATCTCGCTTTCAAGATCTTCTCCCTCTATATCTCCACCAGTGAAATCCCCTCCGACGACCTGAAAGACATCATCCGTCGCTCATATTCTACATTCCGACACGAACAACGCACTCCGCTCGTCGAACTCAGCAAGGATAAAAAATTGCACCTTCTCGAACTTTTCCATGGCCCGACGTTCGCCTTCAAAGATGTCGCGTTACAATTTCTGGGCAATATGTTTGAGTACTTTCTCGTACGAAAAAATAAGGGCAAGGAAGGAAAAGACCGTCATCATTTGACCGTTATTGGGGCAACAAGTGGCGATACTGGTTCCGCAGCTATTTATGGTCTTCGAGGCAAGAAGGACGTTTCTGTCTTTATCCTCTTCCCCAAGGGCAAAGTGTCCCCTATTCAGCAAGCTCAGATGACTACTGTATTGGACGCGAATGTGCACAACTTGGTTGTCGAAGGTACATTTGATGATTGCCAGGATATCGTCAAGTCGCTGTTCGCCGACGCCGATCTCAACTCGACGCATAATGTTGCGGCTATCAACTCCATCAACTGGTGCCGTATCTTGGCACAGATTTCGTATTACTTTTACTCATATTTCCAGTTGACAAAAAAAGTTGGATCAGCTCCTGTTCGTTTCGTTGTCCCGTCCGGTAACTTTGGTGACATTCTGGCTGGTTGGTTCGCTAAGAGAATGGGACTCCCCGCTGAGAAGCTCGTCATCGCCACAAACGAGAACGACATCCTTGACCGCTTCTTCAAGAGCGGTGGCCACTACACCAAGAAACCTATCCAGGGCAAGGCTGCCGAAGGCGGACTTGTCCAAGACGGCGTCAAGGCCCACGAGGAAGGCGTCAAGGAGACATATAGTCCCGCAATGGACATCCTCGTCAGCAGCAACTTCGAGCGATTGTTATGGTTCTTAACCTTCGATACCGAAACTGGCTCAATCGATGAACGACGCGCAAATGCCAGCAAGCGCATCGGCAGCTGGCTGAGCGAGCTGAAGTCCCAAGGTGGATTTAGCGTTAGCGAAGCCGTCCTCGAAGGTGCCAAGAAGGAGTTTGAGAGTGAGCGTGTCAGCGACAAAGAGACTCTTGAAATTATTCGCAACATATACACTTCTTGTTTCCCCGCCAATCTTGGTCCCGGAAGTGCGCATAGCTCCAAGACTGGCGGATACATCCTCGACCCGCACTCCGCTGTTGGTGTAGGTGCTTCCCTCCGATCCATCCAGCGCAGTCCCCAGGCATATCACATTTCCTTGTCAACTGCCCACCCAGCCAAATTCGGCAGTGCAGTTGATCTAGCCCTTCGTGGCCAGGAAGGCTACGACTTTAGCGAAGTACTACCACAGGATTTTGTGGGCCTTGAGCAAAAGGAGAGCCGAGCGACGCCCGTTGCCGCTGGATTGGGATGGCAAGGCGTGCGTGAGATTGTGAAGACGGAAGTTGAGCAGGAGCTCAAGGGGCTCCGATGAGCTGACTCTTTGCAAGTGTTTATAAAAGTCGTTCATACTTTAGTATTCTATAATCAGTAGCATCTACTTTTTGGAATTGGATACCTGACGACAGGAGTTTCAATAAACTATAATCAAACCCTATAAGCCCAGTAAGTATGTTTAACTAGTGTTTGAATCCAAAGAACTTGCTCAGCCCGAAAACCTTTTTTTTTTAAATTTCTTTTCTCACTGGTCTCACTGATTTGATCTGCTTTTTTAATTGTATATAGTAAAATATGTATCAAATACATAGAAAACATTAAAGTATAGGTATATAAAATGCGGCCATCGGCAGAGAGTACACATACAGCGCCCGTGTACTCTCTGGTCAAAGTATCAGGACACAAGCAACTAAGAGAAGAGAAATCATAAGCCAAAAACCCTCAGAATTCAAAAAACACCAATCATTAAACTCCCTGTCAAGTAGAGAGTTCGAAGCGGAAAGACCTCGAACCCTTTCCTTGAGCCTGATGTATTCGATCATACATCACACGATTTACAAAAGAGCAAAAGCACCAAGGGCAGCAACCATGAGACCGGCAACGGGCTGCTGGTTAACAATACCGGCAGCAGCACCAGTGTAAACAGGTGGCGTGACAGGCTTGGCAGGCGTAGGGCTACCCTCAGCAGGGGGAGCGGGATTGGCAGGAGGCGGGTTCTCAGCAGGCGGGCTGGGAGGGGTGCTGGTACCGGTGGGCACGACGGTGACAACGGTGCGAGTCACAGTGTGAGTCTCGGTGACGGGCACGACGATGGTGGAGGTACCAGAGACCACGGTCTGAGAGTGAACTGCGGAATTGTAAGTAAAAGGGGTTTCCTAAGGAGGCGGGGGCTAAGAGAACTTACCTGGGCACTCGGTGGTGGTGATGGTCAAAGTCTTGGTGATTCCAGCAGGGGGGGTGTGAGGAGGGGGCACAACAGGCTTGGTGTAGCTCTTGGGAGGAGGAGTTGGCTTAGGCTTGGTGTACGTGTGGGATGGCTCCGAGTGAGGAGGCTTGGTGTAAGAGTGAGCAGGCTCGGTGTGGGAGTGAGATGGCTCCGAGTGAGGGGGCGGCTGAGTGTAAGAATGAGCCGGTTCCGTGTGGGAAGAGTGCGCAGGCTCCGTATAGGAGTGAGGTGGTGGTGGTGGAGGAGGAGGAACATAGGTAGAGTGAGTCGGCTGGGGCTCCGAGTGAGTTGAAGGCTGAGGAGGAGCATAAGTCGACTTGGGCTCAGGGGGAGGAGGTGGAGCATAGGAGCCAGCAGCCTTCCCTCCCTCGACATTTCCACTCTCACCACGCTCAATGACAGCAGCAAAAGCTGGGGCGGCGAGCGCCAACAGAGCAATACCTGCCTTGACCATTTTGGCGTTCTTAAGAATGAGATAACTCGGCAGTTGAGGGTCTAAGCAACGAACAGAAACGAGTGTCTAAGCAGCTGATAGCGATCGATTTTTTTTTGAGCAATAAATTGGAACTGCAAGTGATCAAAATAAAAATAAAAGATCCTTGACCAGGGGAGTTGTGATAGTTTATATAACCAGTGATCTGGAACAAGTGGGCATTTTCGTCAAACACCGTCCATCAAGACAAGAGTAGGTCCTGAGAGGAACAACTTCCTCTCAAATCGACGAAAGCGGACTTACCAGAGGTTTTTGAGGTCTCTTGGCACATCAATGTAGTATCAGGTTGTAATGTAGATGGGACCTTTCACCCTGAAGAGGATATCCTAAGCTGGCAGGTGGAGCTGACACCAAGAAGCTGGGAAGTCAATCGACAAACTGGCCAATACACATCTTAGGATTTACAAGTGGAAATTTGGATGGGACCTTACATATCCAGAGGTACTGAAGGCGTCATGAATTTCAAGCAGACTCTTGATTGCGCCAGACAGCTTGTGAGCGGATGCTGTGGCCAGGTACTTCCGGATTAGGAAATTTCGCTCCGCATGTCACCTCAGCCGAACCCAGTCAACCAACAATCGCCGAATGAGGGTTGGTCTTAGGTAGAATAACCATTGATGATTTAATCATGGAATAGTATTCAAGCCTTTCTCGCAGAGGATGAAAGTGGCGTGCTCGATAGCCTTAGGCACGCCTGGCAATCGAGAGAGGGATTCAGAAGTGATGGGTCATACCCAAAACGTTTCGAAGAATATCATTTGTTCAGGAAAAGTAATTCAGCAAGATACCAATCTCTCCTAGTAAATCTCGTTTCTAGATTTAGAACTGAGAAAGCTTATGGCAAACCAATCAAGATCCTCTAGAGTACTGAAGGTTGACGCAAAACCGTTCTTTAGCGGGTCTGTCAAACCCGTTGGCAGCCGAGTTAACTCCAAGGAAATAGCATTTAGCCACAGAGGTAGAAGTTTCTTGCATGTTGTCAAGACAATCCTTAGGGCTCAACTACGGCATAGTGTAGGCTAGCCTTCTGCATAATCCGGACCTTGCTGTTCCCGGAGGAAAATTCTTCTTCAGCCCATTCACTAACAAAGCTACTATTCTGAGTAGTAGCTATCTGATGATCTTGGTTCGTTTCAAGATGTATACTCTCTTGCAGCGTGTTTCTAGCAGTTGATGTTATGACAGATCAGTGTGTCAAGCTTCAAGTCTCGATCATCTAGTCCTACCGTGATGCAGAACCCAGACACCGCAGACCAACGGCCTGCTTCCAGGCCGAGAAAAGCCCTTTCAATATGCTTTTCCTGAATCTGAAGCACCATACTGCTCCACGAAGACTATGGATAGTGACATCATGAGGAAGCCATTTTTAGAAATGTCCCAGAAACGACTTGGCGTCTTGGCCCGTACAAAAGCCTCAGCCCTAGCATCGATAGGTGACCGTTGGAATGCGGGTCTTAATGTACGTAGCATTAGAAAGTAGCATGGACTTTTGTTCTCAGCGGAATGCTGACATAATCAACGGCTTCGGGTTTTCAGCACATTACATTTGTCTCAATACGAGGGTCGCCGGAATTGCCGGACAGTGGACTGACCATTCCATCGCAATCAACCCTAGGTCGTCCATAAACGGTCCAAAGGCGCACGCAGCTGTTCCATGACTTGTGGGTTGACTGTACTGTATGATGCAGTCGCAACACAAGAAGCTGTCATGGCCGTTTTCGGACTTGGAGAAACTCGGTGGGTGGTTGCGACGGTTTTGAGACACCATCTCCAGTACTGCTTGTAATAATTAAGTATGCTGTTGGAGGAAGTCAAACCAGTGTTAGTTAGCGAGATATATTATTCTCTTCGACGGAGAACATAGGTTGTTCCGGATAGTGCAAAAGGCAGGAGTGCAAGGGCTGATAGAAGAACTTAGATCACGTGACTTGAACGAATACGGTGCCGTTCGCACCTTGTTACATACCAATAAAGTACATAAATCACGTGATTTCCTGGTTTGGTCATATTGATTAGGGTAAGGGCTGTGGTCTCTCCGTGACGCGAACGCGTCTTCTCGCGTTTGGCGACCCGCGATCATAGACCACAACAGCTTCAAGAACCATTCTGAATAACTGACGGTAAACAAGTGCAAACATATGATCTAATTACTGGACCTCTTTGTTGTATCATATATCATAATGCCTCATTCAGTAACGTCAAATGATTCTACGCTGCGCGACACTGGCGACGAGGAAATCCTTCCAGACGCCCCTGCTACGGACAATAACGAAGCATCAGAAGAACAGAAGGCCGATACAAACATAAAATTAGAGGACTTGTTTGCAAATGACGATGGCGATGATGACGAATTTCCAGCGTCGAGTGCAGGAGATGCGAAGATGAGAAGCTCTCCACCTCTTGCACCAACGCCAGCACCGTATGCTCGACTTTCAATGTGCATGTAGAAGGTTACTATGCTAATTGATCTCAATTTACAGTGTATCACAGGGCCCCTCCGGAATTGACGCAGAAGTCATGCTTGCATTTTATCAACGCCTGTTCCCATTCCGGCCCATGTTTCAGTGGCTCAATCATGGTGTCGTGCCTTCGCCCGACATGGTCAATCGGGAGTTTGCTGTCTTTCTACAAAACGAAGCCGTGCTTCGGTATCAGTCATTCGCGACTGCAGATTTGTATGCAATTTTGTGGCGCGAACCATGACAGAGCGAATGCTGACAGTGCTGATGGACAGATTTCGCAAGGAAATCCTACGATTAAATCCAACTCGATTCGAAATTGGTCCGGTATATAGCACGAACCCACGAGACCGCAAAAGTCGACCCGGTACGCAGATGAAACCAGTCGCGAAAGAACTCGTCTTTGATATTGATATGACCGATTACGATGATGTGCGTACGTGTTGTTCGAAAGCCAATATCTGTCACAAGTGCTGGTCCTTCATTACCATGGCAATCAAGGTTGTTGATACCGCTTTACGGGAGGATTTTGGATTCGAACATATTTTGTGGGTTTACTCCGGTCGTCGTGGTGCCCACGCTTGGGTTGGTGATCACAGAGCAAGAAATCTCCCGGACGATAGGAGAAAAGCGATTGCAGGATATTTAGAACTCGTGAAGGGTAATGACAAAAGTGGAAAACGTGTGAACTTGAAGCGACCTTTACATCCACATGTTGCGCGCAGTGTCAAGCTCTTAGAGCCACATTTCAACCAAACAACGCTTATTGACCAAGATGTCTTTTTGGAAGAGAAACAGGCGGAACGTCTACTGGGATTGTTGCCAGACAAGAAACTAAGCGACGCCCTGCGAAGAAAATGGGACTCAACTCCAGACCGATCAAGTACGAACAAATGGAACGACATCGTTACACTAGCTAAGACGATCAATGGTATAGATGCCAGGGCCCTCAAAGATGCGCGTTATGACATTGTCCTCGAATACACCTACCCGCGGCTCGATGCTGAAGTCTCAAAGAAGATGATTCACTTGTTGAAAAGTCCGTTCGTTATCCACCCTGGCACCGGTCGTGTTTGTGTTCCTATGGATGGGAGAAACATTGGAGAATTCGATCCTTTGGCCGTTCCTACAGTGACAGAGCTGCTCGCTGAGATTGACGAATACGACAGGGAGAATCCGCCCCCTGCTTCCAATGCGGAACCATCGGATAGGAAGATGCAAGACTACGAAAAGACAAGTCTCAAGCCTTATGTTGATTACTTCCGCTCATTTGTCGCAAATCTTATAAAAGATGAGCGACCAGTGAAACGAGAGCGTGGCGCTGAAGAAGCCACGACTGATGCGATGGAGTTTTGATGAGAGACGCGAGTTGCATAATGTATTTTACTGAATCATCGAGGAGAATAGTAATGGCGTTGGTTCTATCATCAATTTTCTAGCCCTAACAACAGGTGGCATTCTGCTGATGAAAGTCAAAATAATTATCTCATTCTCCTATTCTGCTATTCGGAGTAGTTCGGCAATACTTTCCGAATTCGTAGGATGTTGGTCTCCTCGGCTGGTGGATCGCCGACATCGCACTAGCCGCTGATTGATAAGATTGATAAAACCTTAACTTCTAAGGTTCTCGATGTTTACTACACCAACTGTTCACTCTTGACCACTCTGTCATCCTGATGACCTACCCAACATTATTAGACAGAGATGCACGGCTGGCTCCATATAATATTAGCCACTACACTGCTGGTGCAAACAGTCTATACTGCCGGCGTTCCCAAAAATGAGCGTTGTGTTACTGCAGCCTACACAGCACTTAATTATCTCTCGTTCGAGGGTGACCCGGCGACGGGGTTTTGGCAGACCCGGTGCCAGAATCGGCTAAAAGTTACATCTATATATGCAGCAGCCGAGGTATATTGCGACGAACATGAGAGAATAGCCGGTTTTGCGCAACTGGACAGATTATGTCGAAGTTCAGCAAATGTCGGGCTTCTTTCTAGGAAGGCTGTGGCGGAGAACCTCACAGAAGAGAGGATTAAACAAATGGATATTGTTGATCCTTTGACAACACACAGGGGCGACATTCTTAACTTTCCAGTGTTGATTGCTGCAGCATCATACGACCGTGTGTTTCGTACCATAGTAAGCTAGCTAGCTATGCACAACGAAGGGAAGACAGGAGATCATGCTAATAAATTAAAACTGCTCTAGGATGCCTGGGAGACTGAAATGTGGTTTCACTACGCTTACGGGTGAGTCTTACGATCCATACTTTCCACACACGACTAAAATTAGACATAGCTATCTCGGATATTTCTATTGGGGCTGTATACTTTCATTTGGAATATCTCATCGATTAATTCAACACATATACGGCTCTAGTGGATATAATAAGAAATGTGGACTGTTAACTAAGGACGCAAACAGAGGCTTTGGTCGCCTCTATCAATGGATCTATACACATCTCGTTATCGCTTTTCCCGTCGAAACCTCAGAGCGGCGAGTGCTCTGGTTTGATCTACCAAGGCGCATCGACGCCATTATCATTGCAGGTTTTTGGGTATTGAGCGCTGTACTCAGCTGCATATCATATATACTTTATGATGACAATATCTAGTAAGTTATTCGTACCTTAACATGCGCATACATATTCTCATATGTTGCTTCAGCTGGCCACAACCGTATCGACAACTTCTCCGTTATATTGCAGACAGAACAGGCATTTTGTCCTTTGCAAACTTACCTCTTCTCTGGTTATTTGCCGGGAGAAATAATATCTTCTTATGGGCCACCGGTTGGAGTTTCGCCAGGTTCAACATCTTCCACAGGCATGTTGCTTGGATTGCTACTATACAAGCAGTGATCCATACTGTGGCCTATTGTGTATTATTTACGCTCGGTAAGTTCGCCAGCCCAACGTTGTTTCGAAAGACTCTTTTAACATACTGATTGTTGGTAGACTATCCAGAACAATTCTTTAAAAAGATGTCAAAGCCATATTTACTTTGGGGCACTGCGGTCAGTTTGAACACAGCACCCTTACCACAACTTTCCGTACTGACTATTACTTTTCATCAGGCCACTTTTGCAATGGTACTCATTATCCCTTTGGCTGTTGATTCCATCAGAAAACGATCTTATGAGTTTTTTCTCATTTTTCATATCGGTTTCTCTATTGTGGCTGTTGTTGGCTGCTTTTAGTACGTATCGCCACCTGAATAAACTGACAATATAAAGCTAACATACAGGACCTAGTCATGTCATCATATTCGAAGATGGAGGCTACGATTACTACCTATGGCCGATCGTGGCCATCTGGGTATCAGATAGATTACTCCGCTTAATCCGCATTGCATACAGCAATCTACATATTGGATTGCGACAAGGCAAAATCAATTCGACTCACAGCGTCGCAACATACGACGAAACCTCAAATGTAGTCAAGCTAGAAGTCACTCTAGGAACTACATCACATCAACCGACTTGCTCCAGTTACTATTTCTTATATCAACCGTTTCGCTTTAAAGGCTGGGAGAGCCACCCATTCACCCTAGGGGCATGGAAATATGAAGACAATCAGCGACCGCATGTGGACGCAACCATCGCATCATTGGAAGAAGATATGGACAGCTCAAATTTGCCGCTTCTGTCAGTCTCAGCGTCTCCGCATCGTCGTATCACCTATTCGAACGAAGATAAGCCATTAGCAAATCGGCCAAAGCTAATCTTTTGGATTCGTCCATATGATGGTTGGACACGGCATCTTCGAGATGAATGTCTTGCATCTACTAATAATAGCACATCAACTACAATCTTACTTGAGGGACCGTATGGTGGAAGTTTCACGCCATGGAAATATGATTCTGTAATTTTGATAGCGGGCGGTACAGGTATAGCTTGCGCGATACCCTATATTCAAGAACATGTGCGCCGGACAACAGACAAATCTGACGACTATGAGGATTCAGAAAGACTAATTTTGAACAAAATAAATCTGGTATGGGTTGCCAGAGAAGTTGCGTTTGTGCACGATGTGATATCTCGAGAGTTGCGAGATGCCTTATCACGAGATGACTTTGAGGCTTCGTTCTACATCACAGCAGCACAAAGCACCACGCAAGATACAACAATTGCAGGAATGCATTGTGCCTCCTCTCCTTCGAGCGATCGCGATATATTAGACGACCCGAATCTAAATGAACAAACATGAATCACGGCAGACCCGATCTACAGGAACTTGTCCTGCTGCATGCACAGGAAGCCCATGATAGCAATAGCTCTGTCGCAATTGTGGTATCTGGGCCAAATGCGATGGCTGATGAAGTGCGCACCGCAGTATATCTAGCAATGCGCAAAGGCTATCGAGGAATAACGTTCCATGAGGAATCTTTCAGTTGGTGAGGGAGTCTGGTACTTCGGAGGCTCAAAGAGGTTAGGACTCTCATTTCTCCTTTTGAATGCTACATAGCGTGCGACTAGATTCCTTTCAGTATCACTCTCTCGCTGTTTCCAACAAGGGTGGAACTTTCCATGTCCCAATCACTTCCTTCCATATTTTCATAAACTGGAGCATTTTATTCTCACTTCCTGCTCCCCCGATGATCATCAACCCCTGAGGCTGACCCAGTCCTATTGGACCCTTTAATCGACTCATGGGAACCATTGCTTTGGGGTAGCCTGCCAGAGCAGCGACTGCACATATTTCACAATCGCCTGGGCCGATGATCAGATCAATTTTATTTTCTGCGAGAGCAATGTCAATCCCCTGAGAGCCAGCTAAGAGCTTTCCGTGCGCTTTAGCAGCTGAAGCGGTTTCGTCAGTTAGGGTGGGCTCTAACGTTTGAATAAGATCTGCTTGACCAGTATGTGCTTCAATAGATTTGTCAGTAAACACTCTGTTATAAAGTTGTGGAAAAGCGAACCTACGTTCAGGCATAGCACGTGCAGCATTCTTGCTGTTGAATTCGATCAACTCTGAAACGGAGCTTACTGCTGGGTTGTCCAACTCCTCGCAAAACTTTTCAAATTGCCTCGGAAATTCGAAAACTATCAAAGAATGATTAATTTGACCCTTAAGACTATTGAACCCATGTCAAAATTTGTATGTCGTACATGCACTTACATGAGACCGAATGGCTAACACTCCTTCCTTCGTACCTAAGATCTTTCATTAAGGGCAGCTGGACGGGATAGGCTACTTTCACGCCTCGTTGAGCGATTTGGGCTCTCGCCCATTCATATCCATCGAGCTAAAGAAATGTTGATGAGCTTAAGGAATGTAGGATTCTATTACACACAGCTTACAATTTGCTTTTCCACGCCCTCGTCCCGAAGTTTTTGGAACCCAAAAGCGTTCCATACCATTGGATCAACAAAACCAACTGAGATATCCCGCCAATTTGAAGATTGCCCCTCTATGGTTTGAGTCGGTAGGAGCAAGTCCATCAGCATCTCGAGATCCTCAGCAGTTCTCGCCATACCGCCTAGTCCGTCAAAACTTCGACTCAGGGTGAACAATCCATCTGTGGGAACAGTGCCTAGCGTTGCTGTCATGGAATATAGACCTGCTCGGTTTGCAGGCATACAAATCGAACCCCCCGTTTCAGTTCCAATGGATAGAGGCGCAAATCCAGCCGACACCCCTACGGCAGATCCGGAGGATGAACCTCCAGGACCCGACCGACCACAAAAAAGATCATCGTCATGAAACCCACCAACTATATAGGCTGACTGAGTCAGGCCATTCACAGCGGACCAGCCTGCTGTCATGCACGTAGCTTTTAGACCACAGAATTCCGTCATACTAGCTTTGCCTATAACGATTAAACCACTCTGTATCAGCATTTCAACAATTGTTGCATTTCTCTTTCCGTAGGTCTCTCTGAAAACAAAGGCACCCGCAGTCGTAGGCATCCCAAGGTCCTTGGATGTGACTATAGCATCCTTGATGATAATAGGGATTCCATGAAGCGCACTACGTATTTTACCGCTGAGTCTTTCGGTATCCAGTTTCGCAGCTTGAGACAGGACAGCCTCTCGAGGTGCAGTTGAAATAATGGCTCGCAGTCCAAGTCCTGTCTTATTGTGCCTCTCGATTTGTGCTAGATAGGCTTTCACTATGTCGACACTAGTAGATTGTCCAGCCTCCAACAATCGGCACAGGTCTGTCGCGGTTGTTGTTAGGATGTCAAAGGGAAGGTTTTTCTGGGCGATTTCCATTGTGGCCATTCTCACTTAAACGAGAAAGGGCCGTGACTTTGTATGTGGAGGGTCGATGAAGTTGAATAAATCTTATTATAGAAGTTATCGTAGGACCAACAGGCTTCTGAGCCACAAGATACTAGAGTGCAGAAACGGAATTAGGAACGGTACCACACAATCAACTAAGGGTTTTGTTTCTGGTGAGGTAAGATAGGTAAGAAAGAAGGATATAACAAATAGTAAAAAAGTGGGAAGCGTCGAGCATATCGAAGAAAATCCAGCCGCTCCTATCGTACAAAGCCCAATTTCATAACAATGTTGCCTAGTTACCGTAAGTTCTTGTTCTATAATTGCCAAATAACAGTCAGATACAAAAATACAATTGGGAGTATTATACATATATTATTCAGGTATTAGATCTTACTAGTGCATAGTACAGCTTTTGGCGTATGAACTACTTGATCAGAGATCCATACACGGATGCTGGACATCGCTGGACAATAATTCGCAGGATAGAGTATCAGAGGCCATGAAGTATTTTGCAAGTAGCTACTCTGCAGCTTTCTTACAATGCAATAACTGTCAGTACTCGCATTGTTCGCTCACTGCAATATACACCTCCCAGTCAGAATGAGACACATGCAGTGTATTCTCTAGTAAGCTGAAAAGACCGAATGAAGGCTTTTTATAGATATCATTATCAGATAGACATGATGGCCTTTCTGTCATATCTTTAAATACTATAAAATACGGAAACCTGGGCACTTGAAGTGCAATTTGTATAGCTATGTGAATTGGATTATATGACTGATGAAAGGATCTTTCAATGTTAATTTGTCTGCCTTGCAATTCCGCTTGGTTAGATGCCACAACGAAAAAGCAGAAATAGCCCATATCCAGTTTCTAAAACATAATACATAATCATCGAAGTAGGCGTACACATAACAATAAGGCTTGGCGTGCATAAATACATATATAACTCCCTCTCCCGAATGAGGCGATTTTGCAGAGTGTAATAGGAAAATGTGCATCAGAAAGAAAAAAGAACATCCCATTGCATCCAATGTATCCAGGGTAATAAAGTCGTAAAATTCAGAGTCGCTTTTTTTTGTCGTATTTCCATTTATAGTTGTATCGATCACTCCTCATCAGTCAACTTGCGCAGGATACTGATGCTCAAAATCATAACGAGCAGTCCTATCGTCACGACGACAAGAAGACCAAAGCCAAACCAACCCAGCACCATGGCAGACGAACCCACCCCACTCTTGAGACTGCCGTTGGCTAAATTCTGAACCATCGAACTTGCTGCCACGGATGCTGTATGTTGCCACAACACCGATACCAGCACGAATACGGAAGAGATGCCGATCAAGGTCAATGCGACTTGCGATACGGGTCGGGAAGGGAAAGGCCTCACTTCGCGCTCGGAGCCGCTTGCGTCAATTTCTTCATGCCAGCCTGGGAATGTAGCAAGGAGGATGAAGCAGAAAAATGCCAAGACAAGTGCGACGATTCTGAGTTTGTACGTTAGCATGTTTCCTAGATCGAAACTTTGAAGCGAAGACTCACATTAAGTAAGGAAACACAACAGTATCCTTAAATCTCTCCGCTAACCAGATCACATTCAATGGATCTTGATCGACTGTAACAACCTCCGCCAGGGCCGTGGCGTTGGCATTGCAAATGAATGCACCATTATCAGGCGAAATACAGATACCGAAGAAACCCACTCGGACCTCCATGGTTGCACCTCCAATGATATTCGCAATAGCCGTTGACACACCTGGATCCACTTGGGCCGGATCAAAGGTCGGTGTATATTTCTCATAATATATCGATATAAGAAAGATTGTGGGTATTTGCGGCGACGATGAAGAGCATCCAGCTAGTAGGAGAGCTAGAGAGACGTTAGCTTCATAGATTGTGTATTGGTATAGTGCAATACTCACAGAGTAATATAATAGCAAGTGCAATGAGGATCATAAGCACATGATGGTATCCTACCATCTGATATATCCCTGTTCTAACGTTAGTATCTCGCATGTTTCGTTGTACTGCAGACAAGGCCAACTTACTTGAAAACCCCTCTGGTAGTGCCGGCATCTTGAATGTATAGATGTGATAACCCCAATACTCTCAGTAAACCTGCTCTTCCGACCCTAAAATGACCTCACTTCTCGGACCTCCGAGAAGGAGTCTCAACCGTAAAAGCGGAAAGTGCCTCTCAGCACGGAGGAGCTCGTTTGCTCGCCCAATTCGCTAGTCAAGTAAAGATATGCGTCAGATCGATCGTTGTCTTCCACGTGCTGTTACAAGATTCTCAAGATAGAGTTGGCAGCGGCACACTCTAGATCTCTGGAATGTGTAGTGGAACTTGAAGAATGTGACGATGCGACAGTATTCAACGGTGCGTGCCTGAGATACGGAATTCGAGATCGAGGTACGTAACGTATATATGTCTAGAGCAGCAGGTAACTCGATTAGATCAGTATGCTCACTTTACTCAAACGAATGTCAGGAAATGGGTGTTGATTTGTGTGTGGAGAGGTGGTAGAGAAGAGATATGAAGAAGGGGAAAGACCGTAGCTTTGTTCAGGAGAATACTTTCCACTTTCTCAAGCTTCCGCAATCCACATCAGAACCCAAGGCCAAAGTTATAAAATTGAGGAGGTCGGACAAGTAGTGATGGAGCAAGTATCTACAAAAGCTCTGGTGGTGGCTGGAAGTCGCATCGCAAAGACATGGAGTAGGTGGCTGGGCCAACGAGCATTGTTTACATTGCCGTTGCTGGGGAACGGGTGTTTTACCGCCGGGCAGAAAGTGGCATTTTAAGTATAGAGCTAAACCTGATATGGTATGGCCGCGGATGAACTGTGGAGCACACGGAGCCTAAGGCAGAATAGGGGCCCACTTTTGGTTTTAGGTTGAAGCTTGGCTTTCCGCTGGGGCCGATTGATCTGAGGTCATACTACTACTACGAGAGTACATCGTAGAAAATTCAGAAGAAAATATAGATGTTTAGATTATCATACGGAGTACTCCAAAATATTCTATACGCCAAACATGGCCAGTACACTAATACAAAACAGTCACACCAAATGCCAAGCCCATGTCATTCCAACCAACAAGTACCTTACCAAAACTCCTATACAATGCTCCCGATAATGAATACACCAATCATATCATTACCGGCTATCCCGGAATGAAGGAAAATCGCTCCAAATTAAGCGTTCTCGGTGGCCCGCTGTTGTCTATAGATTCTTCCGTCTCTTCCGCATCGCTGCTAGGAAGAATCTGATCTTCGCTGCCTTGATGGTTGGCGTTTGGATGAGATTCTTGAGGCAGGTCTCTTGCCAAATCAGACTCGTAGCCTGAGTCGCCAGCAGCCATGGTCAGCATCCGCTGTGCCGTAAAGGTGTCCATAGATTTGGACCTAGACAGTGCGCTGTGTCCCAATCTTTGAAGAGGTGTGAGCCTGCGACGAAATGAGCCGCCTCGGTTTAGTGAATGTCCGGCGAGCCTCGGCGGGGAGCGAGCTTGCGATGTAACAAGGCCCAAGGGCGATTTCTTCTCGGATAGCGAAGGCGTGGATAGAGTAGAATTGGTCGTACTCTCTTTAAAAACGAACTTCGAGAGCAAAGAGGCATTCTGCTTTTGAACATGTACCTGCAACACTTGATTGAATAACTCTGGGTTATCATCCACGCTGACTGATTGTTTATCGCTCACACTCTCTTCCTGACTCAGACTATCTGTATTCTCCGTAGCACTATCAACCTCCCTAACAGAGCCTGACTGCCCCTCAGCACAACCGTCAGCTGGAGTCTGAGCACCTTCTGGTGTATCAAATGCTTCCGTTGACGTGCTCAGAATCGACGACTGCTCGGACCCCGCTTTAGCATTGGCATTGGAAGAATCAGGCGGTTGAGATGAAAGTTGAATCATGATATCTTCTGCCAACTCATCTGAGAACACGCCGAAAGTAGATCGTCGAGCTTTCTTTGTCCGTGACAGTTTCTGGTCACTAGGACTGGCATGTGCGACTGAGCTGGTAAAGAAGCGACTTCTTGCTTGCTCAGGAGGAGTGGGAAGTGCATCGTCATCTGCATCGGAGCACAATCGTGGCCGTTTCGTTACCGGTGGCGCCGAGGAGATCTTGGCAGCCCGTGCGAGAAATGATTCTCTCTCAACAGTTCTAGGTGTGCTACTGAATTGACGATTCAACGAAACAGAAGAATTCGAGCGGGTAAGTCCTCCAGGCGCATTGATCGGACTAGGTTGCCATGAACTGTTGGCATGGCGCTCAAGTAGCCGTTGCTGGCTAGGAGATGGAGTGAGACTATTTGGATCCAGTTCAGCAAGAGGCGTTCGTTTAGGTGTGAAGAATGAGTCAATTGGTTTGTGAGGCTTGAGTTCAGCAGAGGATGCCAGTGTTTGTCTCCTCAACAAGCCAGGCATAGCCCTCGAAGCAAAAGACGGAATATAATTGATAGTCTCTTTTGTCACAGGATGCAAGTCGCCACATGCAACACCAACTGCAATTTCCGGATCATAGTCCCCGCCAATGTAAGGCATTTCATCCAGCTTCATACCAGGGTCCGGGGCGTTAAGCGTAACCAGTTTCTGGGCAGTAGGACAGAACACACGCTGATAAAGAAACGTGTTCTCTGCCTGTCTGAAGTTATCAAGATACCCAGCAGGAACTTGATAATGACCTTCGAATTGAAGAACTCTGAGGACTTTCTCTACGTTCTTGTATTTGCGCATGCTGCGATAAGCCGTTTTCAGTCCCAACTTCGGTATATTGGGTAAATAGTCGCAACCACTCAGTATACACATCCGACGAAAATCAGCATCAGTCCATCCAATCAAACTGATATCCCTGCAAGCGGCAAAATCACCACGGTTAATCTCAATGCAGTCGCCATGCTGATCAAGCTTAGACAAGAGTCGCTTTGCGCCGAAGACCAACAGATCCGAATCCTCGGAGATAATGCCGTTTATAATGCCCTGATGTTCCAGATAAACCAATTGAGCATCTGCCTCGTATGGAGCGACGACGTATTGAACCTTCATTCGCTTCAACTCTTCAATCAATTGCCGAGCCATTTCAGGTGTAACGTCGACAGCTTTTTGGAATTCCTGGTATGCCTCTGCCACACGACCTTTGCTTTGCAGTTCCAAGGCTAGTTTTCGGCTGTCCTCTCGCTTCTTGAATCGATCGGCTTCGGTTCCTGATTTGCTGGGTAAGTCGCCGCCATCGAACACTAGGTAGGGCGTTACGCCAAAGAACAAGAGCATGCGAACACGGTTGAGCACGAAGTCAACATGTCTACTATCGTTAGTGGACTAATTCCAATTTCGTATAGTCAATGGACTGACTACTGACCTGGTGGTAGGCTTGCTCAAGGCCAGTTCCGTGGCGCAGGCGACGGTGCCTCTGTGAAGCCACCCGTAGGCGTCAACGCCCAAAGTCTGCCCATCGAATTTTTTCAAATTACATGGTTTTTGGATAGATTTCAACAGACCATGAAGGCCTTATAACCAAAACCAAAGTCAGCCAGTTTCGATCTGCGGATAGAAGATGAAACATACCTTTGATACCCATGTCAGGCGGAGTCCCCGATAGCCGGTTTGTTTACACCAACATTTAGATCAAAGTAGGCTGTATACAGTGCACTCATGAAAATTGACGGAAGATTAAACATGAAAAAAAAGTATATCCAAACGAAAAGAAGGACTTTTCAAGGGCTGTTGCTACTTGTATACTAATCATCTCAACCGGAATGCTCAAGGCTCGCGAGGTGTTACTGCACGACGCGCCTCTAGACGCGCGCGATGCTTATCGCCAGGGATCTTGGCGGCGATCAGAATGCGATTCACCTGATTGGTCCCCCGCTTCCAGCCTGACCGCCTTCTATTCTGCAGCAAAAAAAAAATCCATAGACTTATCTACACATGAATATATCTTATTTTCGCAACCATTGCAGGTTTCGAATCATTGCCAGCACTTTATAATCAAGATGCCTCTCAAGAATCTCAGCAAAATCCAGAAAAAGCTGACTAAGAAACGTGGCAAACTCAACGCTTTACATGAAGATAGTCGCAATGCGAAAATACTACGCCGAGCATCAGCACGAGAGGACCGCATTGCTCGAGTTGCAACCTCGGCCGTGATAGCACGACAGAGCTTCCGTAAGTATGTGACTGTAACAAGTGAGACATGGTCTGCTGACTTGGCCGGCAACAGTGGACCGAGTTTTGTACTTTCAGGAATGCTTGGAAGAACTCTCCGAGCCGATTATCATGACAGATGAAGAGATTGCTGGACTTATACAAAAGTATGATGCCCAACTACAATCGTTCTTGTTACTCAGCTACTACTTGTTTGGACCTAATAGGCTAATGCTTTCTGTAAAGGTGGATACATCGCGGTGATGAAGAAATTAAAGAACTACAAGAAGAACGCCGAAAAGGTCGACCACCTAGCAAACGAGAAGAGAACCTCAAGCAACGTACCGTCACCGAAGAGAAGGAGTATAGGTCAGGATTCTGGATGCCGGAAATCACGCAACAGGAAGTACGCCAGCAATTAAGGATATGGAATGGTGAATGGTCGAGTCTCAGCGCATTAAAATTCATTCGATTCCTCGAGGGAGGCACTAAACAGCCGTCCACATTCCCGCCAGGGGGCTTATCATAATCCAACCAACGGTCCACAGGAAAAGTGATATGTGTTACGACGTTATGCCGCTGTACGAATAGATTATAGACTTTTTTTTCTTTCTATAGCCTTTGCTTTGTTCAGGACATTCCCTCATGGCGTTATGCCTCATAACATTTTGCTATCCACCATCGCCTGAAATATACTATTAAAAAGAATATCATAAAAGAATTTTTATGGTACACCGTACCAAACTAACGACTTTACATCACCATGTCGAACAAGCTCCATCGCTCATTGGCTGGAGTGGGCAAGCTCGTCGCCTAAAAGGGAGTAGCGCCACCGAGAGTTTTCTATACTTTTTGAGCTTCTTCAATCATCATCAGTTGTCCATCATCTCGCTACCACAAAGTCATCTTCGATCAACTCGAAATCAGTCGCTGACCTAATCAATAATCTTTTTTGCATATATACAGCAAAAACTCACAATGCTTTCCCTCCGTGCATTCACCCGTTCCGCGCCTCGAGCGTTCGCGCGCTCCTATTCCATTGCCGCTCGCCCTACAACCGCTCGTCTCGCAGCTATCCAGCGACCCTCGTTGCTCCAGAAGCCCTTCGTCAGATGCCAATATCCCGCTTTCTCCACAGCCAGAATTCTGCGCGAACCTGCTGGCGAAGGTATATCGTCTCTGGATACAAACAACAAATAGATCAATGGCTAACAGCCATTTATAGTTGACGTCGAGCTTAGTGAAAAATTAGCGGAGGAACTCAGCCATGAACAGAGTTCCGGAGAGATGGAAGAATCTGCTGATGTTATCAAGACATACTTTGAGAATAGCCATTGGGAGGTATGTATAGGATAATTATTCATGGATGTTGCTTTGTCTAACTCATTGATTATAGGTTAAGGATGTTGCCGGAGAGCAAGAAGTTGTTCTATCTCGCAAATTCGGCAATGAAAAGTTTGTCCATCTACATTCCACCTTTTCAAAGACCTATACTGACGCTACTGTGCTGTAGGATCCGCGCTACTTTCACCGTCTCTGACCTCCAGAACGTAGCCGAGGATGAATTCGACGGCCTCTCAGAAAGCGACTACGAAAACGTAAACCAAGCCCAACCCGGCGAGCCTATTGCTACCCGACCTGAAGATAGCATTGCCCCCTCTGACCGCGACTACGATGGCGAAATCCCTGGATTCCCTGTCCGCGTCAACATCACCATTGAAAAGCCCGGCAACGGTGCTCTCCTTTTCCAGACTACTGCCTCCGACGGCGCCTTTGAGATCCACGAGGTTTCTCAATTCGACAAAGCCGACCTTGCTGAGGCAGACACTGCTGAGAAGGACTGGCACCGTCAGAGCCTTTACAGCGGTCCTGCCTATGGAAACCTCGATGAGGATCTTCAAGTTCTCTTTGAGCGTTATTTGGAGGAGCGTGGTTTTAATGCTGAGTTGGCCAACATTATTCCGGACTATATCACTGTCAAGGAACAGAAGGAATACACCCGCTGGCTTGAGAGTAAGTCTCCCTTATTTTCTGATAACAGCAGCTGCAGTTACTAACCAGCTCTTCCACAGCCGTGAAGAAGTTCGTCTCTGCTTGAACACTTGATACACGTCTCCTCGGATAACTTATGATATTTACACTCTTCTCTATTTGTCTTATCTCGAACAACCTACTTTACTTACAAACATACCTCTCTACCTACACTCATCCGAATGTCTTCATCCAGCACTCGTGCCCCTCATAATTGCGGTGCCGGTTTGCCGAAACATATGTATCATAGAAATCAGTCTTAATGCGAACATTATCATGTCCCTTCTCTGAAATTTTGTAAGGCCATATTCGGTATGGGTGTATATATATCTTCCGGTAGGCCGTATAAGTATCCTGCCAGAGGCAAATGGAGAGATATTGATGAACCGGTATCAGTCAGGCTGATATCTCTGCCGGGCATGCTGCAAGCGTCTTTTCCTTGCCGCGGAATCATCACGTCGATATCGTTCCCTCTCAGTTGGCCCGTGACGTTTGACTACTCTGCCCGATTCTACCCTCGGTGAGCCAGATACAGATCGGCCATCAGAGACATCCACCGCAGAGACCGACCTGCTCGAACTTGCGCTAGTAATATCATGATACTGTACATGCCGATCCCAATCCTGGAGCGAGTTATACGGACTTCTCAACCATGAATTTAACTCATGCAGAAATAAGCGCGCATTCGTTCTACCAATAAATTCCTGTAAAAGCTCTTCCGCCTGCCCTGCGCTTCCCTTGATATCGACAGTACGTAAAATGGCGATGACGTATTCCAGCAAGAATTCTGCATTGTTAGCTCTCCGGTTTTGGAGTCTTCGTTCGCCTGGTCGAGGTCTACTAATTGGCTGCTCTTCATCGCCTTGCGCTTCGGCGCCGTCGGGGTTCAGGAATTCGAAGACTTGCAGTTCTCGCCTGATCCATTTCCGGGCTCGGGAGACCAGGTTCTCGTCGCGGTTAAACAACTGTGGTGTAAGTTCGCGGTATTGTGAGAGGCGGTTGGAGCCAACCCGAAGTGAGAATAATTGGTTACGATAGACATGGCGACGGTGCGCCAGCGCTTCCTCAATGTCGGGAGTATAATAAGTGCGATGCTGGAATGGTCTGCGTCTAGGACGTTGTCTGTTCAAGGGCGCACTCCGAGGGGCATGGGTATCTGTAGCGTGGACACGGTCTTGGGGTGGGGGAAGTACATAGAGCTTCGGGCCGTCAGATGATTGAAGATCATATTTGATTGCAGTCAATTCTGTTTTGCCTGAGGATAAAAATTAGACGAGCAAGAGACGAAGCAGAAACGGAAGGGCCACTTACACAAAGGGCATAGGCGCTGCTGCTGCAGCCAGCTCGCAAGACACAAAAAATCGAAATTGTCGTGGTTGCAGGGTATAGCGATGGCTGCCTCGCTGATGGCGTCTAAGCATATGACGCAAGGATTCGTTGAGCCATCCTCATCTTCAAGCGCTACCTCTTGCAATGTTTTGTTGAGAATTTCCTGCCGAACATTCGCATCGCCAGCCATGAAACAGCCGCAAATGAGGAAAAGTCCGGTCACTGTTTATCCATTGTTTTGTAAAAGATGAGGAGAAAAGAAGAGGCGGAGATATCGAGACATGCGGCGACTTGTCCGCGGGTGGGTCACGTTTTTTTCCCCCAGCGGCAAAGCTTGGATCTACTCCTTCCTCATTAGTTGCGAATTCAGACGATATATCACTTCCCCTCGTCCGTAAGCATCTGGACTTCGCTTGTGTCTCTTACTATTCTTTGCATCTTCCCAAATGCCATGCTGAAGTCGGCCAAAAGTGTGGTCAGTGCAATCGGTGCGTACAAGCAGCTACACAACATGCCGCTCAATGGGATAGCTTCGGCTTCCCATACTATCACCAGTTTGAAAAGGTGGTCGGTCGCTGGAAAAGAGCTTCCTGGTGTGTATACTCCTCGGATAGATGTCGCAATTGCGTCTGCGCGCGCTCTTTGTTCCATACTTACAACAATAAATAGCTGTGTCGCAAATAAAGACGATACATGTCTACGACTTTGACAATACCTGTGAGTCACATGGAACTTCATTGTGGGGCATGGTTTGACATGCGCAGTGTTCAGCAGCCCTCTACCAAACCCGCAACTATGGAACGGGTCGACAATCGGTTATCTTCAGACTTACGAGGGTTTCGCTAATGGAGGATGGTGGCACGACCAAAATATTCTATCGGCAACTGGTGAAGGAGCTGATATCGAAGAGGCTCGGGCATGGGCAGGATGGTGGAATGAGCAAGTCGTACAACTAGTCGAACTGAGCATGAAGCAAAAAGATGCTATAACTGTTCTCCTCACCGGACGCGGTGAAGACAAATTTACGGACATCATCAAGCGCATCATCGCAAGTCGAAAACTTGAGTTTGACTTGATCTGCCTCAAGCCTGAAGTTGGCCCTAATGGTCAACAGTTCCAGTCGACTATCACATTCAAGCAATCTTTTCTCGAGTCTCTCATAAGCACATACCATCAGGCAGACGAGATCCGAGTTTACGAGGATCGAATCAAACAGTAAGTCAACAGGCAAATTCGATGAGCGCATTGCTGATTGCTACAGTGTCAAAGGGTTTCGTGAGTTTTTTGCAAACTTGAATGAGCGATATCTTCAGTCAAAAGGCGATCGAAAACCAATCACTGCAGAAGTCATTCATATCGCAGAAGGCACGGTTTATCTTGATCCAGTTACGGAAGTTGCCGAAGTACAGAAAATGGTCAATGAGCACAATAGGCAAATTCATGATCCAGCGACTAATTACACAAAATCCCCATACGGAAGGTTGAAGATCAAACGATCCGTTCTTTACACAGGCTATCTTATCAACGAGAAGGATGCACAACGCCTAGTCTCGGAGCTTTTGCAGCCGGCCTTACCCGCTGGTATAGCAGAAGGCAATGAAGTGAAGCCGCTGGCTAATATCATAATGATAACCCCACGACCTGCACCAAAATCGATCCTCAGAAAGGCTGGTGGTACGGGAAAGAAGATCAGCTGGCGGGTGACAGGCTTCGGTCACTATGATCGCAAGTTATGGGCAGCACGAGTTGAGCCAGTATCTGAGAATGAGACTTACTACACCGAAACGCCTGTCCCCATTGTCGTACTTGGGCTCCGGCGAGGTGCACGACCAGTTGATGCAAACCGAATCCAAAAGTGGCAGCCCGTGGATCCAGATAAATCCATTGTTTTTGATGCCGTTGTTGGAGAGAGAGCTCTTTTGCGAGTGGATGAAGATGGTTCAGTCGGCGGCGATTGGGGAAGTCAGTCTGGCAACAAAAGCAACAAAAGACGTCATCCGACCGGTCGACAGGATGAAGATATATCAGAGTCGACTAGGAGCACACAAGATTCTAATCCTTATCAGGCACTGAGTGAAAATGGCACAGCTGCACGTGTTTATCACGGTGGTCGCAGCCATGATTATCGAGGCCGCGGCCGAGGACGAGGTTCTGGTCCCGGGAGAGGGAGGGGGGCGCCTTCACGCGGCGGTAATCGTGGTCGTGGCCGTGGTGGATCGACTAATGAGAATACTCGTGGGTATCACGGCTATCGCTCCCTTGATGAACACCAGACGAACTCAGACCATGGTAACTCTTACAGCAACTATAGCAGCTCAAATGGCGGCGTCCAGTTGATGGACTATTGACCTTGGAGCAAGATGACTCTGTTCTGAAAGACTACTCGTCGAAGCGTGCAAATATGTTTATCTGATGATACGACGAAGCTTTATGTCAACATTCGCAAAAGTGTATTTCAACAAACACAATGCATGGTCGGCGTTTAATCGTGGTGGATGGTCTCGGCGTTTGGTTGTGAAATTTGTGGAGTTTTACTCGACTGTATTATATCGGGAGACTTTGTTTTTCTGACATTTGTGATGAGAGCATTCTTGTTGAAAGAATCAGCTCGGTCAGGTCCTGTTTCCCGCTTGGGATTCCTCGCATGAACTAGCCTTGAATGTTTTTATTATATGCATAACTTTTAAGTGATCCAGCTAAATATGTCATATCAGCAAGGATTATTATTATATACGTAGCTAGCTAGAAGCACGTTCAGGCAGTTACCCAGGTACGTAATACATATTCTTTGTTCAGGTATTAGGGCTCATTGCGCACAGGATCCGGAGTAACTTGACCGGGATGCGTACTAAATATCAGGGGCTTCCGAGCGATTTTCAAAGGGAATTGGACGAATGATATATGCAGAGAATTTATTCTCGTGCGCAAATAGTATTGATACTCTATGCATTCAGAGTAATTGATATCACTCGGTCCTCCGAGAATTTGTGGAGATGAATACCAATGGCAACGAAGACTATCGAAATATATTTCTCGAATGAGCAGTTCCCTGGTTGATCTACATACTCAATTGATAAACATAGTTGACAAACCATACTGCTATGTATGTTCCGGCTAGCTGGGAATCTGCAACTGATCTTCACGTTTGTCCGGAGTACGTTTTGTTGGTGTCCTTGGAGGCCGCTGCTACTGACGGAGCAAGATGCCTCGAGGAGAATCCTAGACATTTCCTGACACAGCTGTCGAAGCACCGTGAGAAATATGAAGCTCTGGTGCGTGAAATAAGCAGTTGGAAGATCCGGTTCGTAAATTGGAAATGACAGCACGTAGAAGTAAGTAACAATATACTCGGATGTCGGAGTAACGCAAATTTCAAAAGGGGGTTTTGTTACACAACGTTTGAATTTCTACCTTGAACAGAAACTTGACATTACCCATGCTGTAGTTGACCCAGCCTTCAGGAACGCCTACTTGGGTCAACCAGTTGCAAAATTTCGGTCAATAGCCAGTCGTGATTTCTGACAAATGCGTCAACTGGTGTAGTTCGGAAGGCCCAATTGATTCCAGTAGTTTTAACACACTATTGAACCAAAATATCAAACGTTATTCGTCATCATTGCATTAGTCAGGAAAAGAAAGAAGAGCTACTAATCGCAGATTAACAAAAGTAAAAGGACCAGTCAGCCAAATGGAGTACGGAGTTTGGAAAAATCACAGATCCTTGATTCGAAAATAACTGATCATCGTCGGCACGCGGATGTGCCAGGCACACACACACACACACACACAACCCAAGACAACACATTTTACGATTCTACTGCATTGGATGTTTACTGACTATAATTGTCAACCTCATAAATGATATTCATTCGCCAGATTGAATTACACAAACTGACAATCAAAGCGCAAGAAAAGAGAATGTGATCTCCAACACCATGCGGAGTATTGTTTAAAGATCTGCGATTGAGATCGGATCGCTGAGTGAACTTGGCTGCATTGGATTGCTACGTGGTTAGATGCATGGACTGGCGGATGGGATATACGCGCAGGCTGTCACTTTGTCCGAGTATATAAGGGGCAAGGATTTCTGGCTCGATGCTCAATGTTTCTTTTGGTTATCAGCAAGGACCAGACAAGGACAGAACGAACTGACAGAGACCCTCCTATATCACCCAAGTAAGTACCTATCAATTGGCGGACGCCACGGCCAGCTCAGTGCTAACAGTCTAGAACAGACTATATCTCATACCATCCAGACAGACAAGATGAAGTTCATCTCTGCAGTAACGGCTTTTACCCTGCTGAACGTGGCCATGACCGCCCCGTTGTCTGCTGAACAGGCATCTGAAAAGCGACAATTCGAGTTCCCTCCTGAGCCTTCTGGTTCTGCGACTCCGACCTTCCCGGGAGGCTTTGAGCGTCCTGGGCTCGGATTCCCTGCTGCTCCCTCCGGTTTTGCTAAGCGTCAGTTCGAGTTCCCTGAGCCTTCTGGTTTCCCTGGCCCTGAAAGACCAGCCTTCGCTGCTCCCTCTGGCTTCGCAAAGCGTCGATTCGAGTTTCCGTCACCCTCGGGTTTCCCTGGCTTTGAAGGCCCTCCCTTCGATCGTCCTGCCGCTCCCTCTGGCTTCGCAAAGCGTCAAGTCGAGTTTCCATCGCCCTCTGGTTTCCCAGGCTTTGGAAGACCACCATTCGCTGCTCCTTCAGGCTTCGTGAAGCGTCAATTCTCCTTCCCTGAACCTTCAGGATCAACTTTCCCTTCTCCTCCATTTCCCTTTCCTGAGTCCTCTGGATTCCCTGTTCCCGCTTTTGAAAAGCGTCAGTTCCCCTTTCCTGAACCATCGGGCTCAGCTTTCCCTACCGCTCCCTTCCCTCGTCTTACTCCTCCTTCTTCTTTTACGCCTCCTGCCACCCCTACTCCAACCCCTACCGCGGCTTGAGGTCTTGCCAGTAAGGAGTTTTGTGGGGTTCCTAAGGCCTAGCTAGCTTAAAAGTCTGCCAATGAATTGGCGAGTGGTGGAAAATTCGGGCGATTTTATACTAGATCAGGAAGATTGTTGATAATGCGTGCTCTATTTGGAATTGTTAACTGTTAAACGATTTTGAAAATCATGATCTATTTTACTCTCATTATATACTTGTGCAGATCATTTTATTTAACAGGGCAATATGGAGTTATTTGACATCTAATGAGTCATGTTCTTCGTGTATGTCCGAGCATGTAACCTTCCCAACCAAGAGGCGGACGTATACCGTCGAATCCTCTTTCCAAAGATCATGAAAATCACGACAGCTAGATTGTTGGCGAGCAGCACGGCACAGAAAATGCCCGAGATGACAACCACATAACCTCGCTCCATCACCCACTCTAGCAGATACAGGCTCATTCCAAAGGAAATGGCTTGCTTACCGAGATTCATGGCAATAAGCATCTCGGGCGTATTTGCATAATACGAGTCCACCGCATAGGCAAGTACAAATGTAAAGTAAAAGTACGCGCCAAATTGATCCATGGCCACGCCCGCAAAGTAGCCCATCCAGTGCAGATTACGCTCTGCAGTGAATCCGAAAACGATAAGGCCGGCTGGTGGGATGAGCATTGGGAGCAACAAAACGCCCAAACGCATTTCTGCCTCTCGGATACCGCCGTTTTTCTTGGTTAGATAGGCTGCTAGACGGTCGGAGCTGGAAGTGAAAGGCAGAGCAAAAGCGTAGCCAACGATAGTTGCGATTGCAAGAAGGCCGGAATTTGTCTGACTCCAGTTGTATGGCGGTGCTGTGATTTTTATAGGAAAGACGTAGTTGAAAGAGAAAGCTCCAAGGCCGATGTATATACCTGGCGAATACATAGTTAGCTTAACTATTGTCAGGTATGGGTGAATTATACCATACCAAAAGTTGTAATCACCCAGAGAACCGCCGGTACGCAAAAGTAGGTAAATGAACGTATCATTGTAGCGAAGAATCGTGCATCAGGGTCGATCGAGCTCCAGGGACGTAGGGTTGATAGATATGTCTTGCGGGCTGGAATGACTGCTGGACTTATACTCTCGGTGTGCGCAGAAGCTTGTACCTTTTCATTGGTAACCTCGGACGAGTGAGCGGGATTTTGCTCCGGTCGCTTGAAGTTGGTCTCTTCCACAAGGAAAAATGCTGCGACAAAAAGAGCTGCTGCAAAAGCTAGAACAACGTAGAAAAATAGTCTCCAAGAATAACCGCCAGCCAGCATGTAGCCAGCATACAGCGGTCCGGTAGAACCAAGGCAGAGACAAACTGTTGGCAATTAGTCACCCCGTCCGGACTCTTGAAGCAAGACGTACTGGTATAGTATCCCAATCTTTTTCCTCGTTCGTGTAAAAAGAAGATATCATTGACAAGCTGAACAGGGAGTGACTCGCAGACTCCACTACCGAAGCCACAGAAAACGCGGGCGACCATGAGACCTTCGTACGAGTTGGCTCGTGAGGAACCGATCAATCCGCCGACAAACTAAACTCATACATCAGTATCTATTTGGCTACAAGCAGTCTGAAGCACTGACGAATGCCATGGAGAGCAATGTTACTGGTCGACGTCCAATCTTGAGGTACAAAGGCACAAGGATGAGGGAGCCTTCGGAGTTAGTGTCATTCAACGTTAGACATAGGGACACTCACCGAATCCAAACGCGAGATTGGGATAAGACACTAATCCGGAAGCGGTGGTAGGAGAGATACCAAACTCTTCGGCGTAAATATTAATATAGACAGACGGTCCAGTAAGAACGCCGTTTCCGAGGAAAGAGTATAGCGCACAGATGATCAGAATCGAGGATTTCTTCCATTCTGGCCACTGAAGCGGATCGTTAGGGTCATCCGTTGGGACTGGATAAAGAGCCTGTCCGTAGCCAGTGTCGTCACCTGCGGCGGCATTGAGATCGACTGTTCCGGGGACATCGACCTCGTGTGCATGGCTATAGGTGTTAGCAAAATTCCATCACAGCGTCGAGAAAGGGGCGAGCTGGTTACCTATGGGCTATATGATGGTGACCATCTTCAATTCCTTGTGCGTCCGTCATGTTTAATTTGTTGAACACTTCAACTACGAATGTTGTACTCCAACGACGACACGTTTCGATTGCTTAAAGTATCCTTCTCAAGATGGAGAGCTTCTCCGCACAATCTCCGGATCATTGAGCGCCAAACTTTGACAGTTTGCGGGGCTACCGCATTGTGGAACTAGTTAGATCCTTAGAGGCTCTGAACTATAGCAGATCTTCACCATGTTTGTCGTCGACTTCTTGAATGGAGTTGATCAACCGTGCAGCAGATAGCTCTTCGGCATGTTATTTGATAGCCGATCTTAGCAGAGCATTGAAGGAGCTTATTTGGCGTTGTATACCGAACAGTAGTCTGCATGAAAAGATCCGAAGCATATGAAGTGCCTTTGAACACCGACAGAGTCTCTGGCGGCCCCAGCTGGTGTATTTTGGGGTTCCTTTCGAGGGCTGAAGATTTCGTGGAAAGAATGAAGCCGTCATACTTCGATCAGGCAATTCTAGCCCGCACCTTCCTGGTAGGATAAATTGAGTAGAAGGAAAGAACAACCCCGGATTGTGGCACGTGCATGACACTCTGGGGAAGGAGGCGGGTGGATCAATATGGGGCTTCCCCTTCCCCCTTTGCTGGCCCCACGCCCTTCTCCCCGATTCTGACTGTTTGTTTCATTGTCAAACATGCAGTATACAGAAGAAGACTCTGAAAGTCAATGGCATGTCCATCACAAAAATGTCGAACTACGACAGCTCAATGTCAAGGATTTAATCGGTTTCTCCAGCAATATAACCTCGCAATATGCTATCGGATTCTGCAAGCCACTCGCCGCGATGTAACACTCTTTGCCGCTATTCCGCGACCGGTCCAATCTTCAGGGGAAGCTCTATTTGAGCTGTTTGATCTTAGATCATTTATTTGGTAAATTTTCTGTCTAAGGCGAAACTATCCATAGTGCTTTACTGTCGTAGCTTTGGTTGAGCTTGCCAAGAAAACATATCTACCGTTATATGAAGTAATTCGAGGATCCAGCAGCAATGAAGACGACAATTCTTCTCCTCAGTGCTCTTTTCGGTCAATACGTTTTAGCTCAGGCTGTAGATGCCTACGGTCAATGCGGAGGTATCAACTATTCAGGTTCTACAGCATGTGTCTCAGGATATGTGTGTACATATGAGAATCCCTACTATAGCCAATGTGTTCCAGGTGGGTTTACTGCTTGAGCATTCCATTTCCCTTACTAAGTATCTAGGTATCGCCACGACTACGGCCTCTTCTACATTAACGACAACCTCCAAAACAATCTCGTCCACATCGAAAACCACGTTGACTTCGACCACTAGGTCGGCCCCGACGTCAACCGGCTTTTCTAAAGTCCAGGGCCTTAACTTCACCATCGATGGAGAAACAAATTACTTTGTCGGGACCAACACGTACTGGCTTGCGTTCTTGAACAACAACAGCGATGTCGACCACGTCCTCAGCGATATTGCAGCATCTGGTTTGAAGATTCTCCGAGTTTGGGGATTTAATGATGTCAATACTGTCCCTCCGGCTGGAACTGTATACTTTCAACTCCTTGCAAATGGTACAGCAACAATCAATACAGGTTCTGATGGTCTTGAAAAATTGGACTACGTTGTGAGCGCGGCTGAAACCCACGGAATCAAGCTAATCATTCCTTTCGTCAACAACTGGAGTGACTATGGAGGAATGGCTGCATATGTCACGGCTTTTGGAGGTTCACAGACGACTTGGTACACCAACACCGCGGCTCAGGCAGCATACAAAGCATACATCAAGGCTGTGGTTAGTCGGTATAGCTCATCGCCAGCGATCTTTGCATGGGAGCTTGGTAATGAGCCACGCTGTAGTGGATGCGATACATCGGTCATTACGGACTGGGCGAAGACTACCAGTGCGTACATCAAGTCTCTGGATTCGAACCACATGGTCACTACTGGCATTGGTAAGTTTCAAGTCGATAGACTAGCAAGGATTTGACTAACACGTGGCCAGAGGGATTCGGTCTTACTGCTGGATCGGACGGCTCATATCCATACACGTATAGTGAGGGAACAAACTTTACAGCGCTCCTTTCTCTTCCAGACATCGACTTTGGCACTCTCCACTTGTACCCTGAGAGCTGTAAGTACTAGCATTTCTGAAGAAGCTTACGTAATTCATGCTAGGAGTATCTAACGGTGATCAACAACAGGGGGTGAACCCTTAAGCTGGGGCAGCAGTTGGGTCTCAACCCACGGAGCGGCTTGTGCGTCTATCGGTAAGCCATGCATTCTCGAAGAGTTCGGAGCAACTTCCGACCAATGCACGAACGAGGCGCCATGGCAGGCCACATCTCTTGACTCGAAGGGTATGGCAGCCGATATGTTTTGGCAGTTCGGAGATACCTTGAGTACAGGACAATCGCCGAATGATGGCTTCACGATTTACTATGGCACGAATACTTTTACTTGCGTTGTGACGGACCATATTGCGGCAATATGATGAGGGTCGCTGGTTATCTCTCCGAATTTTGCGTATATTTGAGCGTTGTTGGGCGTGCTTGTGGTGGAAATGATGTATCAGATTGCTAGTCAACGGACAGACGCAAGGGTATAATTACCGGGCAATAGTGTTTGTTACTATCATCTTGTCTTGACTAAAAGCACATCAAATAACGATATCCAGCTCTTATAAATGTGTATGCTATAGAGAAAACAAAGTATTTGCGATGCAGAGATGCAACTTCATAGACAGACACGCAATTCCAATATACTAAAAGAATTATCACCATGTGCATGATACTGCATTAGCCTCAAACTCCACAACCTCGTAACCAATAACAGCTTGCAGCATGTATTAATTCTCTTGTGAAACACCTATGGATACAGCTGGCAGTGTAAAGCTATTCCACTAGAGCGGTCTTACGTGGCAGTGCGGTGGCAGTTGCCACAGTCTTTTCTTCATGTATCATGACTCGGCATTGATAGTGCTTGTGGCTAGTCGGATTGATGGCAGATCTGAAACGTTTGATGATTCATTGTTAAACACCGCCATTGGACACCAGATCGTCCGGTTGAACCAATGCGAATGACAGGACCCTGGAAAGAAACCAAGATCTGGGCCTGCTCATAGACAACGGATGCCGGTGGAGGATTGCATCAAAGAGTGCGCAACAGTGCTGGCCGAATCAAGAATACCTGTGGTCCTCATCATCATCATCATCAAAGCAGAGAGTAGAATGGATGATGTTCTCACAAGAAAGTGGGAAATTACCTCATGCTGACACTCTGGACGATCCACCGGCAAAATAGTCGCATTAGTCCATATCAGGTTAGGTGCGCATCTGGATGATTGATAAGAGATGCCACTATTCTCTATCTAGACTAGCGCAGAAATCAAATTCGACGACAGCCATACGCTTAGGGTTAACGCCTCAACTAAAACCACAATAGTTACATGTTTTGTCAGCTAGTAGACCGCGTGCAACGTCTGCGTGGACTATAGTATGACTTGACAAGAGAACTTCGTCTGTACAATAGGTAGTTATGTGCAAATGCATCGATCAACGCACAACTTCTGCTAGTTTCTCCACTCCGATGGAGATTTATGGAGATTCTTCCAGGCCCTATGGACAACGATCTACTACTACTAGTAGCCTACTAGCCAGCCGATGTATGCTGCACCTTTTCTTTTCTTTTTCTCTCTTTCGTCTACAAGTTTGACGTGCATTGACTCCGGCTAGTCGGACGACCCTCTCCTTCAAACAATCTTTTATATCATAAAAAGGGAGAATGTATGCCCAAGTACATTGTATGTACCCTCGAATGAGTCCCCACTACGAAACCACGTACGCCATATCATGGATTATGGACCAGGCTAGATGCCCTTACCTCACCCAGATCTAGTTCCCTACTAGTCGTAGTAACCTGTGCATCATCCTTGTTAGTATCCACAGCCGTACTTGCTGCTGTTATGTGGCAGTGACTTACCGTAGTTCCGGTATCTCATACTTATAGATATGATGTGGCTGCTAGATGCAGTCTTCTACTTCACTCGAATATATAGAAATAATTTTGATGGCTTGTCGAGATAGAGACAGGTAGTAACAGCTCCTGTCGATATTCACTATCTCTTCAATGTTGTCGCGTGTCCTTACCAAAAATTCGGGACCAACTCCCAGACCATCCTACCAGTCTCTCATAGCCACCACAACCTTAACACTATTTTGGTTATCATCAACATCAACTGCACAAAATATAAACTTTCCCCTCCCCCTCCCCACAAACCACAAGTGCCGCGACCCAAACATCATCCTGTACAATGATGACTACTACCTCTTCTCCACTGGCGCCCAACTCTCCTACTGGCGTGCCTCCAACCTCTCCGGGCCATGGCACCCAGCAGGCTCCATTCTCCCTCCTGGAACCGGAAGCATGATAGACAAAGGCAATCCACAGCAACCATGGGCACCCACTGTTCTGCAGTTCAATAATATATTCTATTGCTTCTATTGTGTGAGCACAATCGATACACGAAATAGCTCTATTGGAGTCGCAACGTCTACTTCGCTAGATCAAGGGGTGGAGTCGTGGACAGACCATGGCGCAATTATCAATACCGCCTCCGGTGCCAATGCAAATGTCTTCCCCTATAATGGCTCGAATGCTCTTGACCCCAGTGTCATTGTTGATCCTGCCGGGCACAGCGGGCAAGCATGGTTGACATTTGGGAGTTATTGGAGCGATATATGGCAAGTCCCTCTGTCCGCGGACCTACTATCTGTCGAAAATGCGGATGATCCCAATGCGACACATATAGCCTTCAATGCGGGGTTTCCAGCTGAGGAGGCGTCGTTTGTGAGTTATAAGGCTCCGTGGTATTATCTGTGGTATAGTAAAGGCTATTGTTGTGGCTTGGATATTGATCATCTGCCGGCTGCTGGGACTGAGTATGCCTTCTCCAACCTCTTTTCTCCGAGTCATGCAGTGCTGATTGAGCAGGTATTCAATTCAAGTCGGTAGATCGCTGGACATATGGGGTCCGTATTTGGATAAGGATAATGTCTCGCTGGTTGAGGGTGGTGGATCATTAATCTATGGATCAAACCATGACGGTCAGGTGTATGCTCCAGGGAGCAGTGGCGTGATCAGCAGTGACTCTGGACAGGATGTTCTGTATTACCATTACTGTGAGTATATTGACCCTTGACAACAGGATATTACTAATTTCTCTCAGTGAATCTCAGCATAGGCGTTTCAGATGGAGTCAGTCATTCCTCCTCTCTCTCCAGTAACTTACTCACAACCAATTGAATTCAGGACGCAATTCTAGGCTACAACTACCTAGACTACAAAGACGGTTGGCCTATTGTCAGTTCAATGTAAGCTCCTCCCAACCCCTCTTTAACTTTATGTTCTCTAAAATAGCGCATGCGCAAGTCTAACAGCAACAGACGCCCCGATATTAGCGACGTACAGGACATAAAATCCACTGCGTCCATTGTAATGTCGATTAAATGCTTTTTGTATTCATGTAAGTTCATCCTCGTTCCTCTTGATTTGTATTTAACGGAGATTTAGGCATAACTTTGTGCACTTTATGGCTTTTATGAGATATGATCTTGGCTATACTATATATACTTGGGATAGAAGGGGAAAGCTACAATGGGAAATATTAGATATAGAGCTCAACTTTAGATGGATCAGTACTGGATAGACTTTTTTAGTGCCTGAATCAATGGCTATGACTTCATGGGTTGTTATTGTAGATAGACCTAGGGCAGAGTACCTCTAATGCTAAGAAACAGTCAATTTCATCATGCATAAACCAGTATTCATATCTCATATACACATCGCTAATTAAATCTGCCCAACGCCTCACTATGCAGGGTGATAGTCGACCATAACTATGTACAGAACATATATAATTGCTAAGTAGAACACCTGGCCTGACTCACGAAGAACCAGTCGTCACAGGCTTCAACTGATCATCACAAAACAGCTTTAATATCCCATCAATCACATTCGTCGCCGTATCCTTTGACAGAGCAGGGGGTAATGTCTCAGCGGTGGCCGTCTTTAAGTAATGCCGCAGAGCAAACGTCGCGGCTTTGTACGTAGCGTGATACATGGCTTTGAAATCGTCCTCTTCAGCGGCGAGGCTGGATTGCTTGACTTCTTCGCCTGTTGGGCCTCCCACGTATTCTGGCATCATGCTATTTTCACGCTGATAAGCTTCTAATTCATGGCTCGGCTCCCGGATGCCAACTGCCGAAGACTTAGAGCGGTTCGTCTTGCGATTATAGCCATATAGACGCATGCACGTCAGAATTGTACGAGTGATCAAATCCTTATTTCGGATCATGACCGTGCCTCCATCTGTCGGTAATGAAGATGGATGCGGCTCAGGGGCATCGCTCGGTGGCGCGGGTTTCGCGAAATTGATCGTCGGAGACGGTACGACAGGTTGACTACATGCCGGTCCAATGCTGCTGGGCACTTGAGACAAATTCAATCTGGATTTGGAATCGCGGCGGTTGACGATACCCTTCGACGAGCTGGGTCGCTTTTCACCCACACCCACGCTTTCGCTAAGTCTACTCAACTGACTCCCGCCCAGAGAGAGTGAGCGGGCCCTACGCAGGTCCCCCTGTCCCAGTATAGGACTACCGAAGTCATCTGCCTCTTTCTTTATCTTCATCGAGGATAACTTAGGCATCATCTCCCGTTGCCGGACATGGCGATGGTGTTGTGCCGCTCCCTCGAAAAGGGACAATATCCGTTTGCGCTTAGGGCTAGGAGAGCGCAAGTCTGGGAGAAAGTTTGCAAAAGTTTCGTCTTTATTATTACTTGGATCAACTCCAACCGCACTCGAGGGTGGAGAAGGTATATCCTGCACCTTTTGTGCATAAGACGTTGCTAACGGGGCGGCATATATTCGTAGCTCCCTCCTGATCTTGGAACACTGTTCGTACGAGCCATTCTCTCCAATAAGAGATGATGAATCCGGTGGCGAAGGCGGTCGAGCTTTGGAATCATCAAGACTGGGTGATAGTATACCATATATAAGGAGATCCGAAACGATGTTCGCTGTCAAAGCATAAGTTTGGCTAGTAGTAACGCCGACCAACAAGCCCACTGGGCATTGAAGAGTGTTGAAACGCTCAAATATCGCACCATCGTCTTCCTCAAGCCATATACCACCGAGCAACCTTGATTTCAACCACTCCGATGTTTCCTCCGTTGTAGAATGAAGCTCGAAACTGGCGCCTGCTCGCGCATATAAAGGGATCAGAGCCGGATTCACCAAGCTGCGTAATGATAATTTGGGGTCTTTAAGCAAGTAATTCTCGCGTCGTTGAGATGGAGCGACAAGTTTGATTTCTACAGTTGGTCGAAATAGTGGTTAGTCAAGAGCCGTTCAGTCGTTGTCAACAACGATCTGGATAAAACCTACTAAGATCAGCGCTAGTACCGACATTAACACTGCCTGACCAGACTTCCATTCCGTCGTATCAAAGATGGGGTCGCATCAAAGATGGGGTCGCATCACGGAATGTTCACATTATACAACACCTCGTGCCGGGTTGTTTGCTTGTAGTTCTTCTGCATTGATACGCGACGCGACGGTACGCCAGGTCACGTGCAATACATCGACTTAATTAACTAATTCGCCCAGTATTGTGCCATTTTTTACTCAAAGTAATCAAATTTCAGTCAAATCGTGGTATTAATAAGACAAAGAAGACTGGGAGGTTCGGATTTCATCTGTCTTTCTCCATATAGCCATATAGTACATCGTAGCTCAAAATACGTTCAAAAATCATCAAACTGCTTCGCAAACAAAAACTAGTGCTAAAAAGAACTAACAATTATAGGTAGGAGCTAGTACTGACGCATCCGCGCATAATGCCGATTGAACCAAGATGTCGACTGGCTGGATAGCAATCAAATCCCAATATAAAAATGTCCACAGCCCTCAATCAATTCTCTAGAATTCCTCCTGCTCCTGGAAAAATGTGCTGAAGCTGATGATGGTGCCATAGATCAAGAGACCTCCCAGAATCGACATGACCATGGCAGGGTATCCGATATAGCCACAGTGAGCTAGGACTGTGGGGAGCGCTATAGAAACCGAACGTCAGTATAACCTTTATACAGAATGGCAATATACTAAAGGCGCAACCCACCTATACCCATAAGAACCAAAAACCCCGTCATGAACCGACCAAAGTCGACAATCGCATTCCCAGAACTCTCAATGAAATCATCCGGGTTTCCGCAGTGGCTGCATATCCAGTTCGGCAACGGCGCAACAACATATGTCGCAACGACTAGAAGGGGTTGGTATTTTCCCCATATAGCTGCTGAAAGAATGACTAGGAGGAAACCAATAGCCAGGATCTGAGGAATTCGCAAATTAGCTTAACACTCACTTCAAGCTTCCCGCCAATCTTGCGACGCATATGACGGGTTCGCGGGGAGAGATAACTTACGAATGAAAGGACTATTATCGTCCGTAATCCCTGAGTGGGCATCTTGGCCGTTTATACTCGCAGGTGTATCGTTTGACTGATTGCAAAGAGTGCGCAGCTCCGAGGCTGGCCGTGGAAGATGTGATCCAAGAGTTCCGCGTGATGCCACGTGTGACGCAGGAGTGTTTCCTGTCGTATATCAAGACTATATATGGTTTATCGTAAGTGAATTCGTAAGGCGGAAATATTAAAGACGTTGTAATGATATTGTAGCCAGCGGTAGTTGATTGTCTGCTGCCTCCGAGCTTGAGATCCGATGGAGACGCTGCGGATGTCGAAGCTTGGCGCGGGTCATTCAATGCTGCAAACAAAGCAAACCTCCACCACTTCAAGATTCACTTGTAACATCTCCAACATCTTTCCGAGCTTTTTCTTTTCTACTGATAATCTTGTACTTGATGCGGGTTGAAAGATGGAACAAGCACAAGACGTCCATTTGGAAGAAGTCTTTTGGCGATCCCCGCAACATGTCCAAATGATGGGAGGATTTCTCCATTCAAACAACAGTAAGCTCAAAAAACATCATCTACTGGCGCAGTGCAATTAGCTGATGATAGACCATTCTCAGTTCTATTCTACTTTGCCGAATCACCATTCTTCGATGCAACCTCCAACAACGCCTCACTAGCAATTCAGGCAAACTACAATGAAGCATTTCGACACTTTCTCGAAACGCGCGAGGTGTTTGAAGGCAGACTCAAAACAATGCAGGGGCTAGAATTCATGGTCGCATACGATCCATTACAGGCTGCAGCTCAGTCAGACACTAAATTTGCTCATGAGCCATCGAATATATGGACTATTCGCAAACAGATGCGACAGAAGCGGCCGGGAATGGAGGACGATGTTGTCGTGCTTTCGACGTATTATATTGTCGGTGATTCGGTTTATATGGCGCCTGCCGTTTCCAGTGTTATTGGGAATCGAATAGTGAGTTTCGCTTGGCTAGGGCTAAGAAGACTTGGTTTTTAACGTCATATGATCTAGCTTTCCGCCGTCACATCGCTCACTAAACTCATGAATGTCGCCGCTCCTCTGCCGATCTTCACACCTTCATACGGACACACATACATGCCTCCGGGACCCAAAGCAGCAGATGCTCCACAAGCAACAGCATCTCAGCAAACACAACAAAGCAAGGAGTCAACGCCCATGCCCGAGTCTCAGACTACCGTCAAGACGTCACTATCCACCACCAACGTCAAAGACGCTTCGTACCAGGATACGCGAAACCTGATGGAGGCATTGAACCTGCTTTCGAGATATGGAGATGAATATATGGATGAAACACCATTGACTGGAGAGCCAGGCTCTTTCATTCTGTCAAAGGTCTCGGAGACTGCAGGTGCTTCGCGGCGGCCTGGCGGTCCCAAGGCTATGCATGCCCCTGCTGTTCCGAGAAGACTGGGGACTCCAGCAGTCACAGACATGTCGACTCCTTCGAGAGGAGGAGAGTAGAAGTATGCGATATTTTATTCCGTTTGGGGGAGTTTGAATGATACCCGGGGTTTTCCCATGTTATGATTGAAAATTTTCTCTTTACTTCTTCTGATCTTTCTAGCAATTTGAGAAAGCTTTCTTATTACACTTTCCAACTGGCTAGGCAATAGACGACGGTTTTAAGGGTGAAGCATGATCCCTCAAATTAGTCTCATTGTGCTCTAACTTTCAAATGACCTGATAAATAGAGAAGTGAAGAACTACTTATTTCACTTTAGTTCATTAGAAGCACCTATATCACTGCCGGTCCTCAATAGGACAGCTGAAAACTTCATACTATCAAAAAAAGGATGTAGCGACGTCAAGCACATAAAATTGCTCTCTTCTGGTATCTATCTCTATAGAGATCTATCCATGCTCAACACGTATGTTTCACAGTCCAACATGGAAGGAGTCGAGGGGAACTCCACTTTCCCCGATGTGTATCCAGTCATGACATCCGGAGAAAGCACGATGGAGCCAACTTCCTCTATTTTCCGGTGTACATATCAATCTTTTAGCAATAAGGTTCGTCTCCTGCCAGGTAGGCATTTTCGTATCCTTTTAGTCTCACTTCTCGCTCAATTTTTCAACAGCTTGTGAGTTGTTGTGAGAATCTCCAGATATTTCCATACGTGATTGCTGAATGAGTCATACATATATACAGCGAGGAAGCCCACATAATTACATATATTTCCATACTTGCCAGCACAGGTGCAGTCGACGTTTATATTTTCAGGAGAACAGGAATATCATACGCGACGATGAGCGCTTCAGCACCCACAAAAGACAAACCCACCGTCGTCTGCGTCTTGTAAGCCAACTCCCCCAGATAATCATAATCGTATAACAGCTAACCCTTCACAGCTGCGGCTCAGTCGGAGGCAACAACCCGGTGCACATGCAAGCCGCTAAAGACCTAGCCCGCGCCTTCCACGAGCAGAACGTGCAACTCGTCTATGGCGGCGGCACAAACGGTCTCATGGGCCAGATAGCACGCGAATTAGTGCGTCTCTCAGGTCCCCAGGCAGTACACGGCATTATCCCTAAGGCTCTGGTGAAGGTTGAGCCGGGATACAATCAACAGGATGTCAAGGCTGCTGGTAAAGACGGAGAGTCCGACGTGCAGCAGACCCAGGAAGGAGCTGGCAAGACTCACGAACGAGTCATCAAAGCCGATAAAAGGACCGAGATCATCGAGGCAGAGTACGGCATTACCACCATCGTACCAGACATGCACACCCGAAAACGCCTTATGGCCACCAAAGTCCTTGAAGGCGGCCCCGGTTCCGGGTTTGTAGCTATGGCCGGTGGCTTCGGCACAATCGAAGAAGTCATGGAAATGACGACGTGGAATCAACTTGGTATCCACAAAGTGGGAATTGTGCTCCTAAACCCAGAGGGATACTGGGATGGGGTTCTGCAATGGATCAAGACTGCGGTTAAGGAAGGGTTTATTTCACAGGCTAATGGTGGTATACTGGTTGATGTGAAGGAGGTTAAGGATGTGTTGCCCAAGTTGAGGGATTATCAGACCAGTGTGGATCGATTCCAGTTGACTTGGGGTGAGGAGTGATCTCTCCATGTCTTTGAGGCGAGTTATCGTTTGTTGTGTAGGCAGGAATTCTCCGAGAAGTATTGTTAGATAGACAGTGGTGTATAGGGGATATAGATATGATGGCATGACTATGACGAATATTCTATAGGACGCTTTACTTCTCGGTATGGACGCCATACAGTCCAGGCCATAAGCGAATCAACCTGTTTTCAATACTTTCAAAGAAGAATCCGATCTATTGAGATAATACGGCAACTGAATTACTGCGTATCAACTTCCATTTCACCACCCTCAGCAGCCGCTCCATCCAACGCTTCCAAAAGCGCACCAATGTCCTGCCCATCATATAGCTTAAAGTTCTCCAACTTCGTACCCTTGGAAGGCGTTGCGGCATCCTTGGAGACAAGGCCTACAACTCCCACGGTGGTATTATCAATTGTAAGCTCCTTATCCTGCGAAAGAGTCTCCCTCAACGCTTTCAGGCCATGATTAATCAACTCTTCACGCGAACAGTCGGCAAACTCCGCCAAATTCCTTTCCAGATAGGTTCTCGCCATCTGTGACCTAGCCCCAATCGCGCATGCAAGCATTTCTTGAGTCATACCGGAGGGTTGAAACTCGAATAAATGCGGGCCCGCCTCGTCGACGCCTGCAACTAGCAGTCCGACACCGTATGGTCGTTTGCCGTAATGTTGTGTGTTGGTTTGTGCGCGATCACCGATTTGAGTTACAATTCGGTCGAGGGGGATGGCGCGGCCGTATGTCATTCGCGAGCCGAGAGATTGTTGTTTCATGAAGTTGGAGAGGACGCGGGCGTCGGAGCTGAGGCCGGCGATAGCAATGCCCATGTGTGTGTCGATTTCGATGACTTTTTTCTGGTATGAGGAGAGTTCTTCTGCATTTCGCTAGGAAGCGTCAGCTTTTGAGATTGCTGGGGAGATGATGCTGTTGATGAATACCTTCAATCCAACGAGAACAGCATGTGTCTTGCTAACTAATCCGACTACGACGGAGCCCTGTTTCACAGCTTCTTGGGCATATTCAACCTGGAAGATACGACCTTGCGGCGAACTTGGGATACATTAGCGCTTCCCAATTTTGGTGTCTCATCATCATCAGAACTGGATGGAGCTGATGGTGAGCTGCCAGCCTCAATCAACTTACAAGGTCACCGAATCGTTATCGTAATTGTTTCTGAACATGGCTGTATTAGACCGTCAACGAGTTTGAAAATGCGTTTTAGCTGAACTCCAGGATTCTGTAACGCTCCTTTTTAATTTGATTCAAAGAACGTATCTCGCTTGTTGATGCTGATTGATAGAGATGGTTCCAGGCAGTAGCAGCGACCCGTACGTCGTTGGTTGTTCGGAGCTCTACCAGACTAATCCAGTTTGGGTTGGCGACCAGAGCTTGTTGCGGCCTCAGGCAACGATATTGACGTCTTCTACTAACTGATGAATAAAAGCCTACTGTTTTTGCCTTGCTGGGAAACTCGCTAATAATTTATATAATACTGCATGTGGGTAATGGGCTAAGGCATCAGTATACTAGGCCGCGAGTTATATTTCAGAAGAATTGCGAGGTGAAGCTATTTCTCATTCGATAAAGTGTTTAATACAAATTCAATTTCACGAAAGTCAGAACGTAACTGCCAATAATTCATACATAGATAAGTCACCCAGACGCCGGAAACAACAAATTACACGTTTGACAAAACGTCAGGGGATGCAGAGACAAAGAAAATAAGTGCTCAACAACGAGGATCTAGGAAGCAAACATGATAAAGAAACGAATCTGCATGTTATACGATGTATACCAATATAACTTCGGTGGAAACGAGTCAAGTGGAAAATTTGTTCGTCTGAGCTATTGCCCTCGTAAAGTTGTGATGGAGTTTATAGGGCGAGATTGTATGTATAATCATCCTCGATGTTCTGGGAGATCCATAGGACAATGGAGCTAGACAGATGTAAGTGAGTTATTTGAAGATAGAGGCTACCGGGAGAAATGTACCTGAGCATAACAAGGCTGTTCGCAATTACATTCGCAATGCCAAAGTATAGCGTCTGCAACGGGTAATTCTTCATAACATATTTGAGAACCAAGACCGTCTATACCAAACCATCATGTCAGCCAGAAGCCTTCTACTCAGGAAAAGGCACAAAGGTAATAAGAATGAAGACTTACCACACTCCCCGCTAACCCTCCAGCCAACAACGCGAATCCCAAAAACAGTACAAACCGCGCTTTCCACGCCACTCCAGTACCACTATAACTAAAGCTATCGGCACTCAAGCGCGACTTTTCGATGGAGTTGATGACTAGCATGCCCAGCGCGGAACAGATACCGGGGATCCAGTCGACGAATTTCACATGTACGCTTGAGCCGTTTCGGGTGCTGGCACTGAAGGCCGAGGCGTCGATGAGGAAGAAAAAACCGAGCGAGAACTGTCATCATCAGTTAATATAACGAGCAGAATTCTGCACAAATAGATGGAGAACGCACCAATGCGCCAGATACGTAGACACCGGCTGTTCGGACAGTCGAGTTATTGAGCCATTCGGGCTTTTGAAATCGCCAAAGGCGGTTTTCTGACTCCATTTTCTCCAAGTTATATTATTCTTGCCAAAGTCGGTTTATTGAGTTGGAACCGTATTGTATAACTTGTTGCGACTGGTGCCCCGGTTCCTTGCGTGCTGTTGATTGAGTTCGGTGATGTGATAGTCTACAAGCTGCGGCCTGCGGAGCTCGATGTACGTCGGGCTGGCCGTTATTATCAAGCTAACCTAAACCGGAATAACGTAATGTTGTGATGTATGCCATTGCATGGAAATTCTTAAATTCTTAATTTTCATTCTGACTTCGAACACTACACGATGTTAGACATAACTAAGATTAATATGCTAGGCCTAAAAGCTGATATATTGCTCTTCGAAATATAGTCTCTATCGGAGGTAGGACCTGTATTGCCGTATCTGACTTCCGGGTCAATATTCAGGGAGGCTCCAAAGAGTCCTACACCAGAGATACTTCTACCTCTGTACTCGATTTCCCAGAAAGCGTCAGGTCTGGGTATTATACCGAGACTATTAGCTTCTGTCTATATACACAACTGAGGCCAATTTGTGAAGTAACTTCGCCTTATTGAGGACGAACGCCGAATAGGTTTGATTCGTTCGTTCTGATCCTGGTGGAGATCTCGGGGTGCGAAATGTGGTCGCGATCCTTATCCTCTTAAGTAGTCTCTCCTACTTCTGTCAGAGGTCTCAAATTGGAGCTTCTCGGAGCTTATTCAAAATGGTGTCGATGGCCTCCATATCTCCAGCATCCACATGATCCGATGTTTTGTACTGGGCAGGTAGATGTGACAGAACTTCGTCCATATTTGGTTGGAAGTTACGAACTGCAGAGGAAAGTGCATACACGGACTTTCGGCGAACTTTTGAGTCTGAATCGGTTGTGGCAAGTGACACTAAGGTAGGTAGGACGTTAAGAACGAGCAACTAGACAACAAGCATTAGTACCTTATCAACAGAGATATATAGATAATCATGAAAACTGACTTTATCTTGGCCCTTCTCATTATTTTGGACTGCCGTACCAATACACCACGCGGCCATGCGCCTCATATCGGCCTCCTTGTGCTGAAGCAAACCCACCAAGGGTGTCCATAAACCCAACGGTTCCATGTTGTTTGCATTATCGATGTTTTCAACCAATTGCTCAAAGTTGTCGAATGCAACTATCTTGTTCTCCAGATCGACTTCGTCAGAGAGCAAAGCTGCCATGGATTCTTTCATAAGGTCTGCATCTGATGGCCCGCCCATCAAGGCCCTCAGGGCTGCTTCGTTGAGACCGTTAAGTGTAGGAGGAGGTACTGAGTTTGAATTATTCGGGTCATCGTTGATGTTCGCGATTGACCGTCTTGAAGCTTCCGAGTTTTCGACACTCCATTTGAGGAGATCATTTAATCCACGGTCCATATTGATGGCGATCAGATTTTTGAGGTTTCGTATGGTAATGCGAAGATCAAATCAGAGAAGTTCATCCAAGAAGAAAGGATGTTGTGAGATAGCGGTCCGTGGGAAAGCTTAGGTACAAATGCGAGTACCTCTTTTTGTAGATTAAAAGCAGTAAGTTCTCGTGGTTGCGTCTTCTTTCCATCACTTTCTGTATTCTAACCAATCAGACCGCGCCATTACATCGCAGATGTGGCTGACCGTTTATACCAAAACTTACATGGCTTCTAGGCCGTTGAGTCTACAATTTGCAAGACGTCTGATATGTCGTAGATAGTACGAAGCCCAGAATATCCACTCCACATACGTTGATTATATCCAAGAATGACCCCTCTTCAAGCATGAAATATACCGACCTCAAAAAATAAATGCCCCTCCAGTTGTGGCTGAAGTCTGGAATAAGTTTATTCCGGAGAACCCCCGCGGTTCCCATCCTGTTGATGCCTTACGATTATGGTGCTATGGCAGCGGAATGGCGGTAAGCGGGCAGCCTTCTATCTCCCAGCCACCATTATTATTCGATGCCAAGTCTTAGCACAAATTTTCATAGATCAAGAACCTCCTCCCAGTCAATGGCAGCAGTGTCATTACATGGTACTGCTAAGAGGATAGTGTAATGGAGTCTAGCTGCGTGAATCTTGACGCCTGGTCGTTGTACATACGCAGCCGTGACTTCCGTGAAAGCAATGGATGGCAAATGTAGACGTATTCGGGGTGTACGCAGTAGGCAGATCTGTATCATACCAACTACTCCGTACCCCGAATGGCAAATGGCAAATGGCAAGATGAACCCGTCACTCCAGCCGCCACCAAGAACGAACCAGACCGTGCTTCACAACCTGCGGTCCCGACCTCCAAGTATGTCGAGCTGTGATTGGAGACCATTCAACGGATGACATAGTGTGGTCGATGCGGCAATGCCCTTCTATTAATAACACTAACGTCTTATTTGGTGCAAGTCTTCCGAATATGCTTATGCCTAAACGTATGACGCGGCTCTGTCTGAGATCTTTGTCAGTTCAGAATCGTACAACCTGGAGCGTCTAGCCAAGAGACATCTTTTATAAGTGTGTACTTCGTAGAATATGGCGACCTAGCCGGAAGAGCATCCTCTGCGGTGAGCCTCCCTAGTGGCCAGCCAGAGTGGGCATGGGCAAGCTATCCCAGCCCAGTCCCAGCGTCAGTCCCACCCGGAGGCAGTGAAGACTTGTTGGTACGGCCGTCAGCCAGCAGCATTTGTCTTAATCAACGGTCAGCAGAACCGCGGGTTTAGGCGTCTGTGTTTCAAAAATGCTGTTGATGCGTTGAGTTGTTGTTGTGCTACGTTGTTAAGTCTTCCCAGGTTAGTTAGTTGGCGACTTAGCTAGTCCTTTAGCTACGTATTTTATGTAATCCGCCGTACACGTATTGTGGAAACCCTCGACGGACCGTGTGTTTGCGCTGTAAGTTACAAGACCAGACTAGTACGGGCGAAACACACTCAGCCATCTCCACCGTCTCTGTCCTGGCTGGTGCTCGCTGCTTCTTCTCGCTTCCCACTCGACTCTTGCTTCCTTATCATCCATTCCACTCCTCCTACCCAAACATCTCTCAACGTCGCTTTCCTGACATCCCTATATCCACCCTCTCAACCCATCTCTCTATTTCGCTTCAATCCTCTTTTCGATTTCTTCTCGTCCGCCCTTTTCTCTTTAGTTACGTACACACATATCCTTCATCATGGAAGGTAGGTTATCCCTCGTCAACAACCACACCGTTTGTTTTTGGACACCTCACCGGCTTCTGCCCGCACAACCCTTTCCCTTTCCCCTCCTTTTCCACGCCGCCACCTCCTCGCGCGCTCCCATACGCCTCTTTTTATCGACTAGAATGCTAATGGAATTTCTCAATTACAGAGGAAGTCGCTGCTCTCGTTATTGACAATGGGTATGTTGTTTGCAATGCCATTTCAGCACCTCCTGAATCCTGGGGTTCCGATCACTGGTCGTCGTAAATCGATTTGCTTACCGTACAATCTGTTTCGCGCCACGAATTCGTCGCCAGGGATCGTTCAGCCTCAAATAATCCATTCAGCTTGATAAATCATGATGGGATTGATACTGATTCATTTTATGTAGTTCGGGTATGTGCAAGGCCGGTTTCGCCGGTGATGACGCACCCCGAGCTGTGTTCCGTAAGTCTCCACGATCCTGCCGAGTCACGATAGCGCCGGGTGCCCTTGCATTCGGGTGTATCGCCAGACTCTCTTTGACAATGTGGTATACTAATAATAACTCCAGCTTCGATCGTTGGTCGCCCCCGTCATCATGGGTAAGTTTCCGTCCTGTCACCCCCCAATTGCATGCGGGGTTTGGCTACGCCAAGAAAACAAGTGTCAGGTCTAATGAACGAAATGTAGTATCATGATTGGTATGGGTCAGAAGGATTCCTACGTCGGTGATGAAGCACAGTCCAAGCGTGGTATCCTCACCTTGAGATACCCCATCGAGCACGGTGTCGTCACCAACTGGGACGACATGGAGAAGATTTGGCACCACACCTTCTACAACGAACTTCGTGTTGCTCCTGAGGAGCACCCCGTTCTTTTGACCGAGGCTCCCATCAACCCCAAGTCCAACCGAGAGAAGATGACCCAGATTGTCTTCGAGACTTTCAATGCTCCTGCCTTCTATGTCTCCATCCAGGCCGTTTTGTCCTTGTACGCTTCCGGTCGTACCACTGGTATCGTTCTTGACTCCGGTGATGGTGTCACTCACGTTGTCCCCATCTACGAAGGTTTCGCTCTTCCTCACGCCATTTCCCGTGTTGATATGGCTGGCCGTGATTTGACCGACTACCTCATGAAGATTCTTGCTGAGCGTGGTTACTCATTTTCCACCACTGCCGAACGTGAAATCGTCCGTGACATCAAGGAGAAGCTTTGCTACGTTGCTCTTGATTTTGAGCAAGAAATCCAGACCGCTTCCCAGAGCTCCAGCTTGGAGAAGTCCTACGAATTGCCCGACGGTCAGGTTATCACCATTGGCAACGAGCGATTCCGTGCTCCCGAGGCTCTCTTCCAGCCTTCCGTCATTGGTCTCGAAAGCGGTGGTATCCACGTCACCACCTACAACTCCATCATCAAGTGTGATGTCGATGTTCGTAAGGACTTGTACGGAAACATTGTCATGGTAAGCTCCCTTTAATCACACTACAGTCAACCTTTATGCTAATCAATTGTAGTCTGGTGGTACTACTATGTACCCTGGTATCTCCGACCGTATGCAGAAGGAAATTACCGCACTTGCGCCATCATCCATGAAGATCAAGATCATTGCTCCTCCTGAGCGTAAATACTCCGTCTGGATCGGTGGTTCCATTCTTGCTTCCCTCTCTACCTTCCAGCAGATGTGGGTCTCCAAGCAGGAGTATGACGAGAGCGGTCCTTCCATTGTCCACCGCAAGTGTTTCTAAGGTATGCGATATCCTCATCTCCTGGAGCCGCAAGAGTATGCTCATTGTCAACAGTTAGTCGTTAGCAAATTTGTCAAATTCTTACTCGGGTGCTGTCATGTTTGTTCTTCCTAGCTTGGTGTACGAAAATATGATATGAAATTGCGGTGGGTGGATTTGAAATTATTCTTCTCTACGAGTATGGTAAACCACCTCTTGAGCGTTTTGCACTAAGGGGGAAATGCTGGTGAAAGTAGCGTGAGGGTGAGCAATCAAGGCACAAAATATTGGAAATAGAGCAGCGAAACTCTGTGAAAGAAAGAGAGGAAGAAAAAGATTGTTCTTTTTCCCCTCTTCTAGTATTTCGCTTTTTCATTTTTCTGCTTTAGATCCTGGAATTTGTACGAGACTGCACTTTTGAGAATTGTTGTTCTATACTAAATAAAACCCCCTGGACACTTTGATCAACTTAATCGATATTTTACTATTCATCTATACTTTGGCTATTCTTGTTCCGTATACGTCAGTTGGTATCTTCTGAGGTTTCTCATGAACGAGTATTTTGATATCAACTCTTTTATTAGTGATTCGGGTGGGTAAATCAGGTGAGAAATCGTACCATTTGCATTTGGGTAACTCAAGAAGGAATATATCATTCAGAACACAAAAAAAAGAAACAAACTTTGTAAAAGTGAGGCGAGACTTTTATTTATCCCAAGTATCCAACCCAGACAAAACACATCCCTCATCATTCTCACTTCTTCTAACCTTCAACTCACCAATCGTATAAACTGTCTCCCCGTCCTGCTCTAAAGATCGCTTGACGGCGTCAACACAATCACTGTCCACGACTAGAATCATACCAACACCACAGTTGAAAGCGCGCGACATTTCGTGACTGGATACATTCCCGGTTTGTTTGAGCCATTGGAAAACAGGCGGTAGAGTCCAGGCTGATACATCGATGTGTGCGCTGAGTGTGGGCGGAAGCATACGAGGGACGTTTTCGAGCAGGCCGCCGCCGGTGATGTGCGCCATTCCCTTGATGGCGGCTGTGGAGGTGGTGTGTTGCGAGGAGGGGATATTGAGGGCTTTGAGGAGGGGTTTGACGTAAATTCTTGTGGGCGTGAGGAGGGCTGTGCCCAGGGTTTGAGGTTTGTTGCATAGGGAAGAAGAGGCAGGTGCGGAGTAGGCGAAGGGAACTTTATCGTTGTAAGTCAAACCGGAATGGTCGACGATTTTGCGGACCAGGGAGAATCCGTTGGAGTGTACGCCGGCGGAGGCGAGGGCAAGGAGGATGTCGCCTGGTTTCATTGATGATGTATCAGGCAGAAGAGTGCGGGCGTTGGGGCCACTGGTGTTGATGGCTCCTACGGCTGCGCCGACTGCGTCGTAGGCGTCGTCAAGGAAGAGACCGGGCATTTCGGCAGTTTCACCACCGATGAGTGCGCAACCGGCTTGGTAGCATCCTTCTGCGACACCGGTAACGAAAGCTGCGGCTGTCTGGACATCGAGGTGGCCACACGAGTAGCAGTCCAGAAAGAAAAGAGGTTCTGCGCCCTGCACGACTAAGTCATTGACGTTCATGGCAACCAAGTCAATTCCGACTGTATCATGGATACCAACGGCATGCGCAATCTTGAGCTTGGTGCCCACGCCGTCAATAGCACCGATTATCGTTGGTGACTCCGGGTGGTATGCGGGGTTTGCTGCTGCTAGAGAGAAAGTACCACCAAATCCACCAATGACTGCGTCAGTACCCAGCCGGCGAGTACGGGCAACAGAGGCCTTGATTCTGTTGACGAGTTCGTTGCCGGCATCAATGGAGACTCCAGCGCTGGCATATGTGAAGCCCTCTTCGGTCTTCGTGGAGGCATCACGGAATGCACGATGTGCAATATCCTTACGGTAGTGCATGCCCTCAAAATGAATGGTGGAGATACCGACGTAGCTTCGTCGTACCGCCTCCTCCAACGTCGATGCAATGGATGTGGCTGCGATGACACGGCCACCAGCAGTCTGGAGGACGCTGTCAACGAGAGAGGTTCCAGCGTGGAATATTAAGGTATCTTCTGGGGTGGCATCTAATGTGATCGGGGTACCCTTTGCGTATGAGCCGGGGTAACCTCCTGCCACGCCAATGACGGTTGCAGAGAAGTTGGGTTCGATGGAGATCGATACACCGTCCAACCAGTGCTCTGTACATGCGACCATGACCTCCGCCAGATCAGTGTCCTTGCTCAAAAGAGGAAGAAGGGTTTGAGTTTCAGGGTCACCTCCGCGGACGTTATACTCAAGGACCTTCGGGCCGTTCTTGGTCATCATCAAGCCTGTGAAAAGTATACCGACGAATGGGAATCCTAGCATATGATTTAGCATTTCCAAACGACATTTGAGACGTCATAAATAAACAAACCCTCTCTTCTCATTCCGTTGATCGATGGCTGAACAATGTCCCGGTCGATCTGTTTCAAAACCTCCTTGGAAGCAATTCGTGTTGGCGCGTAACATCCCATGCCTCCAGTGTTTGGACCTTGGTCACCATCAAACACACGTTTATGGTCTTGTGCTGGTGGAAGGGACTTGATAGAATAACCGTCGCTGAAGGTGAGGATACTGAGTTCGTCTCCCTCAAGGAACTCCTCGATGACAACTTCATCTCCAGCAGCTCCAAACTGATGGTCCAGCATAATCTCACGAAGAGCTGTGTGTGCCTCTTCCTTTGTAGTGGGAATGATCACGCCCTTGCCTGCTGCCAACCCACTAGCCTTGATGACAACATCGTGGGTCACGGAATCGAGGTATTTGCGGGCGGCTTCGTAATCGGTAAAGTTCTCGTATGCGGCCGTGGGAATATTGTGTCTCTTCATAAAGTCTTTGCTGAATGCTTTGGATCCTTCCATCCGGGCCGCAGCTTTGGTAGGGCCGAAACATCTAATGCCAACTGATCGAAATCTCAATTAGAATCGTCGCTTGACCGTGTAGGGGTATTGGACATTGTGAGGGCATACCAGCTTGGAAGTAACCCTGGATACCGTCAACCAAAGGTGCCTCGGGACCGGGAACGACCAAGTTGACATCGTTCTTCTGGGCGTAGGCGACAAGGCCAGGGTAGTCGTCGGACTTGACTGCGACATTGATGATCTTTGACGATGCACCTAAACCGGTACCACCGTTTCCAGGTGCGACATAGACGACGTCCACGGAAGGTGATTGGCTCAACTTCCAAGCGAATGCATGTTCACGGCCACCATTGCCGACGACGAGGATGCGCAACCTTTCTTGGAGCATAGTGAATGTGCCCGGGGGCTATCTGTTGATATGAGTCAGACGATCTTTTGAGCGAAGTATACGTGCAGAACGATGTTCGTGATGAATTGGGTAGAAATGACTCTTAAAGCAAGTACACATTAAACAGAAGGAGATTTCGACGTGTCTTCATTGGGAATATTGTCAAAATGCCAGATAGAGTCGTCAATTGATCAAAATTTTCTGCTCCAAGTCTGATGGAGGGGTTGACCGATAGACAGAACAAGAAAGTCTCAATGAAACAATACCTCAAAACCAGGAATTACCAGACTTATAAACAAATCATCTGACGAATCGACATACCTCCTCAAATGTAAATCAATCACTGAATCGCTCAGCAACACAAAAGCCGATGTTTGAACGAGTACAAGCTGCCCACATCTGGAAACTTTTTTTCCTTCCAGAAGCAAGACGGTTAAAGTGTTTCTCCGACCCCGCATTGTCTCCTGCCGCATAAGTTTGACAGCCATATTTCAGCTATCATTCTTCCAACAGAGTCTTTTCAGAAAGCCAGGCACACTAGTTGATGATATTTTGATCTGGTAATGTGTGTTACTCAATTGGATTATAGTATGCCGGTCAGAAATTCGCACGAAAAGAAAATCTCGTTCCCGCAGCCTACGGAACTCGATTGATTTTTCTCTGACACAACCACTCGTCGCACTCGACCCTTGACCATAGCGGTCTTCTTCCGACACGGGTTTCAGGTATATGTTGCGCTGGGAGATACATTATATGATCGGGTGAGAAGGCGCCCGCCAAAATTCATGTCGCTGTCTTCAAACTCGTCTAGACTCTACAGAGTTGCGGATTGCTGACGGGTTGCGGGCCCCGAAGCAAGATATTTGGTAGAATTAGACAAGCGGTTACAGTGTATTGCTGCAGTTGGTTGCATGGTACCGTCTAGGTCCATGGGCATTGATGTCGAAATACGTATGGACCCCAGATATCGTGTTAAAATCCTCTGATGTCATCTTGCACAGCGCAAGAGTCGGCACTGGCGCTAATCAGCAGAATCTTGAAGACGTAGCGAAAGATGGGCGGGTCTTTTATGTTGGAGAGGCTACATGGCGGCGTATCAGGGTGCTAAACTATAAGCGGTAAAACTAACGCGATATGGGAATTCCAGGTCTGGGTATTATAAATCAATACGATTCCAAAGGTTTTTATAAATGGCAGACTGCTTACCAGTTCTCAGGTCAAGACCACCATCACCGTCCTGGCGACTGAAATTCCATTCCCATGGCATCCCCAAGCCCTGTGAAGGTTCTCCAAGCACCGCATACTGGAATCACTGTGCGATCGCTCTCGCGCGCCATCCACTTATTCCGGAACATCTTAAACCTTCCAATTCAACGCACCGCTCATCTGTGCCCCCCGCTTTCAACAGTCGTCGGTCACCCAAAAGCGGAGATCGATATCGCTATCGTTGAGCTCCCAGGGGGCCATCTTATCGAGCTCTTAGAGTACAAATCGCCACCAAAGGCCGAGCAACGGGAACTCAAGCCTCTTAGCTGGGACTTAGGGAGCTGGCATCTGTGTTTAACCGTTGAGAATCTGGAGAATACACTACATGCTCTGGAGAGTGACGAAGCAGCATGGAGTCAGCTTACTGCGCCGCAGACTTTGGAGAAAGGTCCTAATGCTGGCAGAAAGGTGGTCTACGCGCGGAACGAGGATGGGTTGACGCTGGAACTATTCGAGTGAGAAACTAGCGGCTTGCCTGCTAGTATACACTATAATCTAATCTAATGACGAGTTTGCCTCGGCATGTGCTTGTATGGTCCGATCGGAAGATCAAGGATATGTCGTGCGGTTGATGATCGGGAGCCAACTGCACGCAGTAGAGAAGGCACCATACGAGATAATATGGACAACTTGCATGCCAAGGGTCAATTCTCGGTGTCATATTCTGTTCATTCTTCCAAGACGCGGACAGCTGCCAGCGATTGAACTTGGAGTCGGAAAGCTTAAGCCTTTAATCTTTACATGGTAAAACCTACCAACAATATCATTTACCCAATAGTAAATCTTTATCATCCGTTTCGATGTTGATCTTGAGGTGCAAATCACCAGTCACCTGGCTGGCTCCGGAGGTCTGCCAAGAGAGGTTCGCGCCGTCTGAGTACCAAGATAAAATTAAAGCTCCGAGCAGTGATAATGAACTATGTACCGAAACAGCAGGCGGTATGTCCAGGAGTAAATCATGCGGGCGGCAGAAAAGTGCCTTGAGTCTACTTTGCCAAATGTTCGCCTCAAAAAAATTCCAGCTGACAACACTCTTCAATTGCGCATCTATCTCTGGGGTTGGTGTTGACAACGCTTTTCGGGAGATCTTTGATGTCCGTATAAAGTCGTGACAAAGTTTTCTGGATGTTACGCACGTCCTTGGGGTCTGCTTCAGGCCCTATCCACTCCCGTGCTTGCACATCTTGTCTCGTAGCTTCGCGAAAACATGTGAGAGGCCATCGATACTATTCAACGCCGGCCAATGACGGTACAAAAGACGCCAAAGCAAATTTCTCCGGTGTTATAGATCTTTTAAAAGTCGGCAAAGCCACATCAGAAGAGACAACGAAGGTGAATTACTCGGTTATCATTCCCGTCCTTTGGGTGACATTTATGCTGACACAGAATATGCTTTGCCTTAGTCGAGTTCTACAATAACTCCCACCGAATCTTACACTACCGATGCAGATACGTCGAAGAAACCGCCAACTTCAGACAAGATCAGTTTCTCTAAAGTCTATACGAGGGATCTATTCAAAGCGACAAATCATACCAAACAAGAAGACCAGCAGAGGCAACCAATAAAAAAAGTGCGCACAAAGCCCAAAAGAAGGAGAAAATCAAAGAGATCAGAGGAAAGAGAACAAGAAGGCGAGTTAGGAGAGGATAAATCATCATCGAAGAAATCATCGAAGAAAGAGACGAAGCCAGGGCAGAGAAAATCGCGGATTAAAAGAGTACCAACAACAGCGCGGCCAAAGCCCCCGACATTGACCGCACGGCAGGCTGGAAGAAGACCATCGAGAGGTACACCGGCGAGAAAGCCTGCTGAGCCACTGAGGCCTTTGAATATTGAGGTTCAAAGCACCTTTGTCGACAATTTGCAGAAGGAGGATGTCGACTTCAAAGGTAGGAACAATGGCCCCTACAATAATGTTAGAGTTATGGCCATGAGAAACTAAATTTATATGTTGTATTAGCCCTCGACTACGACACACCACCAGTTCCTACTCTGTCATTTGGCCTAGATAGAGTGCTATTTAAGTGAGTTTATATTGCCAATAACTCCTGCACTCTTCCGCTAACGAATGCCAGCCCTGGTGTATATCACCTTCGAGATCCCAGGTCCCGAGTCTATAATTTCGACCCTGATTTAGGGACGATTATGCCTGTTACCGAGTTCGATTTCAAGACTTTGAAGGAGTATATAACATCTTCAAAAGATGAGACTCTTATCGAGCTCGCCCGGAAGGCAAACAAGAAATATGTTGGCTCATCATCGAGTATGACATCTGTACTGTCACATTTTCATTATCTGCTGTCCAACTGGCGACCACTGAAGCAAGACACGATTTCAAGGGGTTTTGAGGATAGCGACCGCCAGTTCACAAGGCTCTTAAGAGGCCCATCTGCAATGTTTCTACATTATAAGGACGGTGTTTATGCAATTGATGCTGACAAGGAGTTTGATTCTGCCAACATCCTCATGAATCTCGGTAAATCAATGGAAAAACAACTCACGGTACCGAAGGAGCAATTCGAGAGATATCGCCGATCTGCTCCAAACAAGATTACACAAGAGGAAGAGAATGCAATTCCAGAATCTTACCACTACTCGACACTAGGCGACTTTGTTATGAGATCCCAGTTGGATGCCTACGATCCGCGACTTCCAGGAAGTGGCATGTTTGATCTCAAGACTCGTGCTGTGGTCTCGATTCGCATGAGTGTGCAAGACTACGAGCAAGGTCTTGGTTACGAAATCCGCAACCGATTCGGACCTTTTGAGTCGTTTGAGCGAGAATACTACGACATGATCCGGGCCGCTTTTCTCAAATACTCGCTCCAGGTCCGTATAGGTCGTATGGATGGTATCTTTGTTGCATTCCACAATATTGAACGCATCTTTGGATTTCAGTACGTGCCGCTATCTGAGATGGACTATGCCATTCACGGGCAGTCAGATACAGCACTGGGTGATCGAGAGTTCCAGTACAGTGTCAAGCTGTGGAACAAGATTCTGGATAAGGCTACGGCAAAGTATCCAAAGCAGTCGCTTCGTCTTCATTTTGAGACTACAGAGACACGGCCAGCGAGAATGCTGGTAGTTGTGCAGCCAGTGACGGACGATGAGATCCGCGCTATACAGGAGAAGAACAAGGCGAAGATTGAGAAGGCTCAGCAGCAGATGCTCTACCCAGATGATGTCACTGAGGAAGAATTCAACCTTGAGGATGATGCTGTTGATTCTGAGTCAACAGAGGCGGTAGCTGACGCCGATGTTGCTGTCGCTGAGGCTATGGTTGGAGCTGGGGCTTCGACCGCACCTGGGAGTGAGACTATCGCCGCTGATACCACTACGATTGGAATAATTGAAAGCCAGCCCGTGCTCGAAACCGAATCAGTCTCTACAACAACCATCTCAACATCAGAAGTCGCATCACAACAGTCAAAACAGGACTTGCGCGGTCTTATCATTGCACTCGCCAAATATAGCAATAATTACCGCACTATCCTCGAGGACATTTACGACAGCATCAATGAAAAACTTATCACCATCAACCAACCCACACCACACGATCGCATCAGTACCCTCAAGCTCAAGCTAGAAACATCCGGCAGAGTCATACAATCGATTGAACAAAAAATCGACCGCATCCTCGAAGAGCGCAAAGCAGCCTACATACGTCCCAAACTCTTCGGCATGGAAATCCGCATCGAAAACCTAGTCCACAACCGGCCGGTTGATCGACCACACCATTTTAAAAAGGGGAACGACTGGAAAGTAGTCTACACAATTAACGAATTCAAGACTGGCGACAACGGGCTCTGGAATTATTTTGTGGGGATGAAGCATCGGAGGGAGAAGGCCTTATCATTCGAGAAGAAGAAGGCCAATGACGATTATTATATACTAAATTTGAGACGGTTGGCAAGGCAGGGCAAAAAGTTTAGGGAAGAGCAGGATCGGATCGATAAGGAGCAAGGGATTGTGGTTTATAAGGAGTTGAAGGGTGGTGATCCTGCTGGCTCTGGCAGATCTTGATCGGCGTAAAGTTAGCATGATGGCCTTGGTCTTTATGTTTCCCCATTCATGTCTGTATAATAGTACATAGTATATTAGGGCTACAATTGCATCTGCATTTTTCGATCGGAGTCAATAACGAGCTCTGAGTTAGGGTTAGGGCTGGACGACACCGCCCGCCGTTGATTGGCTGACATCTTATATTAATTTCTCCGCCAATAGAATGTAACCACTAAATCCGACGATAAGTGGTTGACCTAATCAAGAGCATTGAGGCCACCTCATTGCTTCCAATACACGTTGTACGACTGAGCGCCTTTACTCAGTATCACAAATAGGACACAAACAATTGCGCGAACACAGAAAAGAGTGGCTTTTCTTCTTCTTCTGATTTCGCCTGCAGAGCATCAATCTACAACCCACGTCATTGTCGCGTTTACCCGTACGAGTGCCCTCGCAACACTCGCCCACGACACAGAGACACAAAATAGTGATCATGGCCGGAATGTTTGGCAATGGTGGCCAAGGAGGTCAATTCCCACTAGAGCAATGGTTCTACGAAATGCCTCCATGTACGCGATGGTGGACAGCTGCCACCGTGGCTACATCTGTGCTGGTACAGTGTGAGGCCGTGTCGCCGATGCAGCTCTATTACAGTTTACCTGCTGTATATGTTCGATCGCAGGTACATTTCCACCGTTTCTTGTCTTTCAGATTGTTTCCGAGCTAACGTTTCACAGTACTGGCGCATACTTACCACATTCTTATACTTCGGTCCCCTCAACCTTGACCTTTTATTCCACGTCTTCTTCCTCCAACGCTACTCCCGACTTCTTGAAGAATCCTCCGGCCGCTCCCCGGCTCATTTCTCGTGGCTACTCTTCTACGCCATGAGCTCTCTCCTCATACTCTCCCCCTTCGCCTCCCTACCATTCCTCGGCCAAGCCCTCTCCTCCACTTTGGTCTACATCTGGAGTCGCCGAAACCCCGACACACGACTTAGCTTCTTGGGGCTGCTAGTATTCACAGCTCCCTATCTGCCGTGGGTGCTGATGGCGTTCCATTTCTTGGTCCACGGCACCGTGCCCAAGGATGATATCTGTGGTGTGGTTGTGGGACATGTGTGGTATTTCTTTTCGGATGTTTATCCGTCGTTGCATGGTGGCCATCGACCATTAGATCCACCAGGATGGTGGATAAGGATCTTTGAGGGTGGTAGTACGAGGCCGGCGACGAATACTATTCGCGATGAGCGCGAGGCGGATGATACGCAGGCTGCTAATATCAACCAGGACTTCGCAGCAGCTGCTGCGCCAGGGGTGCGATGAATGATCATCAAACGGCCTTAGGCGATCAATATCTCTGTCATTCACATGTTGCATATTTTCTAGGTGTTTCTGTGTCGGATTTGATACCAATGTTGGCAAAATAAAGTGAAGGAGTTTTCGTTGTCACTGTTTTTCTCTCTTTTCATCCTGCATATCAATCACTTTTCATTGGCGAAAGACAGCATCTTTGGCGTTTTCTTGTATTTCTTGTATTGAACTCTGCAATATATTTATTGTATTTCCTTGTTCAAAGGTTAAAATGGTCATCTGGTCGAGTTGGTGTTATCTCCACAACGTAGTACATATATATTTAGCTTACATTACATATCTCTGATTTCAAGGCGGATCAATGATAGACTTTAGAACCAGTGACAATGTGCGATGTGTCATTCTCTCAAAGCTATTTGCCATCCAAGCATCTTCCCTCTTCAAGGTCAGATACATGCCGAGTTGTAATACATGCAAACGAGTCTGCTGACGGATGAAAACATGGCCAGGAGGAGGCTGCAACGAGTCATATGCAGCAGCAGTAATTCAAGATCCGAAGCAAGTACTGACTCCCACTTGATTTTCAATCTGGATGGAGAAGATGGAGAGCAAGCTAAATCAATCGAATGAATGCATTCTGGATGTAGCATAGGACAGAGGCATGTTAGGGCTCGTTTGTCGCTAAACCCTAAGATATGCCCAGGTCTTGGCGCTCTGGTTTCTCTCATACGATCATCACAACCAAATCAAATGGGGGCCATTGTGTTGGCAAAGAACGAACGCATTTAATGGTACGGTTGGAATTCCCGTGCAGATACGAGGGATAGTGGATTCGCTTCTTATTCATTGAAACGAATAAGTTATCTACGGTGTACAAGCCACTGATTGGATTAGAGATGGGTTGAGTAATACAAAAATGTACAGAATACAGAATAGATTGTGGCTTGTCATGCCACGCGTCCCATCTGCAAGATTCACCCTGCAAAGTAGCTAGATGTCATCCTGTGTACTTGATTGGCTCATCGGGTAGATAAGATAACTTCACAGGAAGTATGATTGGCTGCTGGGCTATCTTGAATCCCGGTGTAATTAATTACGTCTTGACAGCCAAATTTCTAAGATGCAATTTATTTTAATACGTACGTACATTGGGAGCGTGTCACGCCCATAAAAACACGGTGCAAAACCAATCAGTACCGGCGTAAGCAGCAAAGAAGAGAAAAAAAGAAAGTCACGTGACTGGCAATAGACCGCCGCGTAGTCAGCGAGTCACCCTCGCTCCATTGGCAGCTCCATTTGGGGTAGCGTACCTTCATGTATCAAGTCTGGTGGGGGCAACCGAATTGCCTCATGCGGGTAACTTCTGAGCTATATAGACTTTTGGTAATTACGGTTCACTGTGTTTGTCGGCGTCGTGCAAACGGAGAACTCCGTCGCCGTGATGGCCCTCACTAGTAGATACGTAGACATACCCTCGATAAGACATCTGGATGTTTATGAACTAACTTTAACTAAAGGAAACTGACACTGGTCGTTCGATATAGACTAATAGACTGAGTGTCATATGTGGTGGCTAAACCTTGAAATCGTCGTCATATATCAATAACTCGAGTCAGCAGATAGCAGCCACCACCACCACATCCTCATCCATCATGATGAACATGGTTCCCAGAGGCCCATTCACCGTCACAAGACGCCAGGACTCATCCATAGAGTTGATAGGATATAATTTTTGGTTCCTTGGGACCAGATCCCACCGCAGTAATTGTAATATTCGGTACATATTGAATACGGTAAATTACGGAGTATGGGGTAAATCCGTTCTTGAATGCAAAGTGGTTGAAGGTTGGTCTTGCCATTGGCCCCAAGAGCTGACGACATGCAGCATATCTTTCATGGCAAGTTCTTGCATGTATGACGACTTTGAAATGGGTATATGTTTGTACGTATCTCAACTCTTCATATCCGAAGCGGAGACCATCGCTTTAAATAGCAAACTGGAAAAGAGCGATTCGTCGCAAAAAAATTACTCAAAGAGGGATAGTATGGCGATTGAACGATTCAGTGCGTTGTGTGTAATAGGCATCCAGATTTGTTCGCGAATTGCTTTTTACGCGGGTAATTTGGCATTTAAAATACGTACTATTTCCTACATTCGGTATTTGTCCGGTTCAACGGTTTCGTCTCCCTACGGGCGTAGTTCGGATAGTTGTGTTGTCCCGTCTTCGAAACTCCTTGGCGGCTCTAGTATCAAATTTGGAGGCAAATTGCCGCAGTAAAACATAGGGTGTTTAATAGATCTGTACACAGTACAACATACGGGCAGGTGTGCAATAATGATTGGCAGCTATCTCGCAGTACGAAAACCTAATAGAGTCAAGAGGATAGCCAAGGGCGATCAACCCATTAATACGTCTTGGTCTGTAATTTATTCGGGGCCAGGCACTAGGTAGTAGTTCGATCCAAAAATACCATATCCGAATAAATCACTTATATTCCTGACTAAAATCGACCGTGCATGTATACTATGTATATATCCTACTTATGCATACTCGCGTTATGTTCATTAGATCCGGATGCTTCGGTTTGAGCTCTTTCTTTTCGACAAGCTTTTACTCCGTAGCAGATCGGTAATACTATTACATGGTACATACCTTACCTGGGTACATAAAGTCATCCAATTGTGCGCCCGTTCAGGCCTAACGTGGCGGGCGGTGCAGCCACTAGTGGTACGAGACTAGTAACGCCAAGCCAAAGTACGGCCGGTCGCCATGTCGAACCCCTGGGCGCCCCAGTTCGACTTTATCCACGGTTCAGCCTTCACACTCTCTCTCTCTCTTTAAGAGCGTTTCTTCTCTGATGGCGCCGCATAGTTCCATTCCCTAAAACCGTTCTGCTCGCCGTCTTGCTTCACCTTTCTTTTGAGGCGGACAGACTCTGCTTCTGTTTCAACTTACTACCTTTAATCTGTCAGTCTTTGTGGCTACACACTTTCGGGTTATCAACATCAGTAATCATTGATTCTTGCCTCTCCTTTATACCTCATGTTCAGAAAGTACGCGGGCATTCTACACCTCCGCATCGCCTCCTCCGCTCCGATCACGCTTTAAACCGACACGCCCAACACACCCACAATGCGGCGCGGAGTAGTCATCTTCATTCTCGTCAATGTCCTCATCATCGGTTTTCTTGTTAGGAGCGTATTTACACTCCTAACGCTTTTAGTGGAGGATGCCTCGGCGGACGCTATTCACCGATCCGACATTCCTTCGCCGAACTCGACTCTGATCGAGACAAGACCTCAACTTATACCCAAGATTATTCACCAAACTTATATAAACGAATCGATTCCCGAACGGTGGATTGGGCCTCAACAGTCATGCATTGATCTTCATCCTGACTACGAATACAAGGTTGGCTTCTACATTGGGGGATATTGCGCGCTGAAATCTACTAACAGATTGACAGCTGTGGACAAATGAAAAGTCGAGAGATTTCATTGCAGAGGAATATCCATGGTTTTTGAACACATTCGATGGTTACAAGTACCCGATTCAACGAGCGGACGCTATCCGCTACTTTGTGCTCGCTCATTACGGCGGCATCTATATCGACTTGGATGATGTGCGTAACTCCACCGAACCCCTCAAGTATTGCGTTTGCTGACTGATACAGGGCTGCCAACGCCGCCTCGACCCTCTACTTGTTTACCCAGCATGGGTTCGTCGAACGAAGCCGACGGGAATCTCCAACGATGCAATGGGCTCTATTCCTCAACATCATTTCTTCTTGAAGGTCATGGAGTCTCTTCAAGCATACGACAGGCACTGGCTCTTGCCATACATTACAGTGATGTACTCGACGGGCCCATTGTTTTTATCTGTGATATGGAAAGAGTACATGCCCCAGTCTTTTGGTATGGACCGAGTCCGTGTTTTGATGCCGGATGAATATAACGGATATCCCTGGAGTTTCTTCACACACAATGTTGGAAATAGCTGGCACGGAGCCGATGCACAACTAATTTTTTGGGTATGTCTTTTATTGCATGATGATGTTTGGTCTTGTTCTAATTTGGGTAGATGTGTCGCTATTGGGTCTTGCTGACCGTCGCTGGCTTCACTATTGCTGGTTGCGTCGGATTCTGCATGTGGATAGTCTATGGACGTCTATTATTACTCGGACACCGTTACCGCTATTCAAGAATCGCATCCAGCTCTCTTCCAGTCCCCCGAGTACGCCGACGGCCATTTGCCAACTTGCCCAGATTCTTCCGACGCATAAGCGCGTCATCGATATCATCAGACGAAGAACTCGGCCGCAAAGAAGGCGCCTACTCTGATTGATGAATGAAACGACCCTCATAAGATATCTGTGGCTTTCCTCTGCTTTCCACCTATAAATAACGATAGAACAGCGCCTTCCTTTTTTTCAATCCACAACATTTGGCCGAGAATTTCCAACGCCAACCCATTTTATGCCTGCTCTACTGTTCAGCATTTGCATATCAATGACCCCGTTTTGTACACAGCAGCACTTCCATCGACATTTGGATATTACGGCCTTCTACTCTTCGCTTCTGCTCTGTTTCTTGATTATAATTATATTTAGTATGTTTAAATTCGCTTCTTCTGTACGTCTGTCTGTGTCGTGCGTGGTGTTTATATTTTTGTGCTGCTGTTGGTCATTGATCGGCGCTTTTGGGAATGTAAGTTTTCTTTGCCTGTCTGAACATTCTTTCTTTAGCTACCTGTCAAGATCATCTATTGAGTCGTGGATCTGACATTGGAATACGACTTGGATGGAAGGACAATTGTCATGCTCCTACAATTGATTGTATAAATCCTCAATCCAGGTTTCATGTTTGCAAACTGCGCGTAGGATTACCTGCTATACCGTTTGACAATTGAGTATAAACATGTTTCGGCCGATCCGATGCCAGCTGGTGCAATTATTTTCCATATTGAAAATAATCAAGCGACGCTGGGCTCGGATCATCTTTAGAGGTAGCTAAGATTCTTTTAGATAAGTTATTTATTGATACTAACTTAGCATCAGATCCATGCTTCAATGTTAATCATACCTGCAGGGTCAATAAAAGTAACCCAGCCTCACGCACCCGCCATTCTAATATATCTCTGGCATATATTCAAAGTTTTTATTTTAAAGTCTGATGTCATTTGCCATGGTCCAGTAAACGAACAGGTTATGGCTTACGCATACCTCGATCGTCAGGTGCTGGCTACCGCCCCAGTTACATGCCAGTTCCGATGCCAACGGCGTGTCACGAAAATGATCTCACAATATCAGATAATAGGCCGGTAATCCACATGATGTTGAAATCACACCCGCCAGAATATTGACATTCGAACGACGTTCACCAGTAAAGGCTTAGAATATCACCGACGTTGGAACATGGCCGTTGTCCTGGGTGTTTCATGAATGTTTCATGGCCCGTGAGTCAATTGGTTTGCGGATTAGGGCTAGAAGGGAATTTGCATGAAACGGTTTCTCGCTCTGGAATCTAGGGTAAACATATTTACTTATTATTTATATGATTAATCCTGCTTTATTTCTCTCCCTTTCTGTGATTCTTTTTATTCAAGGGTATTCAATTTTCATTTTCTGGGGTAAATCGATTTAATCAAAAATGTATTCTCAAATCCCTCTCACAACCATCTTTGCCGTGCTGGCCACGGCTTCGCCAATTTGGAACTTGCATCTCAAACCATACTTCTCTTCACGCGCCGATGTGACTGCTAGAGGAGGAGCAGCAGCAGAAATAACATCAGACCAAATCCTAGCCATCTCACCCAACTCGTCAACTTGCGACAACCCTCCTGCCGAAGGCGAATGCGCAACCGCCGAACAAGCAGCCCCGTATATCAGCGACTCGTTTACGACGTATGGGATTGACAATGCCGCCGAACAGGCTGCGCTGGTCAGTTTGATGGCGTTTGAGTCGGGCGATTTCAAGTATAATCGCAATCATTTCCCAGGGGTTGCTGGGCAGGGCAGTACGTCTTTTTTTTCTCTCCCTTTATTCCGTTTCTCAGAATCACAAAGTGCATACAGTATAGGGCTGACTGATGTAAAAAGCGCGAAACATGCAATCTCCAACCTTCAACGACAAATATGCCTCCTCAATCCCTGAGCTAGCCGACGCTTATGCTTCCGCTAAAGGCGACGTCGCTGCCGTTTTGGATCTGTTGCTGTCCGATGAGAAATACGATTTTGGATCTGCAGCGTGGTTTTTGACGACACAATGTAGTGAGAGTGTTAGAGAGGCATTGCAGAACGGTTCAGAGGAAGGGTGGGAAGGGTATATTAGTGGGTGTGTGGGCACGACGGTAACGGAGGATAGGAAAGCATATTGGAGTAGGGCTGTGGAGGCGCTTGGTGTTAGTCCTTCGTAGAGAGGCTATGAAATGTGTTCCTTATCTGCATCGGCTGTGTTAGAAGCTGTAAAGGCGTATGGGTCGGGAAAGCATGCTGGCATCGAGGGCTACCGTCAGGGAAGGAAGAATTTGGTTTATTTCTTTTATAGACGTTTTGAGTTCTCAATGCCCGTACTTAGTCATTTTCTGTAGCTAGGTGTAGTGTCTGATCTGCTGGATTTGTTTATGTGCACATCGTATGCGGGCCTAAGCTCGTAATGAAGCCTCATAGTCCCGTGTCGGACCAGCCCTGACTCATCAAGACTACTCCCCTCTGGCCTGTCACAGAACACGACTCAGATCTCTTACGAACAAGGCAGCCAGACCTGAAAGTTGAACAAGGATATCATATCACATATACACGTCTATCATCTATAGTACACCCTTGGTAGAAACCACATCTCCTGCACCCACCTCTCCAGCACTTCTCCTTGCACACGCAGTACGAATAGCAACAGCCAATGCCTTAAATGCACTCTCAGCACGGTGATGATCATTCGATCCGTACGAACAGCCAATATGCAAGGTGACACCAGCAGCCTGCGCAAAACTCTCGAGGCCATGTGTAATCATTTCCGTGCTGAGGTCGCCAATCTTTTCCCGCTTGAAGCCCAGATCAATAACTGCGTATGGCCGGTTGGAGAGGTCGATGACAGCCCAGGAGAGTGCTTCGTCGAGAGGTGCGTCGCCACGGCCGAAGCGGGCGAGGGATGTACGCGCGCCGAGAGCTTTTGTGAATGCTGTTCCCAGGCCGAGCATGGTATCTTCGGTGGTGTGATGGTCGTCAACTATCGAAGATTAGTCCATGAAATTCTTTTTCTTCATTTACAAACGGAGGATGAGGAAGCAACGCACTGTATAAATCTCCCTTGGCCCTAATAGCCAAACTCCACCCCGAGTGCTTCGCCAAAGCATGAAGCATGTGATCCAAGAACCCAATTCCGGTATTGATAGTTATTTGTTGACTGGACGTGAATTGTGTAGCGTGCGGGGCAGCTTTGTCCGGGATCACACCCTTCTTAGCAGCTGCTTTATCTTCGGCGGATTCGGGGGCAGGGAAGTGGTCACTTTCTTCAAAAGGGAGGAGAACGCCACCATCGAGGGAGAGCGAGACTTGGATTTTGGTCTCGTTGGTGATGCGGGAGATTGATACTGTGCGGCGGGGGAGGGACATTGTGTCGGTGTCTAGCTGTTTCGGAGGGAACTGAGAGAGTAATTCAAATCTGTGTCTACGGGTATCCCCGTCTGTGGTCGCTTAGAGTCACAATGAATGGTGTGAAGCGAATGAAGTTGATTCTCAATGATATGAAAACCTGGACAAAATTTCCCCATACGAAAGAATGCCGAACGGCAGCTCTCTGATTGGGCGGCATGTCTGCTTGTGCGGACAAGTCTCCCATTGGTCGGCTGGCGGATATGACGGAATGCGGAATCATTGCATTTTCTTTCTTCCCTTCCTTTGATATAGATCCTTCAAGTTGATTATCGACTCTGGCTGGCCCAGTCATAATTTCTCCCCGAGCCGTACCTAAAATACATGCAAACCAACGTGAAGTCGTTTTGATGATCAACCTACACTCTTGTTGACCGCTATACCGAGCATTGGATCTATCAAAAGCGGCCCGTGGATATATGCGGCCGGACGCAGTTCACAATTGACACCTGGCTTTATATACAGCGCCGAGGCGATTGAGACCTACTGTAGCCAAGAGTTTGGCCATTGTCCCTCGTGCAGTTCAAGCTCCTGCCGGCTCCCCCTCACATAGAGCAATAAGCCATGCCACCACCCCCGAGTCAACGAGCTCAGGTTGAGCCGCCCGAGCAGGTCACAACAGAGGCGGTCAAGGGATTTGCTGTTGGTGCATTACGGGTTGGTAACTCTTTTACCGTCTTATTATTTGGAATTGCTCGCTTGGAGATGTTCGGTCCATGAAAGCGAGGCCATGCTTGCAGAAGACTAACAGACGAGGATGTGCATGAAAATAGTTTGGCTCCGTATCCATTCTCGCACACATGATATTGAGCATGCCTCATCCATTCAGATTTGAGAACGCAGCAGCGCCTGCCGCGCCTAATACGACTGGATCATCACCGTCGCCGTCGCCATCACGGTTTTCGGCATCTGGCATCCGAAATACGTTGTTCTACAGACCGCTCACGTCTTTGTCGGAAAGTATCGGACCTCTATCTCGCATCTATCGCGGCTTGACGCCACAGTTCAAGATCTTCCTTCAGATTGCGGCTATGACGCTGGGTGGAACGATCTGGGCTGAGAGACGGGTGAATGAGTATCTGAACGCGCTGCGTAAACTTCGACGGGCAGAACGGAGAGCAGCTGTTGAGCAATAGGCGAGGTGCGAATACTGGGAATGGCCAACTGAGTTTGGTGAGATGAGGAAAACCTGATATGGTAGTGGGCAGTTCCTGCGTGGCCAAGGACACCGGAGGATACTGCTCACCGATGTCGACTGCACATAAATATTCGATTCATGTACATACGGATTGGCAATATGCGTTCATTTGAAGTGACCCGTCAATCAACCTAACAATCCAGAGGACCCGGAGTTAACAGTATAATGCATGTATATGTAGTACAGGAGCAAAGAATAGCGGTGTCTGAAGCTTAAATCTACCCAATTCCTTTTTCTTTCGCAACAAGACTAGCGTCAAGAAGCTGTAGGTAACCTTGGAGATTATTTCCAGCCGGGCCTCTGTCCCCAATCTTCACAAACATCCATCGAATGATGTGCTTTGCATGTGCTGTTTTTGGATCGGGGTCTGTGTTAAATTACTCTCCCGGTACTTAATTTAACTAAATAGTAGGCGGCGGTATCAAAGTAGATCAAAGGGTCATCTGATGTAAGTAGATTGTAATACCACGCCCTGTGTTTGCTTTTTCTTTCCGTGGTCCTTCAATATGGATATTCAATGCTGGACAAAAGAAACAAATACTCCGTCATGTTGTTGATCGTTATACGAGCTGTCGTCATTTTAGCGCGATATCGACCAACGCATAAATTAGCTTTAGCAGATCAGCTAACTAAGCTGTAGTGAAAAATGATTGGCAATGGATACGCTCTTTTTAATGCTCAGCCATGGCTTGTGAATTCATAATGGCGTATCGTTTCATTAGCCGCATCCATTTGTTCGCAAGGTTGATATCGAGGGTAGATTAGTAGATTCCAGAATGGAGAGTGGGCATCGAATGATCTCCGTTTCCGAAGTACGGTGCACGACGCGTGTTTCTGTCCCGTCATATTACTCGTACGCTGTTTCAGGCGTTAGTGTGCTAGTGGTGTTTAGCTGAATTGCGGTTGATATGAGTCGGAGCTGGAGGGAGTTAGTATATGCAGCATTTAATTGTTCATTCAACATAAATCTTAGACAAGAATAAGTATGTGTGTACAAAGTACATCGTCCACCGGAGCAAAACAGATGCAAATTATGTGAGAGCTAAGATAACTAAACAAGGTGTCTCAGTAAGAAACTTGCGTATTGGGTTAGCTCCAAATTCGTGGCCAATCAATCTCCGCCTGGATGCCGCACTTAGCCGCAGTGGGACTAGCTCGGGGTGGATGGCCAACCACGGGCAAGGGATGCACTCCACTTCCCAGGCACCCTCATGGAAGCTTCTTCTTTCTTGCTTCGCTTCCTGCCGTTTGTCTCGCTCTGCTTCTGTTTCAATTTCTTCTTCGACTTCATTCTTATCTTCTCTCGCATAACAACAGCCTGCCAATTGACCCCCGGACTATTTCTCTTCTTTCCTCTCGCCGGCCGACAGAGTGACTCTTTTTCAACATCTCACCCCCAATCAGAGTTCCCGCAGATCTCCGTTCCGTTTGCAGAAGCTTGACATCATATATCCGCCGCCTCGTACCTGAACTCGACCTGACATGACCTGATGTCCTAGAACTTGTCAATCCATCATCCACAACTACCGCTGCATGCACCATTGCATACACACATATTACGGCCTCCGCTGCGCCAGTACATACCATTCGACATTCAAGCTCCATTTCCGGTCAATCCACTATCTATCATCTGCGCTCTGTCCTATCTGCTTATCTCCGCACCGATACCCTGCTGCTAGCAAATCGTTGCTGCCACACTTTCCTTCTCCTTGTACTTGTACCAATACTCTTCCTCGTTTCTTTTTCTTCTCATTGTTCTTTCCACACCTGGAAGGTAATAAGAACATATATACTCTGCCCCCAGTACTTACTTCCTATCAGAGAGATATACACACAGGCACGCACCCATCATACCCATTGCTGCCACCATCCCCTTTGCATCTTGGCAGATCCGCATTCGGCATATTATTTTTTTTCCTGCAGATTATCCCCAAATCTAGTCCAACCCTTCTTTCCCTACACTGGTCCCAGTCTCCTCAATACAAAGCTTTGTTTGACCCCGGTTCGGTGGACCAATTTAGAAACCAGCAAAGCAAAAACCCATTCGAAGACCAAGGGTCCTTCCCAGTACAACAACGAACCTTCGGCCCATCGTTGGAGGAAACCCGTATCCGTCTGCAGTAATAGTTTCACACTTGCAGTCGGTCAGGTGGCTTTAGCACAGGTTGCCACATACCTGCTTATCTGCTCTACCAAATCACAGCTATTGTGAATGGTGCATGCCATTATCCATGGCTCTCTAAATCATTCAGTAGGTCTCTATCCTCTTTGTTCTCCTCCCCCTTTGTATATCTTTTTTCTCTGGGTTATTTCATGATAGTGCTGGAGGTCTTTGTGAATGGTTGTTCTTGCCTAAGCCCTGGTTGGCTGAGAATCATTGTTAATGTCTGGTGTCAACCTGTGTAACAGGGTCGATGACAATATCGTCACTTGAGAGCCACATACATTCGTGATAGCTCTACCGCTTCTAAGCAGCCCCTTCTTGTTGTGGCCCAGTCGCCGAGCCTCTAGTCACAATGGCGGAGACATTGGTGGGAAAGAGAGAACGGAGAAAGAGCTTCACCCTCTTTCACCACTCACACCAGCTCTCAGTTCCTACCACTACAATAACCCCATCTGTCTCAACTTCGCATGACCGATCAGCCTCGGATGGAGTCTCGACAGTGAAAAGAGCTCATCGAAACTCGGGCTTCTTTGGGAGCCGTGACTCGAAAGCTACAACATCAAATGTTCTCCACCGCCCGCAGACATCCGACTCGGAAGTGATGTCTGGCATGGCATCAGACGCGTCCAAACAAAGTCGCAAGTCGCTACAAACCTCGAGGCGTACTTCGATGTTTGGGTCTTTTCGCTCCTTACACTCGCTGGAAGATGAGCTGGCTGGCCAGCGATCTCAAGGTGCTTCAATTGATGACAGCGATTTGGTAGCTTCGTCTTCAGGTCACGCCAAAAAATTGCTCGGCCACGTGGTATTGCATCATGGCGAAGTTCAAACGGCGGGGACGATGTGGAGGAAGAGAAATCATTATTTGGTGCTGACTGATACTCATCTAATTCGCTTCAAGACTCAACAGAAAGCAGCGGATTTGTTTCCCACTATCAATATATCCTCTGGTCGGGCAACACCAGTGAATCGTCAATCTGTTGTTTCAGTCGCCTCAGCACAAGACCACTCCCTATCTGCGTACAATGGCGACGTTGCAGCAATTGCCTTGAACAGCATTGTGTCTGTTAGTGGCGTCGAAGACGGGCGAAGCAATCACAGTCAAAATCAAACGACTATTGAGTTATCTTATTTGGACGACCGAACCAACAAAGCTGCTTTTATGGCAATTCAATTGACAGATCCAGAAGAACAACATCTCTGGCTAATTGGTATTCGCTCCGCAGCCCAATCTGCTCGTAATGCTGAACCATTTCCTTTCGAGACGAAAACCATTGATTATGTCGTTCGAATCTTGGAGCAAGATCGCGACTATGATCCTGAAAATTTCAACCTTTTCCGCGTGATTCAGAGATCTCCAACCAAGCAGAATATGAGGTCATCAACGGATGATTTTGGGAAACTGTCTGCAACCATGTGCTATCTTGCAATCGGTCTACACAGAATCCACCTGATCCCTTTGCATAGAGGTTCGAGCCGCTCGTCTCTAGTATCTCTGAGCGAGATGGACCTTGGGGCGTCTCTTGGTTTGATGGCATTGACTTCGTTGATGGTGCATTCTGGCGATGATCGGTTTCAGTTGTCCTTTCGGTAATGCCGTTTGATTTCTGGTATGGTTGTCACATTTTATGCTGACTTGTGACTTTTAGGGTCCCATTACAGAGTGCAGCGGTAGTGAATCTCGCTTCCGTTTACTCGCTAGACATTGCCTTATGGATTCGACAGCGCACGGAATTTCTGCGTCCGCTCTGGCTACGTCAACCATACGACCTCGTCGCACCATCAGAAGTCGCTGATGAAAACATTATCCCGTCTACAGAAGCCATCGAAGATTTTGGCTGCTTTGATCGAACTCTTGTTGCATATTCAGCTAGTTATAGTATCGACACATCCAACATACGCTACACAATCGATCTTGAATGTGAAGATGCACCTTGCTTCAAACTTCTCCCGCCTGCTTCGAAATGGCGCAGTCAATACAAAGCCCTGGAACTTTTGGCAGTGATGCGCGCGCTGCGATACAATGAATTCTTCGTCTCAATCTCTTTTAGCGGTGTCAGCCTTGATATTCTACAGGACTGCCGCGACCGCTTTGGCGTTGATTGGGATGCTTTTTCGACCCGTGCTGGTGCTCAGGTAACTATCGCCGGTCAGGATCGATTATCGCTCCTATCGCAGGAGATTCGTGCATTAGCCTTGAAGAATAAGCGACTTCGAAGACTCGACTTTTCCTTTTGTCTATCACGAACCCCTATTTCTGATAAAGGCGCCCGTGACCCTGGCTGCGGTATTCCAGAAGCCATCTTTCCTCTTTGTCGTCGTCAGTTGACCAATGTTGATTGGATTGTTTTGAATGGAATCAAGCTGGGCGACACAGATCTGGATTATATCGTGGACGCTGCTTCGCAAAGAACCAGTCATCTTCGAGCGCTAGAAGTTGGAGAATGTGGCCTTTCCGTCCATGACTTGGATCTGGTCCTGTCCACATTGACTGCCCAGGAAACAACTCTGGAAGCTGTCAATATTTCTGGTATACAAGGACGACTTAGCCCGGAACTATTTCAGCAGCAAATTGGGTACTTTGGTCAGATTCGCAAAATCGATCTCACCCGCGTCGCTCGAACTTCAGGAACAGAGCCGCTCATCGCACCGGAGACCTTGCTGAACTGGCGCCTGGAAGAACTATCCCTTAGTCAAACAGCAGTCAACAAACAGACTGTGGAATCAATAGCAGCCTACTTGGCCAGTGATCGTTCTTCATATCTTCGGATCTTACGATTCGATCAATGCGGTCTGACGGGCAGTGACGTTGCAACCTTCCTTCGCTGTATGACCCGTCCGGCCGACAAGGTGCGTGACATGCATCTTCACGTAAGTGAGAATCATTTGGATACAAACTACAGTCTTTTATTCGATGCTATTGCCGACAACAACACCCCCACCCACTTGTCCATGCGCATGATCGACTTCAAGAAAGAGGATCATTTTAGAGAGCTGATTGAGGCTATGAGGAAGAATACAACATTGAAGTATTTGGATATCTCGAAAGCATCGCTTCCTTATGACGCTGGTCCAGAGACTTGCGAGGCGCTGCAGCTGATGTTTGAAGAAAACGAGACATTAGAGGAATTAGATATTAGCGGTGAATATGCACATTTGGATGTCGCTCGCTTCGGTATTGGTTTGAACCAAGCGCTCACGGGATTGAAAAAGAACAAATCATTGAAGGTGCTCAGAATTGAACATCAAAAGCTCGGCTTGCAAGGCGCCAACACACTTGCGTCTGTCCTGGAAGAAAATACAAGTCTACGAGAGATCTACTGTGAGAACAATGATATGAACCTCCAGTCGTTCACTGTGCTAGTGAACGGCCTCCAACATAACGAATCGGTTACTTTGCTTCCTATAATGAATGCGGATCGCCACCAATCTTTGGAAAGAGTACGCAGGGAGTTTGTCAACGTAAAACGTGACACTTCAACTCACCAATCCGGTCCTAGCTCTATTCGCCGCTCGATCCATGCTGCTATGGCAATTGGGCAGCCGTCCGGCGGTCACAAACTAGCTAAATCGAATTTGGCTGCTCGGTCAAAAGATGCGGCTCAATTGTCTGAGTCAACGAGTCCAGAGCCACTAGATCAGGAAGTCGAAGCTACCCTCCAGTCTTTGAACAGGAAGTGGGATATTGAAGTTGACAGATTGCGCCAATATCTTTACAGAAATTATTGCAAGCTGAACGGCATACCATATGACGCAGATGAATACCAGGGTTCGGTCGCAGTCGAAGAAAACGATTCAGCAGATATTTCTCGCCCCGCCACATCTGCCAGTGTTGGGCTGACTATTGGTGAATTTGAAAAGCTTGATATAAACTTGTCCATGGACGAGATGACAATGCAAAATATCTTCCAATCAAATTCCGGCAACTCCGGTCATTCTACCGATAGCGAACGAGACGCAGTCGTGATGATGATGGAAAACAGCTCCGGCAGCACATCTCCTGTCGTGACCATGTCCAGTGTCCAATCCACACCCACAATCGAATCACTAAAACTGATGGATTCACTGCGCCCCCTTTCTCCGGCATCGAGCGCATCCGAAAGCAAGCCCGTGGCAGGGTTGAGGGAATATTCTGCTTCGACATCATCTTCACCGCAATTATCTCTTCCCGTGCCAGCAATTTTCAAAGTTCCCCCTCCCCCATCCATCAACAACGACAGCGCGGCCGCTAGCATTCGAAGTATTGCCAGTTCGAGCAACATGTCGACGACGAGCACGGCACCCCGAGCGCCCAGCTTCCGAAGCACAGGTGGCACAAGTTCACTCAGTGCATCTTCGTTACGAAAATTACTTTCGAGTCGACCTTCTTCTGCTATGAGAGGAATGCGTCAAATTAGTGGCGGACACACTAGCGGAAACAGCTCCAAGACGGGATCATCAAGCGGATTGACCACGTCTGAAGAGCCACCGAAAATCATATGGTCGCCTCCTCAGCTTGATCTTTAATTATGACACCATGAAAAGATAAAATGACCATTTTGGTTTAACCCGATGAATTTTCTTTATCATTGCATGCTGGCGACATCTGAGGTCGTCAGCCAACATTCTACATTACCAGAACACCGCACGGGCCTTGATTCATATTCAATCTTTCAAGAAGCAACTAGACGTTGTCTTCAGTTTTCAATCACTCTAGCATAACCATAAATATGAATATCAAAATGAACATCAAGATTGTGTTGATTGTTTCTTACTGTTCACCTTTTCGTTCGCATTCCATTTCCTGTCTGTCAAAGGCACCATCAATGTCTGCAATCGTTGATACGCATTCCTCCCAAAATCATCATACGGCGTTTCTCAGTCCCAAACCTTTATGATACCAATCTCGTTTTTGTTACCGCTCGCCTATCGCTTTTGTTTCCTTTTCTGGTGGTCATGTACGTGTATATGTCTTCATTTTTTCATCGCTGTTAGCTCCATGTCGTTACATACTGTTGTTGAGATGTGTACCTAATCCTCGGCAAGGTTTTTTCTAGATACGTAAAGATCCGAGTGTTAACAGTTTGAAGTCTAAAAAATTCTTTGATATTACTAAGACCAAGTCTAATAGTTACTTTATCGTAATCCTGAGTTGATTCTCCTTGGACAATTGTATCGCTTTCCGCAGCCCTCGTCCCTGCAATCGGAAGCCGTTCCAGCCTTGCAAACAAAGAGATTGATAAGGTTTGCCGATTTGAGGGCGTATTAACACGTCTTGGAGACAACCCACATAGGAAAAGAGACAGAAACAACTCTCGACTTCAAGAAATCGTCAATTTCGAGGTGGATGGCCGACTAACCACTTTGGGAAAGAAAGCAATATATCCTTTTCGGGACTAGCGCAAACGCGCCTGCGAAAAAGAGGAGGCTGGGGAATCTAGCTTCAACATTTCAAGATTCCCTCTTTTCTACGGGGTGCTCATTCTTTAGTGTGTTTCTTTCTTTTCCCTTTTCCTCTTCATTCTTCTAAATTGTATTTTATTCGACCTTTCTACTCTCCCATCGCGCCCTCGATTTAATTTGTTCTTCTACAACACTCGATCTACGGACAGCTACATTCATTCGAGCTTTGCGACCCGCTATCACTCTACCAGCGTCCTTTCGAAAGGGACCTTAATCGGAGAGTGGAAGAGCACAATTTGAATTATCTCGCAAGCCTTTGACAAAAGATAAAAAGCAAAATGCCACCGAAAACAGGTCGAGGGCGGCCGATCAAAGCCATGACCAGCGCTCCAGACTCTCCAAGCGCAAGCAGAGCTGGCCCTTCCTCTAGTCGAGCCCAACAAGAAGCAGAAACCACATCAAGCCCTGTCGCAAGTCCGAGATCACCAACCACCGCCAGAAAGACAAAACCAAAGTCTCCAACAGCGACAAAAACAGCACCAAAAACAACCAATCGAGTAACAAAACGATCAGCCCCGCGAGCATCAAACATACAACGTAAGCTCCCTCCTATCTTACAAACCCCTCTCATCTGTCGCACATACTAACAAAACAAAATCTAGCCGGCGACCCAACCCCAACCGGCAAACGTCGGCGCTACAAGCCAGGCACCGTCGCCCTCAAAGAAATCCGCAAATACCAACGCTCCTTCGACCTGCTAATTAGCAAACTCCCTTTTGCCCGCTTAGTCCGCGAAGTTGCGCTCGACCTGCTACCAGCCGAAGTAGGCGCAGAGTTAAGATGGCAATCGCACGCAATCATGGCACTTCAAGAAGCTGCAGAGGCATTTTTGGTCCATCTGTTTGAGGATACGAATCTGTGCGCGATTCATGCGAAGAGAGTAACGATTATGCAGAAGGATATTCAACTTGCGAGACGGATCAGAGGCATGTGGGGTGGTTTGGGTTAGTTTTCTTGCAAGAAAGAAAAAAGGAGAGGGAATCTATTCGCAAGATTATGGGCGGGAGGCTTTTTTTTTTTTTTGTTTCTGGTGTTAGGTTTGCATCTACGGCGATGGTGTTTGTGGGAGTCAAGTCACATGCTGCAATTTATTTGCGAGGTATATCAAATGCGTTTTCTTGTCTTGAAATGTCTTTGTTGTGTCAGTGAGACACATCTACTTGTGTATTAATATCACCGGGATTCGAGATTGCTCGATTAGGACATGGAAGTCAAATAAGTGGACTTCCAACATATCATATATGTTGAAATCAGAGCCAATATCTATTCAATCTATCACGAGTCTGGAATATCTGGTAGCCAGAAGAAGGGTATATTTTCGTTTCTTTAGGATTCATAAACCAGTAAATGAAGCCAGAAAAGCCCCTGTATCTAATCCTGCAGTTGAGCATTAAACGCCGTTGCCAAATAATCAGAACACCTCCATAACAGTAAAGACTTTCATTGGTACATGTTCATTCAGGGAAAGGGGAGAATAAGATCATAGATACTCCGTCCGCTTCAAGGCCGCCGGCAATCCCATCAACAACCGATCCGCCTCTTCCCTCACACCGCGCGCTTCGTCTGCTTTACCCTGTCTATCCAAGGTCTCGGCCAGCATCTGATCCGTGACACTGACCCAGAGACGATCATTAGCCTTTTTAGCCATTGCGCGACCTGCGCGTGCACTCTTTTCCGATTGCTCGCCCACAACGCCACGGAAGTATTTCCAGCTCATGAACGTCAGTGTCATGCAAGTGATTTGGCTGTTATTGATGGCTGTGGCAGATTGGAGGGCTTGTTGAAGGTATTGTTTTGTTTGGATTGTGGATTCGTTGTGCACTGTAGCGCAGACAAGATAGTACGCGGCTTGGATGTATTTGTTGGAGCTGCTTAGGCACTGTGGTTCAACGAGAGCTAGGACCTGGTCGAGGCGGGAGTGAGAGGGGTGTGAGGGGTCGCGGAGGATGAGGATAGTGTTGAGGCCTGCGAGAATTGCTGTGTCGCGGCGAGGATCGTTGCGCATCGTTCGGTTTGTTGACGATGAGAGTGAGAGAAGAGGGGAATCGTATGCGGCCAATGCCGCTACGAGATCGCCATTGCCCTGTGCGATGACACCTGCAGCATAATCCTTGAGGCAAGAGATTGACTCTGGAAGTGCGCTGCCCAATTCCTCAGAGGAACTCCGGAGCTCCTTTAGTGATTGACTGGCACTTTCCCAGTCGGTTCTTGCGCAAGCCAAGAATGTGAGATGTAGGAGTATATTACAGTAAAGAATTCGGCGCCATTCCAAACGTTTGCTAGCCGCCACAACAGATTCTTTGACTTCTTCGGGGGGTTTGAAATTACCTATATGATAGTGTCAGTGAAGCACTCTACTCTGCAAGGTTGGTGAATACTTACCACGGACCATACGCAAGCCCTCCTGCAAATACTTCTCGGCCTTGCGACCGTCATGTGAATTTTTGGCACCTAATGTCATTGAGCTCAAAAAGTAGCAAAGGGCATACAGGTCATGTTGCGGAAGCCAATGCATTGTCAAACACAATTTCCCATTCTCAACGCGCAGAATGTCACCTATTTCAGTCGGTTTGGGGGGTGTCTGCGTGTTCAGAGGAACCAGAAAAGAGCCATCCTCTCGCCATCGTGCATCGTTTATTCGCTGATCCATCATGCTCTGCATTATCTGTAACTTTTGCGAGGCTTGGCTTAGATCGTATTCAAGCAAGCTGCATGATATATCAACCATTTGAAGCATCGAGCCGATTTGAGGAATTTCCTGCACACGAGGATCCAGCTGGTGGCTCCGGGCTACCGCCACTGCATGTTGAGCTTGTTCAACAGAGTCAGGGCTTGTGGATTGTTGCAAGTGTGCGAGCGCCTCGATCAACGCAGCAATAACGACAACAAGCTTATCGCCGTTGCGAGTAGCCAGGTTCGTCAGTTTCTGCAAATTATGAATGGCAATTACAAAGTCTTGATGAGATGAAGAAGATAGTGCAAGGCTGATTCTGAGTAAACGAAACGCGTATTCCCAAGGAGTGTGTTTATACCTATAAACTATTAGTAGTTTCTCACATTGGTACTGTTAGTAAGGTACACACGTTTCAACGTCTTCAATCATCTTGTCAACAGCCTTCGCTGCCGCCTTGGGATTGGACTTATGAAGCATACGAGCAAGAAGTTGCTGCATTGTATACTTGAGATCTAAAAGCTTGTTCTGATCGAAAGTTAGTTTGGTTTAGAAGACATAAAGGGGTTCACTGACTCGTTCGCATATTTCAATCTGCCAAGTATTAGCAATACTACACTTATGTAATTGAACATTGACTTACCCCTTTACTCAATGCCGTCTCCGCTAATATATCGTTATCGGTTTCCTCAATGAGTATACGTGCATAGCGTAACCGTGTCAAAGCCTCCGTAAGCGGCGGCATTCGAAAGTTCTGTCATCGAATTAGTCTAGACAATATACCCATGAACCCGAGGACAGACGAACTGTTTGTGCCGCTTGCAAACAACCTAGTCCAGTGGCTATCAATTTGTAGTATTCGTTTAGATCCAACTCGTTATTTGAGAACGCAATGACTGTTCCCTTGCTATGGGCTGCATTCAAGTACTCATCTGCAAGAGCCAATAGTAGAGTCTGGTAGTCCACATCACCGTCGGCAGGTGCAGACTTCTGAGGTTTTTGCACCTTGTGAGGTGGTATCATTGGGGTCTTGGCTGGTGTTTTGACAGGCGTTTTGGTAGATGTCTTTTGAACATCTGCTAATGGTGGAATCACAACCTGTGGTGTTCGGACTAGGGGAGAGGCTGACTGTTCTGAGGCCTTTCGAGTTTGGGTAGCTGGAGCAGAGGGAGTCATTCTGACCTCGTTCGAAGGAGGTACTGATGATGTCAGTGGGCTAGATTTGTGTGGTTCTTGTTTGATCCGGACTTGGCTAGGGGTAAGGTGGGTTGGAGCAGCAGGTTGGGATACAGCCTTTGCGGGGGTTGTGGCTGTAGCTAAGGTACTTTGCTGAGGGGCACTGGGCGCTGCGAACAAAGTCTCAGCCTTTGATTTTGATGGAGGCCCAGCACTGGCTATATCAAAAGAGAACGTCGGTCGCATGGGCTCCGTGAATGTATCACTCGGATTCACAAACAGTATAGGAGGATCTTGCAGAGCCGGCTGCGATGATGGTGGTCGTATGGATTGCAAACTACTTTGATGCTGCTGCGGCGATTGTGGTTGTATCGAATGTAAGATGTTCTGATGTTGTTGCGGAGAAGGCTGAGGCGGGGGTCTTGGTGAAGGCTGTGCTGGTTTTTGCTGTAGGTTCTGTTGTTGCTGGACTACTGGTGGGCTGGGTTGCGGTGGCTTTTGGTGTTGTTGCTGTTGCTGCGACAGTGGTAGATGCTGAGTTTGCTGTGGCGATGGCAGAACTGCAGGCTGAGGTGATGGTTGAGATGGGGGTCGTGAAGAAGGTTGCGGTAAGCGCTGAAATTGATTCTGGTGAAGAGATGGCTGTGACGCGGATTGTGGTATATGTTGGCTCTGTTGCTGCAGAAGTTGTTGTTGCAGTTGGATTGTTGGAGAGCTATATTGTTGCTGTCGTTGAGGAGCTTGCACAGGCTGCGGTGACGGTTGAGATTGGGGTTGCGGCGAAGGATGCAGGGACTGCAGTTGATGTTGTTGTATAGTCGGAGAGACATATTGTTGCTGCCGTTGCGCATGTTGATTAAACTGCGGCGATGGTTGAGGCACATTTTGCGGAGAAGGTTGCGACACAGGTTGAAGTTGATGTTGCTGAATGAGCGGCGAGCCAAATTGCTGCTGAGCTACCGCAGAGCCATATTGCTGTCTCTGTAAATGTAGATTCTGCTGCGGTTGAAGCTGCGGCGAAGAGTGCGATAGATGTTGCTGCAAGTGTTGATGCTGCTGAATCACTGGGGAATTATACTGCTGCTGTTGATACAAAAATTGCTGCTGCTGCTGAGGCGATTGAGAAAGTGCCGGCTCTCGCTGTTGTCCTAGACTTTGCGACGGCGAAGGCTGTCCATATCCCTGAATATACGATGGTACTGAAACTGGAGTATAACCAAACGAGTTCGTATAATTCATGTATTGCACATTATTTCCCACATTGTATTGCGCCTGCGACTGAGGCGCCGTTACAGGAGATCGGGAAAACGCGGCATTCTGAGAAATCTGTGGCAAGTATTGCGAAGGATACTGCGAGGGATACTGCGGAGGAGGATATTGCCCGTTATCGTTGTTGTACGGCGGTGGGTAACTCATTGCCTTTGTATGAATATCGGAGAGGTATGTATGGCTGGGAAGGTCGTCCCGATATCATGGAGATATCATCCGATCTGCCATGGAGACAAAAATATGCGACACGTTTCTCCGGTGAGTAGTGCAGTACGTATAGAATAAAAAGTCATCCATGATGCGCGCGTTGGCCGTTCTCCGCAGACGGAGAACGGAACGGAGAAACTACGCTCCATGGAGATATATCGCGGATCATCGCCCTGTCACCGACTTCATTCGTGTGTATTGGCTTCCAGACTGATTTGTTAAATTTAAATCTTGGGATCGTATCTAATGCTAACAGAGACCAAAAGAGCTTCTTGGCTACCATCAATCAACTACCTTTCAACTTATGCGCCCTCGGGTTCCCAAACTCCTAATATACGCCACAGTGACTAAATGTGAATACATGCTGAATATGCAGATATATCCCGTCGAATCATCGCAAACGCCCCAATACTCTTCCTGATATAAAAAGACTACACCTGTGCCAGATGCAGTGAAGTATACATCTGATTTGCGAATCGTACACTATTATCCTCCAGCGCCGGTTGCAGGATGTCATTACCGAGTGAAGGAGCGTGAATCGGCGGAGGATGCATCCAAACTGTCCAGGGGCAGCTCTTTACGCTGAGATACGGGTTGATTGGATGGATCCTTTGTGCCGCAAACTCTGCATCAGGCATGGCCATGGAGTTACCAAGACACCTCAATGTCCAGAAGAAGTACGTCGCTTTATCGCCCTCCGGAGAAATATGGGCTCGTCGGTTTGGGCATTTCAGTGTGGTCCCGCAAGCCCTGCAAGTCGATATTTGCTTACACGCCGAGCAGAACGTGTCGTGTCGGTGGCAGGAGATTGCTTGACATACACTAGACAGCCACAGATCCATCGACCGATGAGCGCAGCCAAAGCGGGGTGAAAGATGTTGCTGTTTTCCAAGTGTATGCGGTGTTGTGCTCATCCGATACTCCGTTCGAATAACCAGCTGTTCTGCGTCGTTGAGCTCGGGGTATATATCAATCTTAAACTCGGCCGATCCGTATGTTGCTGTGCACGAGTGCCACAAATATCTTTCGTCATAGCCGCGGCTTCCGAATATGGCTGATGGCATCTTGTTCAAGATCTCGCGATCTTTCAAATGTTTAACCAGGTTCACTTTATCTCGAAACGTCAATTTTATACATGGACATAAGTCGACCAACCCTGCTGATTCGCCTAGGTTGCAAACTCGTGCGGAAGGGGAAGATCTGAATTCTTTCGCGGGAAACGTGAATCGCGGATGAAGCTTGAGGCATTTGGAGCAAGCAAGCCATCTTCTATCCTCGAGCCTCTCGATCAATTTCCAACGCTCGCTAGCGTAGGTCTGAGAAGCACGGTAGTGGAGTAGCAAAGGCGCAAAATCTTTCTTGAATCGTAGACATTCGGAGCGGAAGGATGTCCCGGAAATCAACAATAGTCGCTTACATGTTAATGCGAGACATGCTTCGGAGACAGGATCCAACTCTGCGGATATGAGGGCTAGTAGCTCAGTAGGGAGGCTCATGATGTAGCATTTCTTGTCTCGCTGCTGATTGACGATCTCGTCTTTTTGCACTTCCACTCCCTGTTCTTCTCTGCTCCGAGTCTCTTTGGTGGGGCTGGAGACTTTGAGCCTCGCGAGCAGGCTGAATGAACGGATACCCATGATGTAGCTCAATGGATCTCTGTATAGTTCTTTGTTGCCAAATAGATATCGGTTGCCGCTACTTCATGACAGTAGAGTTAGAGTATCAATGAACGTTGAGAATATTATTATACTCTTCAAAAGAACAATGGCCGCATGCAATAGTCGATGACTTGATTGTGCATGGCGCACCTCCGTTGTTATGTGAGGATAGATTTAAAGTCATGCGAGAGTTCCACGAGGTACTATTTATTACAAAGTGAAAAGAGACACGAAAATGTCTACGAAAGCGGAAGATGACGGTAAGCATACCTGAATCAGGATGACATCTATCTTGTGCAGGTGGAAGCCGGGGGAGGTTATTTTCTCTGGTAACGAACTTTAATGGTTCTAGCCTCTTACATTACTTGCTCCATGTAGTTACTTGAGCCTAGCGATGCCGCAAGTCAGTCGCTCGAGACAGCTGATAAAATCACGCCAGCATGTTCTTAGATATTGTCAGTAGGTACTTTTAGAACGTAGAAGTGTACAACCGCGACCGTGGCTGACGATTAGGGCTTCCGCAAACGGAAATCGACAAGCATGGCTAGTAGCTGCGCGTAAAGCCAAAACTGTTGGAAGCTCTGTGAGCAGCTCAAAATATGTTACTGAGGATCTGGTGGCATATTTATTTTTCGAAACAAAATGTAATGACCGGCTGCTCTCTTTTTTTCTTTCTTTCTTTCTTTCTTAGTCTGTCACATGGCAGATCTGCTCGATAAGAAAGACGCTACATGGGTCCCTGTGACCTGTATTACTAGCCCACAATCTGAGATAACTTAGCCATCATAGCCCAGTGGGGTCCCTAGGTAGCCTGACATTGTCTGGCTTCCAATGGAGCATCCATAATAGTAAATAAACGAAGACAATGGAGCAACACAGGGGAAAATAGAGAAAGTTGTTTGCCAAGTTTGCATCTCTTATCGTTCTTATCAAGTCAGGAAGCGGCATTTGATTGGCCTGACCCACCTACCCAATCAGGCGATGATGCCGAGGTCGATGCTAAGAATAAATCCAGTCAATCTGCCATAGAAAAAAAATTAATTAATAAAATATCTTTCTTTGTTCACTACACGATGCCCTTTTCTCATCCTTAACTCTTCACTGCTTTGGTATCATCGAGCTCGACCGTGCATCGTGCTATTTCCATCATTTTAGCTGTCAATTGCAGCTTCTGACGTCATTGGCTTGATTAGATATGGGTGTCTTCTCAAGGTTCTCTCCGCAGGCCAAAGTGTCATTGGTCCATTGCGAACAGAATCAAGTCCTCCTCACACCAAAGGATGCTTCTACGCCTGAAAAGACAACCGAATCAGAGAAGGAACAGATCAGACTGGTAGATCTCGTTCGTGAAGCCACTCCATCAACATGCAACCTCAACCCACTTCTTTTCAACGGCCACCTCCAAACCGGCTACACAACTATTAAAGAGACCAACGAGATCCCCATCTACTACAAGCGCAAGATCTTCGAGCAAGAAATTCCTTCTCTCACCGGCCAATTCGCCGTTGACTTCGTCGTACCCCCATACCCCAAGACGACTGATCCCGAGGCCACAGATGAAGCTAGGAAATATACTCTTCCCTCGGGACTTCCGGCACGGACCACATTCTTCTCAAAAGATGAGCTTGCTGCACTGCCATCAAATGATTCGAAACCCATGCTGGTGGCACTACATGGATTGACCGGTGGATCACATGAAGTGTATCTGAGAGCTGCTCTTGCGCCGCTCGTGCTGGACGAAACCAGTGGGTGGGAGGCATGTGTTGTCAATGGCCGGGGATGCGCGCAGACGAAAATCAGTACGCCAGTACTCTTCAATGCGCGCGCAACATGGGATGTCCGTCAAGTTGTGAAATGGCTTCGAAAGACGTTTCCGAATCGGCCCTTGTTCGGGATTGGGTTTTCGCTAGGTGCGAATATTTTGGTTAATGTATGTCTCTTGCCCCCTTTTTGTCCTTGCTAAGTATATAAAGACTACTAATTTCCTTGAACAGTATCTCGGAGAAGAAGGCGAAAACTGTCTCCTCAGCGCTGCCGTTGTCTGCGCAAATCCATGGAACTTGGATGTGGCCAACGTCGCTCTTCGGAGTACATGGATAGGTGCTGAAGTCTACTCGGCACATATGGCCGTCAGCCTTGTGAAGCTTTTCAATCAGTAAGTTTCTTACAACTACTTACATAAGTCGTTGCTAACCAGTAACAGACATGTTGACGAGTTGACACATCATCCGCGCTTGAATGTTGATGATATGAAGGATATAAAATACATCCATGATTTTGACAGGTAAGTCTCTTTGTTTAAAACACAAATTTGCAGTCTACTGATATGAGCAGAGCCGTGCAATGCGCATTATGGGGCTATCCAACCGAGGGAGCCTACTATCGCGATGCATCATCTACAGACGCACTATTAGCGATACGCATCCCATTTTTGGCCATAAATGCGGAAGATGATCCGGTCAGTAGATTTCTTTTCTTTGTTGATATATGTATAGTTTATGGAAGGTGACTAATCGGCATGGCAGATTTCCGTCAAGCAAGCGATTCCATACAACGAATTCAAACAGACACCATACGGAGTTTTGTTGACGACCTCCTGGGGCGGCCATCTTGGCTGGTTTGAGCTGGGAGGTTGTCGATGGTTTACCAAACCGGTATGTGCATGGTCTCCTCAATAAAAGCTCGAGAGATGGTCCTGACATGTTCCTACGCAGGCAGCCAACTTTTTGGATCTGATGGCAAAAAGAATCGACCTTTCAGTCACACCCAAACCCCAGAAGGGTAAAGAAGGGCTGTACGGAGAACAACTCGCAAACGGTGACATACCCAAACCGTCTCATGCATCGGTCTTTTATCCGGTGAATCGCAAGTTATCCATGACCATCCACAATTAGAGACAAGACTTCCAAAGCCATGTTCAATTTTCAGAATTTTCCCGTGATATTTGCGACTTGATCGAGTTCACCCTTGCTTCCGCCTTAACGCCAGCCCTGCTCATAAAAAACCCACAAGGCCTAAATCCCGACAAAACGATTAATGACCACCAATGTATGCATACGTAGAGCACATAGACATAGATATACAAAGAGTCCGCAATTAAAGTTTCAAGCAAACGAGACACTCTTCCGCTTCTCTCTAGATTTGACGCTAGATTTCTTATCCTCCGTAGGGCCGTCGCTTGATTTTCTTTTCTTCTTGTTTCGTAGTTCATCCTTGACACTCTCCTATATTCAAATCAGCACTTGGCTACATCGTAGCAAGCAGAAAGCGTTGATAACCTACCAATTTCGTTTTCTTCTTCTCCGCTCTAGCCTCTGCCTCTTTTCTCTTCGCCTCTCGAATCTCCTCCATTTGTCGCGCCTTGATCATCTTAGACTCAATCTGTCCTTCTTTTTCCGCATTGACAATCGCCAGAATGGTCATCATACTCTCCTACACCCCAACAATCAGCCATTTCCAACCAAACTGGAAAGCGAGAGAGAAACAAACCTGATCATCAACAAACACTTTCCCCTTCTTCTTACCCTTTGGCGTCTGCACGCCAACAGGCGTAATCATATTCAGCGACGGTAAATCTAATTCCTTCTCCGTGTATTCCCTTGTCTTGGTTTTCTTTTGTTGTTTTGGGGCACTGCGAGATTGAGATTTAACTTCTTTTGGCGGTGGGCGTTTGGTTTTTGATGATTTGGACGATTTGCTGACTTTGAAGGAGGATGTTTTGTTGGTGCCTTTGGAGGAGGCCTTGGAGGGGCCTTTGGAGGGTGTTGGCGCCATTGCGTCTGGCTTTTGGATTGTCGGAATCTGAGTACGGTTGCGAAGGGAAGATTACTGGATAGAAGCCAATGTAGGTTGGCCGATTGAAATCTAATCCTTGAGGATTAAAAAAATAGCAACCTAGCGCAACTAAAAATGGATTTTCTCAGGAATAAAAATATCCTAAGTCTCGAGCGAATTTACAAGATATCGAACGAAAATTTTCTGAAACGGCAGGCGGTGAACGCTTTCTTTTTGCACTAGTCCATATACAGCATAGACGCCTTCTTCGAGCCCGCCGGCACGGGCAAGCCGCAAGACGAGAACAACCTCAACTCTACACCTTGAACGTTGATACGAACTACCATTGCGTGCGACTGAGATACTCTCCGCCTTCTCGCTGGCTAGGAAGACTACAGTAGCTCACGATGACTATCAATCCCACATATCTCGCGCAGCGGACGCGCACTTGTACGTTATATCGCCGTCCAGAGCTCCTTCGCTCTCTGTCCATTGAGGCACCATACTGATGAATTGAATGTGGAATAGCTGTCAACTGGGCAGATGCCAAAGCCAGAGTTCGCAAGTCGTACCGCGAATGGCTCCGAGCGGTTCGTCTCGCCCACCACCATCAGCATGCCCATAGTCTTTATACAGTTGATCAAAGCGTCGAATCAATCACTCTTACTGACCAATGATCGATATACAGTCTCCCGAGATCCAAACAATGTACTCTCTTAATGTCCCTGTATCCGCCATCCGTACCAAGATCCGTCAACAGTTTGAGAAGCATCGTTACGTCAGTCAGATCAATGTTGTCGATGTGTTGCTGTACAAGAGCCATGCCGAGTTCCAGGTTCGCATTTCCCTGTTGCTGAAGAAGGAATTTGGTGTGTATATGTATATGCTAATTCTTGTGCGACGAATAGGAAACATTGAACTACTGGAAACAATTATCCCATGTCATGAAGTATTTCCGCGCAGAGGAGGAGCCTGCTGCTAGACTGCCGCCTAACTTTATTACTGGGTTCTTAGAGGTAAATATCTTCCAGTAACGAGTGTGGGATTACGAGAGCTAATAGTTGAAAACAACAGGGCCGCAACTAAGATAATGCAAATGAAATGTTACAATATCAAAGTTTTTGTTCGCTGTTTGAAGATCTCGAGAATTAGATCCAGTTCTAGCATGGTATGAAGTGGTTGTTCTTGAGGCATTGTATATAAATATATCTTAGACAGAATGCCGTTCTCACAATCCGTCCTCCCATGCGTATGCCGTAGGAAAGAGATTATATATACACGTCTAATCGCCTGTACTTCAGTGTCACATTTGATCGACACAAGGACGTCCCAATGTCTGCACGTTGAATGAAGCAATGTTCACTCAAGAAACTTTATATCAAAATCTGTTGAATGTACAACCCAAAACGCCACTACCCCATATAATGCATACAATATAATTTCAGAACAGTCCCCTCCGATCTTCCCTTTCCGCTCTTCACTCTTCTCTTTCTTTTCGACTCAAGCCGTCATCTGATTCCCTTGCTCAGCAACAAACGCGTCCCTCGCAACGGTAAATTTGTCGGAGACAACATCACACAAATCCATAAGATCATTCAATCCTTTCTCCAAGGCTTCAACAGCTGTCGTACCATCTACTCAAATTGTCAGCACCAACTCAGCAACCAACCACTAAAGCAAAAAAAAAAAAAAGACTAAAAATTGGGGGCTTTATATTACCGTATGTCTGAATACGAATATTCATCTTAGCCTCTGACGGATGCGGAATCGTGTAGCCGCAGAATTCGACTTTGGGGCTTTGAAAGCGTTAGCTTCATCATCAAGCCGAATGATATCGTGATGGGAGGATGGAGGGGAGGGGAGGGGAGCTACTTTTTCATAATGACATATCGAAGCGCGTTACCCAAGGTGTGACCTTCTTCTTTGAATTGGAAAGAGGCCGCTGTGTCGGTGGCGCCAGATAACTTTTGAATCAGTCAGTCATAGAACTTTTCCCCCTCATAATCGTAAGCGTATTGGGGTATGCTAATGCGTACAATGGTAATCCTATTCTCGCCGACTTCAATGACCTCGCCGTTTTCTTGCTGGGCGTCGGCATCCACCATGGATTGGTCTTGATCCTCGTGAACTGAAGCTGGCATTTTATTATTTGATTGCGCACTTTTTTGTAAAACGCTTTTCTTTATTTTGCAAAGTCTGGAGTGCCAACTGAGCTGATGATTGATGATGCGTAAGGTGGTATAGAAAGTCGGCGTTGGCGAATTTGATATTGAAAAATCGCATATAAAAATTGTTATCGATAAAGAAGCTTGGGGAAAGGCGGCGGTTGGCCCGGAAGGACTTGATTGGCTGGAGACAATAAAAGTGGGCCGTACATACTTGAACCTTCAACATCGTTGTCGTTTGTTCTCTTGTTAAGACTCGTGCTTGGCAAGATTTAATAGAAAGCTCCCCCAATACAATAATACTACTTCCGACATGCTACTATACGATACATGATTCGCACCCTAGGAGACCGCCCAACGTCAAACAGTTGGCAGTTAATACCAAGATGCAGCGTCCCTAGAACAAGCCATGTCGAGACAAGCATACCCGGCAGGTTGCAGCAGGTATGACTTGGAGATGTCACGGTGTTCATGTCGAGTATGTTCGGGTGCCACTCTCGTGTATACTGTGCAACATGCTCGAGCGGAGGACATTTATGCCTAGGTTATATGATATTGAGATTAATATATCTGTAACTCTTCCAAGCATTCTGAACGATATTTTATCAGCGGTGTGTATAGATGGTCCTGAATATAACGAAACCTTAGCTCTTCTGCTATCATATCAGACCGGTGTTATTGATCTCATCTCATCGCCAGGATTTGTCACAAATAGGGTTGGGGTTCATCATTCTAAGATCCTGCTCAGTTACGGTACTGTAAGCCTGTAACAAAGGTACAAAGTATGAAACGGGCTGGAATTGGGTGGGGCCGTGCTCGAACTATTGAATTTGCTCCGTTTAGTATGCACTAGGCATGCTCGATACGAAGACTGCCGGGATTCAAGCAGGACCGACAAGGCAGAAAAGGATTATTCTGGCTATTCAATAAGTTGGCGTTAACTGTGCCGCTTTTCCGTGATGGGGAAACATGCCGCGTGAGTCGTAATCCATCGGGGCGCTCTCGGCAAGTCGATAAGATGATAAAGTTATCATACTATGATCGCCCATACAATAGCAACAGAGGAGAGACTCGCCTGTACTTACTTGTATTGATCAGTACGCAATTAACTAATCGGATTAAGATGTCTGTTCTTTATTAACTCCTGTTTCAGCCAAGGACGAATCGCAGGGCCAGGCGCCGGGTCGGCCGTCTCAGATGTCGCCCGGACCACCGGCCTTTTCAATCACGCCTGCCAATGAGCTTGCTTTCTGCGTCGCTTTTTGTGCTAGATTTGATTTGATGTATGTCTCGCCAGAATCGCAATCGAGCTCGGCGCTCTGTGCTTGAGAGTAGTCAATAATTGAATTGCTCCCATCTAAAATCAATAGAACTATGCAGAGAGGAGTATACTACCTAGTAACTACGCTGAAGTGAAGTGGTCGCGTCTAGAAGACTGCACAAGGATGCCATGTATTGTCCCGTGTATTGTATCGGTACTGTCACACTCGACCATTACTCGCGTCGACCACTTTAAGCGCCCGCGAACAGCTCCTTCTTCTCCTACTCGGTGTGATCCAAATACTCCCCGTTATATTGCACTCGTTACAAAGATACATTCGGACTTGACAACATGAAAAGACTAGTCGTATTTATCTCATAACCTTGTATGCTTTTTTCCCGCTCGTTTTTGACCTTGTCTACTGCATACTGTCAACCTTGAAAGGCTTACAGCCCCTCGGCCCCCCCGATCCTATCCAATCATACCGTCTGCTCGAGCGCTGACTGCCTCGATCTGAAGGTCTGAGACAGTAACTAGCAGGTGTCAGAAAAACGCAGCTCCCAACGACCAAAGAATCCTGTGGCAGCCACACCCACTGCAGGGTCGAGACCCGCTCCGATTACTTACCCTGAGACATTAGTTAGGCGCCCACCTCTTCTTGCTCACTGGACCAGTGTGCAAGCTGAGCAAGCGCCGTGACTTGCAGTCTCTGAATACAGAGAGAACATTCGTTTCTATTTCTCTTTCCATTTTGCACTCTTTTCTACTTCTGTCTGGCTAGTTTGGAGGGGAAGATTATCTGCACTGTCAGAGTAGTTCGTTCACCCGGCGTCTAAATTCTTGCCCACTGTCCGCCTTGTCGACAACCACGAACCAACTCAATCTTGGGGAAAGTGACACATCAGATAATTCGGGAAAGTCTTCGAACCGGTATATCATCTCAAGTTCACTGTTGGCTACCATAGCCAGTCCCTCGGGACGTCGTCCCAAATTGTCTCTCGTTCATTCTCTCATATATACTCCGTCTTGAACACTATACCTCCGACAGAATCTATACAAGGTGATCACCAACAATATATATAGCAAAATGTCTACTGCGGTTGCGCCTGCGACGGCAGCACCTTTGACATCTTCTCATGTCGATAGAGCACCAAGTCCAAAAAGTCATCATTCGCTCTCGGCGATGCCCGCTTCTCGAATGCCCTCTGGTCCACTAGAAGGCGCCCCAGGGAAATCAAGCCCGGAGGGGAAGAAGACTCCTAACTCGTAAGTTTTGCGTTGTTTTATGCGGCTTTGATATGCTGCTTAGTCGTTTGATGCTCGAAAGTTCTGGCCACTAATAGACTGCGATACAGAAATGCCGCACCTAAGATTATCGTGAAGAAAGAACCTCCCTCCTCCCCCACAATGTCCGCTCAAACGAGGCCCCGACCCAGAAAACTAGATCTCTCTGCTAGCACATTATCAGTCCGCGGCCCAGCAGGTCCGATGACTGCTCGTGACGGGTTGGCATTGCACGAGGTCGGATTAGCATGCTTATCACCCGGCTTTCAGACACACGACCCCGAACGACAAGAACAACTGCAGCGCAGTATTGCCGTGCGTGAGCAACAGAGATCTATAATCGAAGCCAGGCTGCAGAAATCCGCAAAAGGCGACGGTAGCGATGCAAACAAATCATCCGAATCGAATCCTTTTGGCTCTTTAAAAGTCGCCAAGAAGCGTCCTCCTCCTGGCCTCTCCATTGTTCCTCCTTCAGCTTCTCAGTTTGCGAACGAGCGAATTGTGCAGTCCGCTCCGTTGCACAAGACATTTACTGGTCGTAATGACCCTATGCCTATAACCCGCCACCTTATTGGCCATACTCCTAACCTTCCATCACCTTCTCATATCCAACATGTACCGGCTCAGCAAACGAATAACCGCCTACCGCCACTTTCAGATGTCTTTGGCTCTGACTTGAATTCAAGGGAACGAGAGCGAGAACGCAATGGAATGTTGACCGCCTCTGGTGTTTCCTCACAGTCGAACACTACCGCATCTACAATTCCCCCGTTCTCGTCCTCTCCCGGTCACAATGGAACCTCTCACCAACGGCCACGGGAGTACCGATCAGCAGAGGAAGCTGTGCAAGAGCTTGCTGGCGGCCGAGAAGAACTTTTGCCTCGTATTGTACATTATAGTGGTCACCAACAACCTGCCACTCCACCTTCACCATATAGCAATGGCAATGTAGGTGCAACATCCACGCAGCAGTCTTATGCACCACCTACGGGCCTAGGAACTTCTCGTCGTCGGACGAGAGATGAGTACGAGCAGGATAACGGCAGTCCTCCATTGGGCACCGGACCGGATATGAGATTCCGCAACGGACCAGGCCCGGCGGTATCCTCGTATGGACCTTTCGGAGCCGGTCGAGATTCGCCGGAAACCCAGAGGAAAAAGAAGGAAGAATTCTTGTCTCTTTGCGCACGAGCATGGGACCTCTTCCACTCATAAGAAGGTTTCAGCGCATTCGATACCTTTGATACCTATACAATAGTATTCACTGTCTCAGCAACTCGGTTGGCTTTACGACATGGAATATGATTCAAGCGACAGATTTATTCGCTGAAACCTTAGTTTCAGCTGAGATATTCAGTTTCGTTTTACCCATCACGAGATCTTGCGTTTGCATACGCCTTCGACTCGGTCTTTTATATGCTATACACAAATAACTCGACTTATGTGGGTCTCTTTGGCGATGAATTAACAAATGAGACATGAAAGGCAAATAATAATTGGGACTGGCGATTTTTCTTCTTTTTGCCCTGGTAGGCCTTTTTTACTTCTATGATTTCTTTGAAAAACTATACCATGTGTTTCGTCTTTTGCTTGACTTATGACGGCATATTACTTATTTTTTCCCTCCATATTTCTATAACTTAGGGTGCTTCGTCCCTTTCTTTGTGCTTGTCTTTGAACTGTGTTGATATCCCTCGTGCATCGCAATGTTTCATGTTGCGATATACTTTTCGATTTCTCTTACTCGTTTATTTTTCACGACAGAGTAGGTAGATCATGAACCTTTTCATGTCTTCTCATGATCCGGATATCCATATGTACAAGCCATCCATACATAGTCATAGAGTAAACTAATTTTCCATTCCCCTCCTCGCCCAAGGCAAATCTTTCTTCTCCTTTGACGCCACCTTCTTTCTCCTCCTCTCCAGCGCCTTTGCCCTCTCCTTCGACCCCATACTCTCATACTTCTTTTTGAGCACCTCCCTCTTCAGCTCTGACTTTTTCAAGAAGTAAGGTTGACTCTTCTTCCCTTCCTTAATGAGCTGTTTCTCCCTCTTCTTGTGTTCCTGCAAGACTTCCCGCTCCCTCTTTCTATTCTCAAGCGCCCGCTGCCGATCCGTCGCAGACGTTATAGCACGCTTGAGCTCTTCCTTTTGATTTGCATCTTTGGTCTTGGCGAGCTGTTCTTTCAGTTGCTTGATTTCTGACGCACGGTATTCATCCAGAAATGCATATGCCTTTTCGGCGGAGGAATTGTTGCCCCGTGCTGAGGATGACGATTTTACGACTGTGGGGTCGAAGCGCGGGTCTCGCGACTTTATGGTTGGTGGTTCGATGATGGTGCGTTTGCGTGAGACGGCGATTTTGGAAGACTGAACTGTGGGCGCGTGTTTGGAGGTTCGTGCTGGTGGTTTTGGTTTGGCGTTATATCCGTTATTATTTTGAGTATTGTTGTTGTTAATGGTGGTGTTGGTATGAATGCCGAGTTTTCGTTCCCGTGCTATGCGGAGTCGTTCTCTTATATCCTGCAAGGTAGATGATGGCTTATTGCCATCTGTTTGGTCTTCATGCTTGTCATCTGTGCCTCGTTTTCGCTTCTTGCTAATGGAGTTTTGAGCTTTTGCGAGTGCACCGAATGATATTTGACGAAATTCTGATCGGATCGCTTCCCTCTCGTTTAAAGACTGGATAGACTGAGTGTCACTTATATTCGAGCTGTCATTGTCTTCGTCGCCATCCTCCTCATCTGATTGTGAATCTTCGGTATCTGAGTTGGAGTTGTCCTCGTCGGAATCGCTTCCGCCGTCTTCTTCAATATCCTCCATCTCGTCCGACAGAATCTCATCGTCATATTCATCTTCCTCTTCATCGCGGCGAGCGCGAAGCCGCTTGTTCAATGAAGCTGAAATTGCCATATTGTATGACCTACAGAATGTAGAGCTGCAAGAATCGCAAAGGTGCCGCTTATCAGGCGGAGTAAATACTTTTTTCTAAATTCTGCCTATCCCAGAAAGCGGTGTGTATTTAAGAGCATCTGATTTGCTGGGTGGCGATAAAGTCAATCTCCTATCAACTACATCTCATTATTGCTTTAATTCCTACTTCAACGTCGCATTCGTTATTCTCGTTTAACTTTCTCTCGCTTCGTCACATTGCTCGATCCTTTCCTATTGTCATTTCTGAGCGTTTCGTTTTTTGTTCATGCTGGCGTTAAATGTGCCGCTACTCTCTGAGACTGTCACTACGCTCGAGTTCAGTCATATATAGTCCGTATGCTGCTGTTTCAAGTATAGGTGGACGTTCTGCCTCATGTCGAGGAAGCGCCAGGGTATAACCCCTCGAGAAATCTGCACTAGCTTCGTGTGGTTTTTGTGACTAACGCCTGACTTACAGCGTACGACTCACTCGCTTCCAATGACGGAACAGAACAAGAATGGGGCTCAGTCGACGCTGCCAGACGGACAATATGTTATACCTTCCTTTCATGGTGGACAGACCTACGGCGTGACCGAGGATGCTGTTCAGTCTGACAGAATACGACGTCAAGGGAGCGCTGCCCGCCAGCCTAGATGGTCGGGCCGATTACAGCAACAGACGGAACAGGATAGTTGGAATAACAGTCACCGAATGGCAAACAACACCAGCCATCAGATGGGCTATAAATCCAATTATTTTTCAGCTGACTCTTTCGCGTCATATAACGACGTGAGCAACACTACATCCAACCCATATATGGCTTACAATGAAACGGTGTCTCAAACCCCGATCACCACAACATCAAACTTTGGCTGGGGCGCTATGTATGCGACGCCTACTTCTTTTCTGCAACAACCCGCAGCTCCTATAATGCAACAACAATGGCTACAAATACAATCTGCGCAACAAATGATGATGCCTCAGCCGATGCTGGGAGGGTTTGGTACCGGCCAATCGTTTTTTACAAATATAAACGGCATGCACCAGCAACAGATACGTCACATGTCTACTGGAGACTCGTTCCCGAAGCAAAGATACAACCGAATGAGTCATCCAGAATCTAATGTCTTAGAAACATCAGAGAAACGTCAGTATGTTCGTGCCACAAGTAGACCACCAATATCTGTCACTTCCGCACCAGCTGCTGCCAATTCGAAAGATGGAATTCCATCAGCATCCGGGGCCATAAGGTCTGGTTCTGCCCAAGTCGAACAACCAATGACACCTTTGCCCCTGAACTCATACTTGGAGCAAGCAGCCAAAGAACCGCTAGACTTGCAGTTCATGCAGCCGCTTCTCATCATCCTAGACTTGAACGGGACTCTTTTGTATCGCAGGCGCAAAGCCTTCCCACCAAAATTCACCCGACGGCCGGCACTCAACTACTTTCTCGAGCGACTCACAAGTCGACATGAAGTCATGGTATGGTCAAGTTCTCGACAAGACACCGTAGACGCGATCTGCGACCAGATCTTCTCCCCAGTTCAGAGGGAAAAATTAGTAGCGAGATGGAGTCGGGACCACCTGGACCTGACTAAGGAGCAATTCAATAACAAAGTCCAAGTTTACAAAGTACTCGAGAAAGTATGGGCCGATGCGAACATCCAAGCAAGGTTCCCTACGAAGAAAACCAAATCTGGCAAAGCCGCGTTCAATGCACTCCGCTACACCCCTGGCCTCGACCAACAGAAAGAAATGACAGGCTTCTTGAACAAACGCTGGGACCAATCAAACACCGTCTTGATTGATGATAGCACCCTCAAAGCGGCCGCAAATCCGTATAATATCATCGAAGTCCCCGAATTCACAAACGTGCCCAACGAAAATGACACCACCGTTCTCAAGGAACTACTCCTCAAGATCCGCGTGCTCGCAAAATCAAACGACGTTAGCCGCCGCCTTCGTTCCTTAGGGCCAGAGGGAATCCAGATCCGCCGTGAAGAGGTATTAGCGTCCGCATCCGAATCGGAGCGGGAAGCAGAACACATCAAGAAGGAAGAAAAGAAAGGCAAAGGAGAGGGCGAAAAGGTTGTAGGAACCACTGAAGTCTTTGAGACAGACAACAAGATTGTGCCCATCTCGTTACCTCCTAAACCGAAACAGGGACCTAAAAAGGCGAAAGCAAAGGCGGAGAAGGCGGCACGGAAGGCGAAGAAGCAGGCGAAGAAGCAGAAGGCTTTGCTTGATGCACCAAAGGAGGGATCAGGTGGACTTGAAGAAACTTAGTTGTTGATTTTTACCATTACCTGGATTTGAGGGTGTGGTATTATCCCTTATCTTCTGTGTACATTATTAACTATGTTTTGAGCCGTTACATATGATACCTAGAGCTCAATTCAGCGCTTCACCAAATCGTCCTATTTTCAGACTCAACTATACGTAGGTGATCAACAAATTGATTCACATAGGTAATAATCACGAGGTGTGTGACCTAGAATATTTTGATTCATGACATCAATTGATGACAGTTTGTATGTTGATTCATTAACAAGCCATAACCATCACCGTCTCATCACATCACATATCACATAAATTCTTTTGCTGCTTCTCGTCTTCTTCTCATGAGGGACATAGGAAAATCATAGGAATTCTAAACGTGGACATCAAGGAGGGCGGATGCTATCTCTATTGAGAATAGAACATCCAGTGTTGGTATATTAGGAAACAAGAGTGTAAGGAGGAGTCATGAAGAGGAAGGAAGAGAGGGCGACTGAAGAACGCATTGACTTTATTTTGTCGTTTATTTGAAGACGTGGCCGTCAACGTGGGGCCATTCCTTGCCCTCACGGACGACTGGGACGTCCCATGCCCAGAGGTCTTCGACCAACTTGCGGTCTTCCTCTTTGGTGTGGTCGAGCTTCTTGAACTCGTAGCTCTCCCAGTCAGGGGCGACGTCGAAAGCGGGGATGTGCTCCTGGCCGCGAACCAAGAAAGCACCACGGATGAGGCACTTGTAGTTCTCGCCATAGACAGAGGCAGCACCGAAGAGGTACTTGCGAGAAGCCTCGAGACGAGCGAAGAAACCGCCAATCAGGTTGTTAGCCATGAAGGTGAGCTTAAGCTCGTCATTATATTTGTAGTCAACAAGCCAGAGAGAGTACTCTTCGGGCTTGTAGTTCTGCCAGAACCAGGGCATGGCGACAGGACGGGTATCATTGTTGGAGTATTGGCGCTTCCACTCGTCAAGGATCAAAGTGGGCTTGCCAAGGGCCTCAAGAGGGTGCTTGGCCTTGGGCTCGGGCTTCACATCAGGCTCGTCCTCATCCTGAGCAGCAGGCTTGGGAGCCTCCTTCTTAGGCTTCTCCTCCTTCTTGGGAGGGGTGTATTTGACGGCCTCGTCGACGAAGGTAGCTTCGGGGATAGCTTCCTTCCAGTAACCCTGGTTAACAACGGTGTTGAACCAACGGGTAACAGCGACGAAGTCAGAGCGGAACTTCTTGTCAAGGACAGTGGCGAATCCGCGACGGATGATACCGGCAGTGAAGATATCAGCAAGGGTGATACGCTCACCGACGAGGTAAGTGTTGGCAGTGAGGTGAGTCTCCAAGATTTTAAGAGCAGCGCGGCTGGCAGTGGCGTTGTCCTCTACAGTCTTCTTGTTGTAGGGCATAGCGCCAACGAGAGGGAGGTACCAGCTACCAAGGCGAGTGAGGAGGTCGGTGTTGGCGAAGGACATCCAGCGAAGGATGGACGCATAGTCCTGCTTGGTGGTGCCCAAGAGGGTGGTCTTCTCGTTCTGGGAGGTGACTATATTGAGTCAGCCATTGAACATGTGTCATTTGTCTTACATCTCAACGGCAATCAAAAAGACGAAGCAAAAAGGCAATCGCAAATCAGAGTTGGTAGTTATCAACACAAAGGAGAACTTCGGTAATTAATTTGAAGACTCTTTCTGACAGGGATAACAAAAGATCATCATAAAGCGACGGGAGAATGACATGAAGAGAGAAACAGAAGAAAAGGACTGCACTGCAGTGGGGTGGAGGCAAAACGTACTGTAGATGGCGATGGCAATGGCCTCGGTCAAGGTGAAGCCATTAGCACCAACGAAAGAAGGAGTCTTTCCAAGAGGATTGATTTCAAGAGGAGTCTTGCCGGGAGCGGTCTCGACGACTTCAAGGTCGAGTCCATTGGCCTTAGCAGCGACGATAGAGGGGATGGTACGGCCGTGGCCCTGAAGAAAGTCGCATTAGTTATGTGACGAAACAGATATTGCTGGAACAGCAGATTGTGGTACTTACGGTACTGCCGTAGATCTTTCCGAAAGACATCTCGAAACCTGTATGGACTTCTTGATGGAGGAAGAAATTGGAGGAGTATAGGGAAGAGAAAGAAAGAGCGAGGGAGAAGAAAAAAATAAGAAGGTGGGCGGGGAGGGGCTAAGAAAAAGGGAGGGCGGGAGAAAGAGCTTTTGCCTGAAAATTTGTGCGAATCATATCGAGGAATCAAGGCTCTAAGGCAACAAGGCTCTTAAAGACGTCGGGGACGGAGAATCTTTTTTGTCCTTTGCTACGGCCACGTGACCTGCTTCCGCCGAAGCCAAAATATTCTCTGCGGAATCACCGCGGAGGTTAGCATCAACATTGCCCAGTTTTCTCCACGACACTACAAGTGAGTCTACTGCAAGGCCAATTGATCCCCACAGGCTACTGGAACACAATAGTAAGGGACAATGGCCTTGCAAAGGTCGACATGCCTCGCGCGGGCTGCGCAGGGTGTCTTTGGAGCTGTCCAACAGCCTTTAGTATTTCACTCTTCTACATCACCGATTCTCCGCGCTTCATCGCAGTTCTTACAACAAAGGAAACCTCAAAATAACTTCTCTACCTCCGTCCAACGACATGCCGAAGAGCTTGAGCTATCTAGGGCAGCCCCAGAGATTGACTTCAACAACTTCAGCATTCGACCAGCGCGTATAGTCCCTGCCTCGCCGGCTTACTTTTCCGGAAGTCCCAAGTTTATCGATCATCAGATCAAGCTGGAACGCCTTTTAGAGAAATACGCACAGCTACCGACGTTACAGGCAGGCGAGGCGCCTCGAATGGCATGGTTCAAATTGGCACAATTTCGAGACCTGTTAGGCGAACCCATTCCCGCTAAGAAATACAAGAACTTCCAAAAGGTCCTACAACGACTTAACAGAATTCAGCCGGAGTTGTTGCCTGAAGAGGTTCGAGAGACATTGTATAGCTACGTTCGTCCCGGTAACCCCTATGCCAACAAACCGGCTCCAAAAGAGGTGGATGAATTCGGTCGAGCGCGCGGAAAGGGGAAAAGAAAGGAATCTTCTGCTGTGGTCTACCTTGTGGAGGGAGAGGGAGAAGTGCTTGTGAATGACAAAATATTGTGGATGCATTCCCTCGGGTACACGACCGAGAAAGTGCGCTGTGGGCGTTGCGATGCACGCAAAGACTTGATAAATATAATGTCTGGGCTAAGGTGTCTGGCGGAGGAGTAACAGGACAGGCGGAAGCCATTACGTTGGCGGTCGCACGAGCTTTGATGGTTCACGAGCCAGCGCTCAAACCAGTGTTACGACAAGGTATGTTTTCTACGCTTTTGTTCTTGGTTGTGACATTACTAACACATCTACTCAGCCGGTGTCATCACAGTCGATGCTCGTCGTGTGGAGAGGAAGAAGCCTGGCCATGTCAAGGCAAGAAAGATGCCTACCTGGGTCAAGCGATGAAGGTTTTGCGTGGACCATGTCAATACTATTTTATCTTTTCTTATTGTGTATTATATCAGCAATCCATGGTGATCATGATGTTCAATCAATCTTTTACCTCCCTCATAAGCTGAGACTGCCGCTCTGCTAGGCCATGAGGTACACCGTAAGATACCTTGATATAGATCAAGCAGCTGATCACCCTCTCACAATGATCATTTGGTTGATCTAGATTTCTTTTATCTTTCTAGATTCATGTTAGCCGCTTATCTGGTTACATGCTGTACATTTTCTGTCCATGAACATACTGGCTATTTTGAACATCAGTGAGTAGACCACTCAGGTTTGTTTTCCAAATCTCTATGATCTGTGTCAGCTGAGGACATTTATATTTAACATATCATCAATGCGATATTTCGTCTTAGTGGGCCAAGAGGTAAAGAGGCATATGTTACTTTTCATTTCTCTCCATTGAAATAGTCTCCAGTACTGTACCCCATATTCACCTCGACAGTCGAAGGTGTTATAATGGTGCCAGCGAAGGTCTCGGTAGTGGCTCAGCTATCAACTATGGAATGTGGACGAGAAAGGGTGCTGCAGACTACAATCCCTGGGGAGAGTTAGTAAGGACAAGAACTGAAGCTGTAAAGGTCTCCTGCTTTACCTCAAGAAACTGACTCAATTCAACACGCGGGCGTGTATTTGACTGTCTATAGAATTAAGAATACCGTTCACAATGTGTCGATTCTACAGAGTACCCCGGATCGTAAGTACCCATTGCCGGGACCGCCAGAGCAGCTTGGGATAGGCCAGGCGTCAAGGCTGTAGAGGATGTTACGCAGCTATGCCTCGGAGACTGGTAGGTTGGGCTGTCAGATAACCAGCGAGGGATTGGGTAGCAAACAATTTCCTAAGGTTACCATTTTCACAGAGACATTAGTTCAATGATTACTCATTGGAGACTACGAGCTTGGAAGGGGAAGAGTCGTCAAAGTTGAGTATTAGGTGTCCGAGTCTATGCGCGCATCAAGAAGTTTTAGGATCTGCCGCGACTATCCGACACCACAAGTCGTGATGCTCTGGGGAAGGCCTTTCATTAGGCACTTTTTTATGCGTGAGTTGCCTTGTGACTGGGTCAAGCTCCACAGGAAGTTATTCATTGGATATACAGGTTTGCAGAAGACATCAATTTCTTAATCAAAAGGTCAGCCCAGTCAATGCTGCCTGTGTGCTTGTTCTCGGTAGAGCCTGAAACCTGTTTCTCGTACCATCAAATAATGATGGTTTGACTAGTCCGAGGACAATGAAAATAACCAAGGTATCCCTAGGGTTGGGCTGCATCAACCCCTGGCTTGTAGTCATGGACTCTTCCTGCATGCGAGAAATATCTACCTGAGCACATTACTCCAAGGCTACGTAGTCAGCGGCGGAGAGCTCTCTACGGAAACAAGAATCACCGTTATTGCACATCTTAAGTTTAAATACATCACTCCGAGAACAACCGAAGACAGACCCTCGCAAGCATCCCGCAAGCCACTTGAGTTCAGAGTAGACATATTTCTACTACACAGTAGTTCTCTGAAATTAGCCATCTTAGTGCGATACATGTCATCTGGACTGTTCTAGCCTCCGTTCACGCGATTCGAAAGTGGTGAATAATCACGTAGTCTACATTTAACTGTGGCTAGGAACAGGCCCTATGCAGGAACATGGGGAAGTGGACTCAAAGTCAGAGAACGTCGCCGTTCTGGGGTTGTTGCTGACCTGACCTGCATCCGAAGTAGAAGCGAGCCAATCGATCAAATCCCGTTGAACATATCAGACGCCGCTGCATGCCATCGATGATATGAGACGAGTTCACTTCATTCACTGCATACGTAGCTCGATACTCTCGAGCGCCAACGCTGCAATTAGTTTCGCACATCAGATGAACACGTCTTGAAACCACCTTCCCACATGGTCAACAATCATCTCAAATTTGGGGGCTTCCTTAGCAGCGCGTTTCCCCGACAATACAGTCGACTATACGGGAGGATCGTTAATCAAAAGCAAAAGGACTCTTGCAATCAAACTCTAAATCCAGGTCCAATCCGGTTCTCCCGTATGGCATCATTACCGTTTCGACGCAGTTCCCCCAAGAAAAAAGTTAGCTTCCTCAACGGCGAAGACCGAGCACGTGGTGAGGCTGGCTGGATGGACCCGCTGCAGCTCGGTGATTGGTGGATTGTGAAAAGACTGTAATGAGAGGGCCCTGATTGGCCAGGACGGGCATGATGGTTTCTCTGGGTTTACTCCACAGGGCTGCCTGGTAATAATATCGTTTCTATTCAGTTATGTATGCACCATTATTGTGCGAAGACACCGTACAAGGAACCAGAAGTTGTGTTACTCATTGCGACACACCCTTGCTTCTATTCATGCACTTCTCCCGCATGTTGGCTTCGTTAAAGGGGGAGAGCAGACGGAACTTCATGGAAAAACCCCATGAGCTTGTGCGCTAGATTGAGCAGTTACTCCGTAACTCTATTCAGCCTCACTCTTTTGATGTCCCGTCCTAGATTACGTATGTGCTCATATTCAGCTCTTGTCTCTTGACCGGGAGCTTCTTGATAAACTGTGCAAGGTCCAAATGTCTTATCCTCTCGCGGGCATCAGGCCGAGGAAGACGGAGATCTTATACCGCGGGTCATGATATCAATTTGTCTATCCCAAATAATCCAACAGCGACATATGAGACGACTCATGTAAGAAAGACGAGATCGCCTTACGGAGTATCCTATGTACGTACTACATAGTACGTAGTTGTATGCTTTGCATCGGCCCCACAGTCTCCATTGCGGATAGGGAGGAAATATGCGGCCGGCCTGTCTTAAAACAATTTCATTAATGCCGCAAGCCAAAAAAGCCACTTGCCGACAAGTTGCCGTTTCATCTAGTTTTTTCTGCACTCACACGCGGCTTTTCGCCGAGCGCGAGGAAATGAGATGATTGAGTTTTTTATGTAGCGCGGACACAGCCGGCTGGCCGGCAATGCACTGTTGGGCATCTCACACTTCAGATGAGAATACACAGTTTCCGGGTCTGTGTCGAACTGATACCTTATGGCTGCAACAACTCAAATGATCTCACAGTGGTGCCTGATCGAACCGATTTGTCGCCTGAATACCCCACTGTGCTTGAGCGGGAAAATTAATGGCAACAGCATAAGTTTGGAGATGTCAACCATCGTGCGGGTTATTCGAAGTACGTACATATCGTATGTACCATGCTCGAGTAGATAAAGGTGATCGTGTATTTTTCGAGCCGATGCTCGCAAAATTACGAACGGGAGGATCCTTCCAATGGAACTCCCCACTCATCTGTAACTAACCCTAGTCCGGATGACGTACTGATAGTCAATTCCACGAAAAGTTACTTGAGAAGTAGACCATGGAACATCGGCTTTGGCCATACCACAAAGTCGACGATGGTAGAGTAACCGTGCGGAGATTAAGGAGCAATGAACTCACTTCTAGAGTACGCGGAAACTTCCAAATGCCGTTCGGAAGTTTCAAGATAGTCGAGCTACGGCTGCTGGTTATGTTTGGTTATATACGACGGAGTGACATGCATTTACCAGTAATACGTAGTACGTACTACCGAGTTGTAGTGCTTACTGCTGATGAGGGATATGGATAGTAAAGCTCCAGATATTCCGTCGTCTTAATGGTCACTCCGTTTTTGGTTTCCCGAAGAGGAAAAGATTCCATGGCGAGATTGGTATTACTTACGATTATCCGATCTGAGGCTGAGGGCGTAGATCGTTCATGGAATGAGGCTCCAATCATATCTCGATAATCCCATGAAATAGGTTACGGTCCCTTGGCAGGGCGACGCGTGGTGGCCTTCCTACACCCAAGTTGCGGGTGAATAACGGCATTTTACCGCACTTTATGATTTGTGAAATGTGAAATATGACGAGAATAGTATCATCGACGAGCATCGACGAGACGAGATATGTATCACAGGACCACGCCGACCTGCAGGCCCGCAGGTCCCCGAAGAACTCAAAATTTATGCTATCTAAGGTAGGACCTTCTCCTAATGAGGTCGGTTTCCTTTTCTTCCATTCCGGTGTATGCGAACTATGTACGGCATTTGTCAGATACATTACAGATTAAGTTAAAATGGAGGAGTGGGTTTCTCCCGACAATTACGGGGGCGCCTTTAGTGGCTTAGGTATCGACTCGACTGATCCGTTGAAGCCCAACCCAAAAAACCACGCCATGCGATCCCTGTATTTAATTAGAGCATTAATACAAAAGTATTTTCGGTCGATAATGAGACCTCGAGTCTAGGCCGGAATACTAGTCAACTAGCTAGGAGGGGATTAAAACATGCTAATATAGGGTTGCGCCCTGCGCAGCCCCATTTTAAGATAGTACGTAGTCGCAGTAGATAGGAAATAGTAACTTGTGTAAGGATCTGGTTAATGTCCTACTAAAGGCCTTATTCCTTGTTTCGTCAAATCACCACCACTTGGTGGTAGGAATCAGTTTAGAGTACGTGCCTGTTTGCACTAAGCCGACAGGGCACCAAGAAAAGCTCTCTCGGACTTGTTGATCGTTGAAGCGGTCATAAACAATGACAAGATGATAAATTTAGCCTGCATTCTTCTTTCTTTTTAAGTCTTGATGGTCTCGCCTTGTTTTGCCTTGACCCGCCCTACTTTGCGCTTCATCTCGAGTACGCTCACTGCTTTCGAAGGATGAGGAATTGCCCTTTAAAGAATATTATCGAGTGCCTACTGAGAGACCAGGTTCCTAACTTCTTACCATTGATACTTGCGGAATCCGGGTATGGTACCTGTTTTTGCTTTTTCCCTCGTACTCCCCTCTCCAGGACTAGTGTAGATCAAGACCCATTTTGAATTTCATCGGGCATGAGGCACTAAAAACCATAGACGCTGTGACCACTTTCTTACTGTTTCTTCATTTAACTATCCGCGGACATGACCTTTTCAGCTCTTCCAGGATAGGGCAGAAACAAAAGCAATGAAAATGGGGCCTTCCAAATACATAGCCATCGTACGAGTATGTATTCGTATTTCAGGGTTAGTCGGACCCGTGCCTATCTGTTCCTTCAATCAACCCCCGTCTCCATCTTCGTCACACAGCACACTCTATAACAGACAATCCCATTACACTTTTCCCCTTGCACTAGTATCATTCTACCATTCCTCCGGGTAAGCCTAAATTTTCGTTTCTTTTTTCGTCGAAGCCCCGCTAATGCTATTACAGGCTAAGGTGAAGTTGGTCGAGATCTGAAAGTTGCCACAATTAAAATAATAGTAATGTCTCCTCTCTTGATCTTACTTTGTTCTTACTTGAGGCCCAATCCGATTTGGTGGCCAGAAGAGATACATGACGTTGTAAACCCTGGCTAGTGAACCTGCTTGGTATTGCCGGCTCAGTTACCTTGCCCACCCTCCATTCCCTTGGAATTCGTCTTCTTCGATGGTGTGAATAAACGCTTGATCAGTGGTAAGACTGGAAAAGAAGCAAGTGGAAAAAGAAACGAAGAGGCATCGCCTTGCCTATATATATTGTCGACCTCACCATCCAAACACCATCAGTGGGTACCATTCATCTGCATTTCTACCGTCTGCATGTCAGTTTCATTGACAGGCGTCACCGTCTGATTGCGATTTCGTGAGTGGTTGATTTTATTATGTCTTGCCTAATCGCAAAAGTTGTTGACCTACGGCACGTTTGCGGACCCTAGATTACGTTTACCGTAACTAGGATCATCCCTGGAGAAAACATGAATCACTGACTGATTGATTGGTAAACGCAGTCAACCGTTGATGCGCTACAGCGCATTAAAGGCACTTTGAAATTCCAAAGATATTTGTCCCTTTTTTGCCGGTCTGTAAATTGCCTGGAATATTCAGCGGGATTGCTCAGCCATACCCAACGATACCTTGACTTGAACAGTTTTTCGGAGTCTAAAGCGGATTCTCTTTCGGAAAACGTTATCACATCTGATAGCAATTCCAACAAGCCGAAAAACTGGAACTGTATCTGACACCTCCGTACTCGCCTCCGCTGCGAGGCGGGCTTTCGGAATATTGTCAAAGTGGAATGGATGAAGGAACAAACCAAGGGGGAAATCAACAACATGGCTACTACCACTTTCCGTCAGTGCCTGGCCATCCACGCCATGTCGTACAGCAGCAAATGTCTCCTGCACGCTCGCCGGAGAGTTTTCGACAGTCAACCACTCAATCTGTACGCCGGAGCCGGGCACAGGCACCTAGTCGAGGAGGCGTCACTAGACGGAGAATTCACCGTTCGTCTGGTACCGCAGCGTCACATCACGGCATCCCTCCTTCATCAACGACAAGCGACGCGTTGCAGCAAAACGTAGCACTTCAATTTCAGCAACGCGCCCTTTCTCCAGAGTCTGTCCGACATGTACAATCACAGCAGATTGGCTATCCAGCAGCACAGCAGCAACCACAACAACAGTATGACACGGCGTTTCTTTACGGATTTGGCCAATCCGGAACAGCGCAGATGGCTTATGATATGTCCTTACCTGAGGATCTTGGCGGTCTGCCCAGTGGTGGTGCTCGATTCGGTGCTCCACAACAATATTTCCCATCGGCGGACGACGCTGAAACTGTTTCTCAGTTTTTATCTACACAGGAGCAACTTGCAGCGACATATCACCATCAACAACAACAACCAAGTCCCATGAATCGACGAACAGATACAAGTACGATGGCTAGTTTCAATCTTACGGGGAGTATAGGCAATATGCAACAGCAGCCTATGCAGAATATGATGAATTTAGAGGACGCTTATAATCAGTACCGACAAGCTTTAGTTACGGTTTTTGGGTACACACAGAGGGGCCATCTAAACGAAGCTAGTCGATTATTGCTCGATCTGTCGGCATGGCTTATTGATAACGCACGGGACTTGGGTAAGATATTGTTCTTCTCATCGAACGATTGCATGCGCTAAGACGATCTGGTTGTATTACAGGTTTATTCCGAGACGATCCCAATACGCTCACGAAACATAGGCAGCTGTGGCACGACTTCAACATCTGCTGGCTGTCGATGTGCCAAAAGCAAAAAGATTTAACAGAAGCATTGTTACGCAGTGGCGGGCATCGCCGGCGACAGCCACTACAATCACTGCCGGCGACAATGCTGAGCGCCGATACAATGGAGAAAATAGGGCAAGAACTGATTCGATTTTGTGATCTGGTCGAACCTCACGGATTGGTGGATTACCAGATGGGGATATGGGAGGAGGAGATACTTGATAGTAAGGCATACGCAGCTATTACCTTTCCTTGTTTTTTTTTTCTTCTTTCTTTTGAGAGAGTGGATACTGATCTGATCCCATCACGATCTTGCAGTTCTCGGCCAATGCCTCGATTTAATAGACACATAATGGAACAACAATTCCGGTGATCCCCCCGATGATATGCGGCGATCTCGGTCGATCTTGCCTGTCACGAGCGATCGAAAGCCCTAAGAAACCGACGCCTCACTCCTGTACAACTATACGAACCCTTTCCCTCATTTATTGTTTCTTTTCGTTTCTATTAATATACATATTGGCTGGAAGATTATTGGCTGTACTTATACTACTCTTGGTTCTGGGCCCGGTGTGTGATTTAATGCGATGTGACGGATTACGTTGTGATGAATATTGGTATACCTTTTGCTTTGCTTTGATATTGTTATTGGCACGTACATACTTATAGGATGGGGAATGTCTGAAAACCCGGAGTCTTGGAACTTTTACAGACGGATCAAAAAGAAAAGGGACGGCAGGGAGGGAAGGAAAAGGAAGGGGAAAGCGAGGAGTTTGTACGGACTACTATTTGGAATGCCTTCTGCCCTAGCTCATGACTTTGTGTATATTACCTTCCTATTTTGTTCTACTCTATTATCTTGTTCCTGTAGAGTATGACGCGACAGCAATAATTACCGATGCCTTCGTCTAGATAACCAACTACTTTCATCAAAACCGCCATCATCGCAAGTACCAACCTAATTCGGAAATTGGACACTTCCGCCTCGTTCGTTTCTTTTTCCAGTATAGTACGTACATAGCCAGAATAAGTCACGTTCTACTACGAAGTATTTCTTTTTGTTTTTTTTATCTCCAAACTCCGCGCTTAGCACCCATGATAATAACAAATGATCTACTATACCCGAAGATCATTGGCGCTAAAATAGATTGATTGATCATGTTACCCAACCCGGGGAGCCGGGAAAAAGGGGGCTGCGACAGTGGACCACCCTTTTGCTAATACTAATATGTGTACTACTATAAGTTGGGTCTTAATAGCTCTACTATGCAGTAGCAGGTACTCTTTTAGTATGTAGAGGGAGGCAGGATTATCCCCGAGAAGTGCCGACCCAAATTTTGGGGTCATTTTTTAGATGCATCGAGGCGTAAAAAGTAGATCTGCTTAGTAGTGACCGACACGGCACGCCCTGATGGGGCTGTACGATGCAGATAGACTGGTCTGCACTATCACCTAGCAGTAACGCTATGCGACACTAAGATGATTGCTACATATAGTAACTACAATATGGGCTTGTTTAGGGCTTACATGTCCTGTTGTTATTAGGGTTAGGGTTATGATCAAATGCGTTCGATTATTATCAAGTACGTACTTTGACCCGACAATCATCATCGACGGCCGGTTCGATTTCATCTAAGCCATTCTAATACTCGGCCTAGTCGCCTCTAGTCCCTTGAATGAGGTCCCCTGCCTCCGTCTATTGATACAAACAGGAATGGTGATATTTCAAGTGAGGTATTGTATTTATATATTGAAACAGGAGCAGAGTCAATGTTGAAAGTACCTTGACGGAGTACTCTAGTCGATTGATTGTGCCACGCAGGATACTAGGAGTAAGCTCACAAGACTCATGCTTGCGTGGGGAACGGTCAGACTACAATATCGTATACTAGTACTATCCCCAATTTCAACCTCCCTGGTAAATAGACAAGCTACGTAGGTCGCAAATAGCCGTATCCAGTAGAAAATTACTGAATCGGGTCATCAGATCCGCCTGAAGACTTATTATTCTCCACAATGCAGAAGCCAGGTAGAATATGCAGTCAATGTATGCCTTGCCTTCAATAGCATAGCTGCTACATAGTCTTGACATGTACAGACTGACGGCCGTTAATACCGCGGAGTAAATATGTAGTTTTTACAAATCATATAATCCTTTCAGTTCCCGTTCCCGCTAATATGATGTGTATACGAGATGTCATGGTGCCAAGCTCTTGATAGAGAGCCGCGGAAAAACCCTAAAAAGGAGTGTATGCGGAAGATGCATGATGCTACTGTCTGACTCAAGTTAAGTACTCCCGGGTTACATCAACGGTATCGTAGCAGGGACTACGATCGCGCTAGGAGCGGACCGTCTCGGGATTAATTGAGCTATATGCTATACAAACTTACAAAGCGCAGTGACAAGTATGTATGACATCCATCTGAATCCTTCGTCTCTGCCTGAAACGAATCATGGAGGGTGGTTTGACCCCGAAATACGGATCAGTGGCTGTTCTCAAAGCCACCGGATCTATGTACTGACTAGCATGGAGTATGACTAGTATCAATGCCGGGATGCCAAAAGCAAATAAGACGCAAGCAATAACCCGAAGACGCGGTCAGGACTCAAGACTCGAGACTCGGTACCCAAGCGCTACCTGATCATCAGACTGGGCATTGATCTGTACAGAAAAGTCCTACTCCGTCAGCCGTACTAATACACCCTGCGTTGTACTCGGTTCCAGCCATGGTCATATGCGCACTCAGGGGCTGAATCGAAAAGCACTAACTTATCCGACCTGAAAATGCGACCCACACCTGTCATACTGCTAAAATAAGCGTGCTACTAAGCTCGATACGGGTCATGTATCGAAACCTACCATATCCACGGGACGATTGAAACTCTACTGCATAAGCCCTTGACTATTGATACCTGTCGTAGCCTTAGATCTGTACTTGCTGTACTGGTGGTGTGTATGGCCGTCAATTGGTGGTGGGTCTAGCTGAAGATACATCCTAGTCCCTGGCCTGAAGAATGTTTCATGTGGGTGTCATAAGGACATCTGGCCTACCTGGCTGTCTTGCATCTACGTAAATTATAATTAGTAATGGAATAGATATGATTAATATCAAGATGTTGTCAGGCCAGGGTTAGGGTTGTTGATTAGGCTGCGTCTCTGCATCATCCTTTCCCATGTGTTAGCAGCCTTTGAGAGCGTTATCACTTTGAAGCAGAGTTCAAGTGTGATGCGCTATGCTACCAAGTGTTTAAATTCCAAAAAGCGCTCTACAAATGAAGATAGCTGTGATTTTGCACGCATAGTGTCGCCTGACGGATTACCGAATACCCGCTGAGGGTATCCATTTCGCATATCCGCCACGAATAGCCTATCCACCAAAGTAGTTATGCAAAATATAAATATGGAAGAAATGCTACTTCTCGTCGAACAAACATAAAATCCCAATACTTTCTACTCTCAAGCAACAAAATGAGGGCCGTCCAAATCCTAGGAGACGTTTCGTCCCCTCAAACCGTAACCACCGACTCCATACCCGAGCCCAAGCCTCAAGGATCTGAGATGCTGATCCAGGTCCACGCCGCCGGAATCACAGGCGACGAAGTCCACTGGCCCGAGCTCTACAATTCCCCTACACGCATTCCAGGGCACGAGATATCCGGAGTAATCGTCGCCTTCGGACCAAAGTACGATGGTCCACTGATGATAGGCCAAGAAATTTTTGCCTTCAAGTCCGCCGGTAAAGCAGGTCAGGGTCAGGCCGAATACGCCATCTGCAATGCCAGCGAAGTCGCACTTAAGCCAAAGTCGATATCACATGCGGAAGCTGCAGCATTGCCAATCCCGTTTCTCACGGCTTGGGAAGCGATATTCGATCATGGCAAAGGCATCAGGGAACCTGGTATGCGGATCCTTGTTACGGGAGCATCAGGGGCGGTGGGCAGGGTGGCCGTGCAGATTGCTTCATCGCATGGTGCACATGTTACTGCGCTTGCTTCGGCTAGGCATCATGGTACGCTGAAGAGGCTCGGTGCCCAGGAGGTGCTCGATTATAATACGTCAGATTGGGAACGCCATGTACAAAATGTGGCTTTGGTTTTCGATACAGCCGGTGGTGATATATTGACCAAGTCATGGGAAACTATCAACAAGAACGACGACGGGACAATTGTCACTGTGGCAGACCCCCCACCAGCATGGGCGTTTCAGAGATGCCAGGCTTCCGAGTCTTCCAAATGGCCTAATGTCAGATACATATACTTCATAATCTCGGCTAATGCAAAGAGATTGAGCAAGGCTGCCGATATGATTGATGCTGGTGCTATTACACCACTGGAAGTCAAGCCATTCCCGTTCTGTGAAGCAGCGAAAGCTTGGAGTGTTGCTCGACAGAGGGGTCGAGGACACAAAGTTGTGATTGACTTTATGACTAAATCGTAGATAGAAGCCATTAGCGAGATAGCTGAAAAGAGTCCGGTGGAATACTGCACTATGTGATCCAATTCTTGTCAACATTTCTCCACATCTATAATTTGATTTCACACATCAAAGTCAAGACTGGGAATATTATGAAATCCACAGAGGTCCTCGATAGATTCAAGAGATGGAATAACATCAGAGCCAGCAGTGTCATAACCTTCACTACTCGAGAGGAGCGGTCCTTCACTGATATCAGATGCGCTGGCCGTGCCAGTACTGACGGCCGCCTTCGAGTATAGCCCCAATACGTGCTGAGCAATAGTCTGTATCTCGCGTACATTCCTCGCTATTCTGGGCCAGACCTCACCCAACACCTTTAAGCATCCGATGATCATTCGTATCTGCTCTCTTGCAGTCGCCAACTCTTTGCTCCTGAATATAAAATTACATGCCGACAGCAATGCCAATGTAACTTCACTGACCATACACGTGGTGAAAGGCGTGTGAGCAAATTTCCGCACCGGTAATGTCAAAAGCCGAATTTGAGCTTCCACAGAGCGAAGGACTCGCATGGTGTGGATGTTTACTAGCTCCGGTGTGGGCGTGTTGGCGGGCGGATCTCTGGCGCAGCTTGACACACTTTCCACCGAGTTGAATTTGAGGTCTGATAATGGCCGGTGTAGGCTGACAGTTGCTCTAGAAGAGATCAGAATACTATCCTCAATGCTAGCAGAGTATGAAGAAGTTTTGCTCACACGTGAATAAGCAAATGCGCCTGAAACATCAGCTCATCTATTTCCCCAGTTTTATTCATAATCTGCTTCCGATCCTTAGGTAACAAGAGTAGCCATCCATCAAGAGCCGAGTCGGCAGTCTGCATTATGCGCAAAGAGTCTTCCTTGACAGGCGCTTTAGGCCTCGTTGACATCGCCAGTACAGCGCATCGGACAGCGCCGATGAGGTATGCAAAAGATGAGAAGGATGTTGCCTCCTCGGTAGCAAATTCACGACAGTCAAATTGCTGCAGAGTCTTCGGCGGTATAGGAATCTGCCCGGCTTCATATTCTGACTCTTCACAGGGCAAATCAACAGATGCCTCGATGCTCACAGCCTTGAACGCCTTGGTCCCCAGAGTCCCTGCATAGAATGCTTCTACAATGTACAGCATCCACCATGTACGCCTCCAACATTCTTCCAGGACGGGATCTCCGGCTCCATGTTCTATCGCAAATTCTCGACGAAACATTCCCAGGTTAATTGCGAGTCCTGTCGCAGCCTCTACCTGTAACGCAGCTTCCGTCTTGTAATCATACCAGAACAGAGCAATCGAATATAAGAGTCGGCTCTGCACAATGATTGGATCAGTGGGCGATGCTTCGTTGAGGTGATCTTCAAGATGACTTTTTAGCTCTAGGTCCCATTTGTGGAAGCTGTAAATGTGTCCCACAAAGCGCATAGCAGCGACGAGTGGTGCTAGAGAAGGCTGTCTACTCGCATCACGATACAGCCTTAGCATGTGTCTCCGGGGCAAAAGGTAAGGATGAAAATGATGAAAATTGTCGTAGTATGAATCCACTAAACCATCTTCATCAATGTTGATGATATGAGTCAACGGCGGCGCGATGAATGTTTCATCAGCCACGTTAAGCAGGAAGTGATTATAGTCAATGGGCGCACCCTCATTTATGCTATTGGCATTCTCTTGAATGCTCGCTGAAGTCTGATCACTAATCCGTCTCGCTGCAGCAAGTCTCTTACGCCGCTCAGCTAGGGCTTGTCGATCAAGCCCGCCTCTGCGCGATCGAGTATAGTCGCACTGTTTGGCGGCCTCGATGCAACGACTGCAACTAGGCTTGTTACCGTCGCATTTAATGTGCCGTGAGCGACAGGGGAGGCAAGCTAGTGAGGAGCGCGTGGATTTTCCTTTGGTAGTATTATTCATGGTAGCGGTGGTGTAGTGTTTTGGGATGGAACATGATGTATGGCAATCTCGGGAATCCACCGGGTAGTTACGCTCCATAATTTAGCTTACATGAACTTCAACGCGGAGTACCTGCCCTGGTTGATACATGACACGAGGCGTGTACACAATTTTCAAATTAGGTTTGTGCTGTTCGGATGAGGATCAGTCAGATTCAATAGTAGCGCTGTGGTACGTGTACTATTGTATATTGTAGATACAACAAACCCATCTTGAAAAACTACCTTTTGTGTCCACATAAGCCTGGCTAAACATAATCAACAACCGCACCGCGCAGACTCCAAAGAAAAGGCCATATTTTACAACACAATTGATTCATACATCGCTAGTTTCGAGATATATATTGACAAAAAACAAATTTGAATGATAAATGGTATAAAAAAAGGTCCCCCCTCCCTGACAGCACGGAAACAGAATCCGAAGAATGTGATCAATCCAACCGTTTCGTTCATATGTAGTCGCCTGAGAACGAAAATGAGGGAAGTGCTGGATGAAATGAAGAAGGGGGTAAAGAAGGAAACAAAAATCTAAGGTAATAGAAAGGAATGTGACATTCAATGTCCGAAATACAGTGTTTGACTAAGCGGCAGAGGGCACGGCTGTCTGCGTAACGAAGCCTGACGAAGGTGTCGGCATGATGGATGAATCACATGGCGGCGGGGTTGGCACGCAGGCCGTGGTCACAGTCACGGTCGATTTGATAGTAATGGTTGTTGTTGTTAGCACAACAGGTGTTGTAGAGGTCGTTGCAACCGCAGTAGGTACAGTCTGGGTAGCTTCTGGTGACACCTCCGAGACGGCATTGTTGTTGGTATCAACTGTTGGGGCGGCGACAGCTGCAGTAGTGGTGGGGGCTACGTAGATGGAGGTTGATGTTGAGCTTGACGAGGTAGTTGTGGGAGCCACATAGATAGATGTTGTGCTCGAGGACGAGGATGTAGACGAAGACGAAGCCGCAGATGCGTAAGCAGCACCAACAGAGTTTACCACGCCGTCTGTAAGCAGGTAACCATTGGCGACATAGAAGTAGGAGTAGCGGGTAAGCGCAGCCTGCTGGTCAAGCCATGCACCAGCCTCCTTGACAAATGCGGCAGCAGTAGCCAAATCGGAGATGCCACCTTCATCCGAGCTCAAGGCCCATTCGGTAAGCCAGACCTCGGATATACCGTGTTTCGAGGCGGTGCTGATCGCTTCGGTGATGAAAGACTGGAGTTCAGAAACAGAGTTGCCATACCAGTGGACGGCGAGAACGGACACGCCACAGTCAGAGCATTCGGTCATAAAAGACTCAAACCAAGCGAGACCTTGGGTAGTGCTGGCAGAAGAGGTAACAGCAGGACTGACTAGCTTCGCTCGACCAGAGTAAGGAGTGAGATACTGCTTGTAGTATGTGGCGGCATTGGGGGCGACTATGTTGGCCTGAGACGGCAGATCGGGCTCGTTGAAACCCATGATGTAGCTGCTGCCGGCTGCAAGGGCTGCCTCAACGTTTGTGGTCCACCCATCGACAAAGAGGCTGCTGGTGCCCCAGAGCATAGGCACGTACTCAACACCAGAGGGCAGACTGCCATCGCTGGAGCTGCCCCAGTTATAGGCCCACGAGATACCGCTGGAATCGCCGCACAAGGCCTTGACGAGAGAAGCATCATTGTACGCAGCACCGGCCTTGCTGGCGGACCTCTTTTGTAAGGGTGTAGCCTGAATTTGTTTGGTTGGAACAGCGACTGCAGAGGCAGCTAAAAGACTGGCAGCAGCGAACTTGAGGAAGGAGGCCATTTCGCAGCTTGGAAAAGACAGAAATGGGTAAGTGGTTCTTGTAAGAGAGAGATAAATGATGTCTATACACAGTTGAAAAGAGTGACTTTGTTGAAGAGTAAATGAATGAACTCTTTCACAAAGGAATGAATGGCTTTAGTGCACAGCACTAAAATTGAGGAAGAGAATGTAGTTATATCGACGTCAAGTCGCTAAGAAAAACCTCGAAACTAAAACGAAGGAGAGATGGGATGTGAGTGAAGAAACATCGTGTTTCGAGTCCAAAATTAAGAGATTGATTGCGTGGCCAGCGCTATCGCATATCGGGCTAGAGGCCATACGAAACACTCTAAAGATCTCCCCCATCTTCTTCCAATCGCAGGACATTATGACTATCTAGGCCCTTCAAAAAAGGCACCAAACGGAGCTGATTGGCGGGCCACCAGTAGCTTCAAACACAGGAGGGGCCTTTACTATTTAGGGCATCAGGCATCGTCGGCTCACCGAGTACCGAGGAGGAGACAAGCCTTCTTAGTAAGTTTATCAGGCTCAGTTTTTATATGGGCTGGAATTGTAGTTAGATGTTAACCGACTAATTACTTACTTAGTCAGTTATCCATTCCATATCTTCAAGCGAAAATCTCTACTCCGGCGATTGAGTAGATAAAAATCATAAGCGCCGGCTGAAAAAGTAATTTTAGAAAGGGTTACGCAGGCGTGCCGCGTCAGCCATTAGGACTGTCGCGACTAGCCTCAGTAGTCTGGACCACTTGGTCAAAGAACTTAAAATTGAATAACTATTAGCAAGCGCTGAAGACATAAATAGTACACCTCCAATCATCGAACTGTTAGACTTCCGTAAAGGAAAATGGTACGTTTAGGAGCCCAGGGATGGGATCACATTAGCCCTAACCCAATACTGATAATGAATATGATGATTATGGTCCAAGGATCTCACAGGACTAGCCACTGTACATGACCGAAATTGGCCCATGATATCCATGTCCACGTATTAGGGTAGACACATCTTCGTTGTCAAGTCGACTGATGATACCGCACAGCCAATGAACGTGCCAAGGAAAGTATCAACCATAGCAGAGTACGTTCTTCATCTCCGGAGCAGGCCAATGACACGTCAAAAGTATGCGAAACTCGAGAAATGTGCTGTTAAGCCATGCATGTACTTAATCCATACCTGAAAGCAGGTGGGTTGTGCTCATAAGTCATTTCACATAAAATGCACCCTTCTGGCAATGAGTTAAAAATAGATAACCAAATCAACCATAGTGAAATCCGTATGCAGCAGGGACAAATATTGTAGCACCGAGAAAGCTTAAATCTCGTCTAACACAATAGTCAGTAACATGGTATCCCACGTCTCGGGGTTGTAAACTTACTCAACGTCATGTTCATACTAATATCCGTATTTTCCACCATATTCTTAAACTCCTCAAAACTAATTTTCCCATCCCCATCCCTGTCCGCCTCCATGATCGTCTTATCCACAATTTGCTGCAACTGCACATCCTTGAGATTGCTGCCCACCATCATCTTCAGCACAATGAACAGCTCGCCGTTAGAGATGTAGCCGTCGCGATCGATGTCGTATACTTTGAAGGCAAAATGGAGCTTTTCGTCCTTGTTGCCCTTGGAACTAAACGCAGAGAGGCCGGAAACGAATTCTTGGAAGTCGACGTCGCCGCCACCGTCTTCGTCGAAGATTGCGATCATTCTGTGAAGAAAAGGATCCAATTGAGCTGATGATAGGATAAAAAGCGGGGAGAACTTATGAAGGGCATACCGTGGAGCAAGTGGGTTGGACGACACTTGCGGAAGTGAAAGAAACTCTTCGCGTTCGATTGTGCCCGAATTGTCCTGCGTTCCGCATGAGTCTGTGTGTGCTGCACAGTATCTTCTTCCGCCATGGCTCAGCATACCTTATCTAATTTCATGAATCGCTTGCGTAAGCGATCGACTTCATCGCGGTCAACTATTTTGCGACAAGATTGTTAGTTGATTGACCATTGAAGACGAAACATGAGCGCTTTGCATATAGCGCCAAAAGCAGTGGGCAATCTCACAGTTGGATGCAGAAATAATGCTGTCGAGAACCTGACTGCCGCCAATAGAGCCCTGTCGCCTTCTGGTATTATACAAGGCGGCATTGTTGACCTCGTGCGAATCCATGGCTGAGGCTTTTATCGGGGATAAGAGACAGTTGTCCGTGAGAGGATAGAGAAACAATGCGGTTATCTTCGGGGGTATTCGTAAGTATCTCAAGATTACGACGTACAGCGTGTTGTACTCGATCGTGATGAATGATCAACAACAATCTAAATCAGCAGTTGGCGAACGGCGGCGATATCAATACGGAGACGCCAAGACAAATCCAGCTTTAATGCCTTAGGCCTAACCACTTACGTCGAGCGGACCAGACTATCAGAAATTTGATATCACGAGTCCCCGCACTAACCGAATACGGATAGACAAGCGAGCCCCTGAGGCCGTGCACCGGCCCAAAACAGGCTGCAACGCAGTGAGATGGCAACGTCAACCCAACAGACCGCTGCGGCACCAAGAGACTTCAATCATCATTATTTCCCCCTTTTCCATCGTTTTTCATCTAAAAATTACGACTACGTGATTTCCCATGACTCAAGCTATCGTACGGTACTAATTTTGTCCACCCATTCGCATGGTTGCGCCTGCCATCGCGTCCCGAACTTCATATGACTAGGTACGGGGGTATGGGGAGGACGCGCCCGAAGAAACTCACTTCGAAGGCGTCCATCCCCATAGTCAGGGAGAACCGGATAGATGCCATCGATGAGGATGTGCAGTCTGCGCTCCAGCAGGTCGAGACTGGCGTTGAAAAGGCGGAAGAATCGGTGTGTATATTCTTTTTCTCATCCCTCCCGGACCGTATATGTCACGTGATATATATGATGCTATTCGCGAAAATTTTTCGCGTCGACCAATTGATCGCAATTCTGCAATTTAGACCGATCAGCTAAACAAATAATCAAAATGTATAGGAATTCCATCTTCAAGCTGCTATCAACGCCGTCGCTCTCGGAAAGATCAGCGAGGCCAATATCCCCACACCCGAGACCGTCCTGAGTAATATCAGATATGACGAGCTATATCCTCCAACATTCTCGCAGCCGGCGACGTACATCCGTTTCTCTTCCACGGTGGAGGACTGCTGCGGGTGTATGTATAATATGGATGAGGAAGATGATGCCTACCTCAAGATCATGAACGAGAAAAGAGAGCCTTCCGCCCCTGCATGCACAGAAGATCAATTCGAAGAAGTGATGTATTTCTTTGAAGATACGGCCCAAACGAAACAACCTTTCGCATCCGTAGACAGTCCTCCTGTGCTTTCATATGCCGAAATCGAAGAATCTTTCGATGCCGCTGTAGACGAACATATAAAGAGATTTGCCAAGGACATATATGAACACTGGAAGAAGAGGAGGCTCAGCGTCGGCAACCGTCCTCTGCAAACATCTCTCAAGGTGAGTCCCTTTGTTGGGTCATTTCTGAACAGTGTTCTGACTATAAGTAGTTCGAAACGGGCCAAGAAACCGATGATGGCGATCCATATGTATGTTTCCGTAGGCGCGAAGTGCGACAGATTCGCAAGACTCGTGGCAGGGATGCGCAGAGCGCGGAGAAACTGCGTCGGCTTCGCAAGGAACTGGAAGATGCACGGCAATTGGTTGCTTTCGTGCGACAGCGTGAACTTGCTAGGAAGGAGATGTTCATCATCGAGAAGCAAATCTTCCAACAACGCGCAGAAGTTAAGGATATGAAGCGGAAACTCGGCATCAAGGACGACGATGAGGATCTCATCAACCAGAAGGTAAGATCCAGGACCCGGTATCTTGAAAATCGCATCACTGACGTTCAAAGCCCAAGAAGAAACCCGTCGACGTCCCAGCTATACAGCGTCCTGTACCGCAACCACAGCTTCGCATATCGCAGCGCGCTGGTGCCCAAGCTGCTGAAGACTTGCAATTGTTGGAGGAAGTGCAAGCCGAGAAGGAGAACGAAATCATTCGCGACATCAAACAGAACTTGCAAAAGCATCTGAAATGGAACGAAGGATACGTCGATCATACGACTGCCCCACTAACACCTTCTCCTAAGAGGACCTTTGAAGCTGCATTCCGTCCTGCTATCACAACCCAACTACCCACTCCCCCCTCTTCAGACGCATCGGACACAAACGATGCCGTTGCGCTAGACAATCTGCATCCATACTTCCGTGATCGTATCGCGACCTTTGATATGGATGATGACACCAGCAAGATACCTTCCTTCAGGAGACGTGTAGGCCGAGGCGGTCGCGTGATGATAGATCGTCGAAACCTGGTAGCAAGGCATAAAACAGACATTGACCCTGTCCTACTTGACCGGTTTAAGTATGATGATACCGAAGACGAGGATGACGACATAATATTTGAACGAGAAAAGTATGACATCCAAGTCATGCAACATCGTGCTATCATGGCGGCGAAAGCTCGAGAAGTCGCGCAGATGCAGGCGCAAGCCCAGGCTCACGCGCAGGCTCAAGCTCAAGCGGCAGCACAAGCACAAGCCCAAGCCCAAACCGCACGCCAAGTGGCTGGAGACCGCAATGCACCACCAGGCGCGACAATGGGCTCCAATCCTGGTCTGGGAGCAGTAACGAATGCTCCGACCTGATGACTGAACTGTATTATTTCGATTGAACGTTTTGCATAGCGGGAGTTTTTGATGCGTTTTGGGGGGGATGTCTCATCTTTTGACGGTTGTTGTATACCTGGAGTTTTTTCTTCCTTTTCTTTGGCCGTCCTTTGTTGGTCTGCTCGCTCAATAATGTGAGTGGTTTGGCAAACATGATGAACTGTACATATATACCAGGAACCAAGGCTGTGGTTCCATTCCTGTACGACTAGAAACATTATTAGCAAAGCTAATTGGAGGCATTCTGCTTGCACTCGAGATCTTTTCCATACCTTGTAGTTTCACATATGCAGCCTCGGTTGGCTCCTTCAACCATGATGCTTGACTTTCTTCGGTTTCTCCTGGTCCGTACCCTCAGCCGCACGTTTGCCGGACCCCTTTTCTTCAACAGTCAAAAAGTCCTGCAGCATCATCAAGAGAGCTTGCAGAATTTCTTTCTCTCCAAGACGCACTTGCAGGGCCATATGGCGACGGCGTTCACTAGTCCGCATGACAGATAACGAGGCGAATTGTTGCAGTAGAATCTGATCCTCTTGGATCGTCGTGCCGTATTGGGCCAATTTGCTTTGTGCTGCTTCAAGTAATATGCGAGCCTCACGTGCTCCCAAGATGGGTTTTGGAGGTTTACTCTTGGAGAGTAAACGTTGCAGTTCTTCGGAGTCGAGGGTTAGGGTTTTCAGGAGAGCGAGAAGCTCGTCTGGTATTATGTCGAGTAGCGTATCTTCTGCGGAAGGGCGTAAGACGCAATAGCCGTCTTCGAGAATTCCCAACTGGTCAAGGAGTTTTAACTACGATATTGTGTTAGAGGAAGTGTATATAAGGAGAGCGGTAAATCGTACCTGAGAATATTCTTTGTCTTCGATATTGTCAAAACCAGCAGCATGGCAGAGGCCGGTCAAAGGTAGTTCGGCGACGTCGTATTGAGTGTAATTACCAGTCACGTAACCGTACCGTCGAAGAAGATCTGATCGTGGTAATTCGCCGTAGTCATTGAAGATTTCGTCGCGGGCTTTAATGGGTTTAATAGCCCTCATGACAAGCGCGCCGTCTTCTTGAAACAAACGTGCCTGAATTATGTCAGTTGTAGACGTCGAAGAAGATCAGTCGACGTACATTATTTCTGTCGGCATCTGCATTGAGCAGGTCTGCCAAGGGGACCATGCCTTTCGGCAATTGTTCTTCGTCATCTGTCAAGTACCCATCTTCTCCTTCGCTCTCTTCATCTTCGGCATTTTCAATATCAAAAGCATAAGCCATGATTAGTGAGCTCATGCGATGCGCTAAATCCAACAATGCCTGTGCTCCTGTATCGTCATCGTAGGACATGACGCCATTAACGGGTGGAAATAAGTCTGGATGAGCTCGGATGAGAGGTAATACTTTCTCGAAAATATCTTCTTCTGCTTCCCGCTTCCCGATCTTGTCAATCACGGCACTGGCTTGGAGCTGAGAGAGTTCCTCATCGGACCAGAACATCAAGGTGTCAAATTTTGATGGGAGCACTTGGAAGTATTGCTTCCACTTCGACTGTTCGCCAAGAGAATATTCGAAGATCATGACGACGACGAGGGACAGCCAGGGACCGAGATTTTTCAGTTCGTTAGTGAGAATCTGATTCAGTCGACATGTTTTGACCATCAATACGATGTGATGTGGGATGTAGAAAAGGTCTTCTCCTTCCTGAATGTCACTGCAAGCGACTAAGAAGCTGTTAGAGAAATGCCGGCTGGCAAAAGGCTCGACGAAGGAAAAAGTGAACATACCAACTCCTCTGCCACAGCCTTTATGACGGAGATCCTGGACTTCGATTTTGGGACTGATTGTCACATCGGATTGCTGAGAAAGCCACTGCATGAAGCCATCGCTCTGACGCTGAAAGTCGTCAGCGTCAGGGAAATGGTCTGTACTCGACATGGTATGGAATGAGGAGGGAAGGTTGGCGAGCGCGGAAAATTATACAGCAAAACAAATAGATCCCCAGCAAGCCAGTCTTCAACGAGCAAATGGTAGAGAGTGAAGGTAGAAGAAGTGGGAAGCAAGCAATTCCCTCGTCCAGATGTGTGTATAGTCTGTGCTCGCTTCGGATAAATCCAACAACCGGCGGCGGATCTGCCGCTGTCCCTGTTCCTCGTGGCCAATCGATAAGCATTCCGCTAGGCCATCAAACAAAATTTCATCCATTCCCGATTAGTCGACTGTCTTTTTACTCCCAGTCTTCAACAGTTATTACGTTGAATCAACTAATTTCTTTCTTTCTTGTGCTATTTACTCTCTTGCCTATTCAGTATGATTGCCATCGGCCTCGAAGGCTCAGCCAACAAAATTGGCGTGGGCATTATGCTTCATCCCAAAAATGGCGGCCCCGCCCAAGTCCTCGCAAACGTCAGGCATACTTACAACGCGCCACCAGGGGAGGGATTTTTGCCAAAAGATACAGCCCAGCACCACCGCGCATGGGTTGTGAAGCTGGTTAAGCAAGCCCTCATAGAGGCAAGGATATCTGTGGATGAAGTGGACTGTATTTGCTACACCAAAGGCCCTGGTATGGGAGCCCCGCTTCAGAGCACGGCTGTAGCGGCACGCATGTTGAGTCTTCTATGGGGGAAGGACTTGGTTGGTGTAAATCATTGTGTTGGACGTATGCCATCCATGGCCCGGTGCTATCACTATATATGACTGATTTATGTACAGATATTGAAATGGGACGGCAAGTTACAGGGGCCACAAACCCTGTAGTTTTGTATGTGTCTGGAGGCAATACACAAGTCATAGCATACAGCTCCAAACGATACCGTATATTTGGAGAGACACTTGACATAGCGGTGGGAAATTGTCTGGATCGATTTGCACGCACACTATATATATCAAATGACCCAGCACCAGGCTATAATATTGAGCAACTTGCCAAGAAGGGGAAACGATTAGTCGAAATGCCTTATACTGTCAAAGGCATGGATTGCTCCTTTTCGGGCATTTTGGCAAGCATTGACGGTCTGGCAACATCCCTGGGCCTTAATGGACAAGCTGCTGCTGCCTTGGATGATTTGGTCCAAGCAGACACAAACGGCGATGAAAAAGCTAGCGACAAAATTACCCGTGCGGATCTATGCTTCTCGTTACAGGAAACGATTTATGCCATGCTGGTTGAAATTACCGAACGAGCGATGGCTCATGTTGGTGCGAAGGATGTCCTTATAGTTGGTGGTGTTGGATCCAATGAGAGACTGCAGGAGATGATGTCACTTATGGCGCACGACCGGGGTGGTTACTTGTACGCTACGGATGAGCGCTATTGCATTGACAACGGCATAATGATAGCGCAGGCTGGCTTGATGGCCTATAAATGCGGTTTTAAAACGCGCATTGAGGAATCAACATGCACGCAAAGATTCCGGACGGACGACGTGTACGTCGATTGGCGAGACTGATTATCGATTGGCATCCCGATAAGACGCACAGTGCAGCACATTATTGGTGCTCGAAATCATTGAGAACATCGCTTAATGTTGACTATTCCGGCATAAAACCTCTCTGTACATAGAACGTGCATCAGGTCAGATGATAAGGCAGGCCCTTGGAGAATCCAGTCATCTAATCCCAAGCCTCCTGATTGTCGTCCTCCTCTTCTATGATTGTCGATGATATTATCGCAGGCTCTTTCGATGGTATGAGATCGTCCCGGTCCATCCAGTCAGCATAGAATTCACTCAATGTGAACCTATTGTTACGTTTGCTATCTGATGACTGTTTACGGAATTCGCTCTCGCGGCCGGCTTCAGACGCTGTTGGTTCCGAATATTCATCTCTTTTTAAAGTCACATCTGCCGAGTATGATCTTCTGAGCCTAGGTGGCTCGTCTTTTGTGTCGCTTGACAAATTGAAAATCTGTCCAATAAATCGATATACGATGCAAAGTAACAGACCAGTAAGTCCACCAATCAACGCTGCATACCCCAGGAAATAATAAAGAGGCTGTATTTGGTTTTCCGCATCAGCTCATGATCAGACCACGATAGTAACGAGCCAATAACATAAGACTTACCTCAAACTTTGCAAGAAACCTGAAAGGAGCGCCAATCAAGTAGATAACCAATTGCCCAATGTATAATACGGGAGCCAAAAGTATCCCAAGAAGTGACAATAGAAGAGACAAGAGGTACCATAGGAGTAGAATGAAAGGGTATACAGTATAGTAAAGAAGCGCTCCTGCGTGCCGTAAGATGCGAAGCCAAATATTGGAGCCCAAATTTTTGACAGACTCATCAACCGAATCCATAATTGTATAATCAATTGTTTAGACGTATTAAGAACTTGTCGTTTATTCGGGAAGAAACAGGACGATGACGATGGGGGTTTCCCAAAACAGCATATACGACTAGTCCGTAAACATACTAGCGACGTTCAGATCGGCAACTTAAGCCCATCTCGTTAACTATCCTCCCCTCTCTAGCTGCACTGGGCAACTTCTTCACTTTGCTTTTTTCGTCTACTTTCACTTTCACTATCAAAGATATTTCTACTCGATCGAGCTTCTCATCTCGAGAGCTTACCTTCGTCTTGGTCACTAAGAATAGTCCGACGCCGAATGCTAGCCTTGGTTTCTTCACCCGTCTCCCCGCAGAAGCCGGCGACCTCCCCGCTCTAGATGGGCAACAGTCCCTCCAAGAGTCCGCCAGGAAACTCGCACCCTCCGCTAGCCGGTCCTCACAATGTCCCCGGCCAAGAGCGAAGGGTGAACAGGCGGACTTCCATCAATGCATTGTCAGGTACAAAAGCGAGTGCCGCAGACCCTTCGGCTACCAGAGAGAGCGCGACAGGCCAACCTGCCTCTCATGGTGTAGCCACAGGACAACAACGTCTACAGTCGCGAAATGTTCCTCCTCAAACACCACAGCCCATTCATGAACTGCCGGATAGAACTTTCGGGAGGACGTCCGATGGCCGGTATTCAACTAGAGAGGCTGTAGAGCCTTCGAATCCAGTCCAAGTTCCCACATCAACGAGCCGTGCCGGCTCAAGGCGAGATGAAGGCTACATACCGCACGAGTCTTCAGCCAATCCTGCAAGTATTTCTACCACATACTATTCAGCCTCGCACCTTCAAAGAGGCCCTCCTCGGTTACCTCTACCTATTGGAGATGCCGATGCTACGCCAGGTTCGCCGGTCATTGCGCCGGCGGATTCGCAAATAGATTCAGTCCCATTTGAATTAGAGAATCAAGTACCTCAAGCAACGATTTCACTGGATGATCCGCATGTCGATGAGGATGAGGTTGAAGATGAGATGGCGTATGCTATGCAGCATGGGCCGGGTCAAAAGGCTGTACCGACGGTGATTGAATGGAAGGGTCCCGGAGACCGTGTTTTCGTTACTGGTACATTCGTCAACTGGGAGAAGAAGTTCAGATTACACAGAAGGTACCACAAAACAAGCTTTGAGACTCCTTGTGATATATGACCTAACAGTTCTTAGTGATACCGAACCTAATGTCAAGTCAACCACGCTACACCTTCGCCCCGGAACCCACCATCTCAAATTCATCGTCGATGGAGATATGCGAGCTTCAGATGACCTCCCTACCGCCGTCGACTTTACCAATCATCTAGTCAATTATATCGAAGTCGTAGCAGACGACTTGCAAGGCCAAAGATCCCGCCGCGAAAGCGAAAGAGCAATGAAAGTCATGGTTCCCGCAGGCGTTCATCCGCCCCAAGTGCTCCCCGAAACCGTCACAGCCCAGCAAACCCAAGAGTCCCTCGACAAGGACGAAGAACTCGAAGAAGAGCCTGAAGAGGAAATTCCTATAGGCAACTTTGGTCACACCGTCCCTCAATTTTTAGTAGATATTGATCGCGAAGAAGAAGACGCAGACTATCAAAGAGCCGCAAACGTGATTGCTGATGCTGCCACGCCACCGATTCTACCTCTATTTTTGGGTCGATCGATCCTGAACGGCACGACACCTATGAAGGATGATAACAGTGTGCTGAATTATCCCAATCACACGGTATTGAATCATCTTGCGACGAGCAGTATCAAGAACGGTGTTTTGGCTACAAGTGTCACAACAAGATATAAACGAAAGGTACCCCTTTCTTTCCTTTCCTTCTCTTCCCATTTTACTGATCATATCTAACGTGTTTTGTAGTATGTCACTACTATACTGTACAAACCCACTGGCGATACTATGTAATATGTAGGCAGGACGATGGTGCTTTTCATGTTTGCGCAGGATTGCTTGCGGTCGATGACTTTGAGCCGACCCATTTGATGTGATATGCCTATGAGATGAATATAATTCAAACCCTTTTCTGTTCAGTCTTTTCAGCTCAATTTCAGTATTGATGATGTGTTTTGAGGAGGACAGTTTAGCGGAAAGATACCTAGGGAACTTTGATGGACCAGTGAATGTAAATGTTAAGTGAGTATGCGTATTATCGATGCTATTGACTATCGTACAAATATGACCCATCTATCTAATATACAATGCTTACCCAGACAAAAGATGTCTCCGGGCCACAACTTCACTAAATATCTCCTTACACGGCACCCTACTCTCCAATTTTGCACACAACAAGAAAGCACCACTCAACTTCCGATGAAGACTATACGTCTCCTCCGGCGGCGGCGCCAGTCTCTCCTTCAACATTGTTGGAATCAGCGACCTTACTCGATCCGTAATTGTCTGGTCACGGAAATCATAGATATCCGGGGCAGAGTCACGGTATGGTTCGGCGAGGGTCATGATGGAGTCTATATGTGCGTCGACCATGGCTTGGGATTCGTAGCCGGTCAGATAGCCAAGCTTGAGGGAGAGGGTGCGGCAGCTTTCTCTATCGTCGCGGGCGGCTGCAATGAGGGTGTCAACGTATGTCTCTATAAAGTCTGCGGGGTATTCGCGCGAAGCGCCGAAATCGAGTAGTTCGAGACGATTAGTTTCCGCATTGTAGAGGAAATTTGTCCAGTTGGGATCGGTCTGCATGAACCTAAATTCGACAATTTCGCGGAGACACAAACGCAAAATCTCAGTGCCGATTCGGTCGCGCTGTTCCTGGGTAAAATCCTTGATTTTGGTCACAGCTATACCGTCCATGCGTTCCATGGTCAGGACTTGTTTACCGGAGGCTTCATGGATGATTTCGGGGACGATAAACGAGGAAGAATAGTCTTTGAGGAGGTCGCGGAATCGTTCCGCGCATTGGGCTTCGCGTTCATAGTCACATTCCCACGCGAGTTCAGTGCGGGCGTTGGCGATTGTTTTATCAAGAAACAGACCCTTCGGTAATAGGCGGGTGGCTGTAAGCAGAATGGAGAGGTTGTTGAGGTCAGAGTCGATGGAGTCTGCGACGCCGGGATATTGGATTTTGACGGCTACGCGTCGTCCGTCTTTTCTCAAGACTGCGCCGTGTACTTGGCCTATTGAAGCCGCTGCCATGGGGATCTCTTCAAAGGACTCGAAGAGGTCTCGCCAGTTGGGACCTAAGTTGTCAACGAGGACTTGGTCTCTTTGTGAAGCCGGCATGTAATCTGCACGGTCCTGGACTCGTTGCAGAACTGCAGCGATAGGCTCTGGCAGCATCCGGGAATCTATTTGTTATCTCGTCAGTGATTGCACACCTCCCCATGAAAAATGCAACTAACCTTGAAAGCTCATCATTTGACCTAACTTCAGTGCTGCACCTCTCATCTTAGACAACTTTGCTACCAGACGTTCCATATTCCCGGCACTAAACATGATCGACCCATTGGCCTCACCAGACCCAGTGGCTCTTCGAAAACCTTCACCGAATGCACCGAATGCCATTGACGTAGCGAGGCCTCCATATTGCCATATTCTGCCTAGGCGCGTAGATGGAACACGCGACTCAGACATTTGATAGGAAGTTTCTGTGGGAATTGGTGCCTCCGTGACGATGTCCTGATGGTAGTTAGCTTCTGTAGCCTTAGTTTTCGAAAGATTACATATTCGAACCTGTACGTCTTTTGGTAGGGTCTCAATCGTAGACGCCACGCCTTCTTGCTCTTTTTTCTCAATTTTTGATGAGTCCACTGCATCGTCGACGGTTCTCTTTTGAACAGGCTCATGCTTGACAACTGATTCTTCTCTGTCATTGAGATATGGGTTCCTTTTCTTCTTCGATAACAGCAACCCTGCAACCTTTGGGCTACGAAATACTGCCTGTAGGGCGTCTTCCGAAGGTTCCTCCGATCCGTTCTTAGGAGTATGGAATACATCTGAATTTATAGGGCCCGAAGTGACATGTTGATCGCTTTCTTGCGCAACGCTTCCTTCCTGGGGGATCTTGACCCGAGGAAGTGAAGAAAGACCCACTTTGGGACTTAAAGATGGTCTGTAATATGTATCTTGGGCCTTGCTGGTGATAAGATGATCAGAAGCCGATGACGTCTCAGGAACCGCTTGTTTGGCGGGTATTTGGAATTCGGCCTGTCTTTGTAGCCTCCTGGCTTCTTCGGAAGATAATGTCGTTTGTGAGTCAGGAAGCTTTACATCATGCGCCTGGCTCTGTCCGGCGTCTTTTTGCGATGTGTTGATGATTGCATCCTCATTGACATGTCTGGTAGGCCGCTCATCCGACCATGAAGTAGATGTTTGCTCGTCAAATCGCCGAGCCAATGCAGAAGCTGCTTGCGCAGTAACTACAAAATTTTCATACTGCTGCTTGAGGCCCTTCGTCAAAGAAGACGTGCGTGTATAGACATCTAATTGTTGTTGTCGGATAGTAAGATGTTTGCCGGCCACATTTTTGGCAACATTTAGGAGCTGGATAGCATCCAGCATCCGCTTCCCCGACATCTTGATCTATTCAATTGATATTATGACTGTGCGGGCCACATGTTGAATAAGTTGTTGTATCCGATCTTCGATCACTGAGTGATGCATCGAGAATTTGGTAGGCCTGTGACGATGCATGGCAACAGCTGCACATTTTCTGCCTCTCGTCTCCGCTTTTGTAATTTCCTTTCGTGACGGTTGCCTCGAGCGGATTTGGATCAACAATAACTTCTTCAGCATACACTATCAGATAGCTAACACCAGCCTGCACCATGTCTCATGTTGACCGCCTAGAAATTCAAAATGAAATAGAGGAGCTAGAAATGCGACTTAAAAAAGCGAAAAGTCGGCTACAGGAGGCGCACGAAACTGTTGCTTATAAAGGATCTCCTGAATCGGGCTTTACAAATAGTATGTTCACAATGCTCTTCAAAATTAAGACTCTGAGAATCTCTCCAGTAACATTGCAACCAGTAAAATTTCAATTATCACCATTTGTGCACTCGCTACTACTCATTTCCGACTCCGCCCTACCACTCGGCTCATTCGCTTACTCGAGCGGTCTAGAATCGTTTCTAGCGCATCAGAAAACATCACCACAATCCAGTCCCCCTGTCCCGCCTATTGTTGCTTTTAGGAAATTTCTCAAACTATCAATCTCCTCCGTCTCAAGGACTTCCTTGCCTTACCTTCTGGCCGCTTACCGTTCTCCAACGGAACTAGAGACATTAGACAATGACCTTGATGCATCCACACCCTGCACAGTAGCCAGAAGAGCAAGTGTGGCGCAGGGGCGAGCGCTCCTCGGTGTTTGGGAGAAGTCTTTTCGACAATCATACATCCTCACAGGGAATAAAACCGAACATGTCGGCTCTGACGCTCAGTCCGCCGTGACCGCGATCGAAGAATTCGCTGAAGCACTAAAGATTAGTGGATACGATAATGACTCTTTAGGCCCCAATGGGCATTTCGCGCCATTATGGGGCGTTGTTTGTGCTGCTATGGGGATTGAGATTGGTCTAACTGCTTATACATTCATGTTGAATCATGCAAAGGCAGTTCTGAGTGCGGCTGTGCGAGCATCAGTCATGGGTCCCTATCAAGCGCAGACGTTTCTTGCTAGTGATGAGATTCGAAATCTGATCAATGAGCGGATACAGCGTGATTTTGACACGAGACCTGAAGATGCTGCTCAGGTAGCGCCAGTTCTAGATTTGTGGTTAGGAAGACATGAGTTACTATATAGCAGGATCTTCAACTCATGACATCTTATCATACATGCACATGAAAGTCCTGACTGGTTGGTGGAAATTGAATTGATAACTGCACTAATGGTACATTTCGCAACGGTGCATGGGACGCCGCATCCACCCACTTCTCGCCTCACTATCCAAAAACGTCGTTTGCCGACAGTGATGAGGCAGCTCCTTCTAAAGTCGAGAATGATACGGGATGTGAAAGAACCAGAGACTGCCGAACGCCAACCGCTTTCAAAACAAAACGAGAGCCCCACGCTAACTATATCCACAAAAGACGCCTTGAAGATGGATGTCGACGAATGAAAAAGTGACGAAAAGCGGTAAAACATAGTATACAGTTGAGACATTGAGAAAGAGGAGGCGTTATTAGAGTGTCACGTGCATATAGTCGTTGCTTCCGAAGGATTTGTTACAGTTGGGGCATTTGCGTGATCGCGATACTTGTCGTTCTTCGACACATTCTTTGCAAAAGACATGGCCACATGTCTTAATTGCAGTGTTCTTGAAATTGCGTCGACAAACTGTGCACAGTGCAAGAGTCTATCTTGCTGTTAGCTGAGATCATTTCGTCCAAAGCACAAAGAAGCTTACCCTTAGCATTTCATATTCGGACGACGAATTGCCGAGCGACTTAGTCTTCCAATTTTCCAGGCTCTTCTTTGTATCGGAGAGGGTCGACTTCAAACTCTCCACCTCCGCCTCCGCTTTCCTACAAGCGGCTGAAGTAGATGCCAGTGTACTGTCTTTTGCGGCCATGAGGGATTTGAGTTCGGCGACCTGCGCTTTCAGTCCATCTATAGTCACGACATTTTCTGTGTTCTGCTGTTGTGAGGCACGATATCTGGTCGAGACAGAGGTAAGGGCTTCCTTTCCTTCTGCAATTTGCTTTTCGAGGTTTGCAACGAGCGAACGAGTGGCCGCCTCAGCATCTTTAAGCTGAGATATAATGTCGGAACTCTTCAGATTCTGTAATCGTAGGGTGCGTACTTCGGCATCCCGTGCCTCTTTGCTTTTCATGGCAGCAAAGTACTTTTGGTCGGCTTTGGATTTCTCTGCCGCCAACCGTTGAGCTTTTTCTTCAAGCGCACTTATATCGGCAACTTTCTGTGATGCTAGGCTTGAATACTTCTTACAGACGGTTTGCATCGAAGTTAGCTCTTTGTTGAGCATTGCATATTGCCGGTCGAGATTCTGATACTTTGTTCGCAATTCCTCCACGGAAAGCCCTTCAAGGTGCTTGTCAGTATTATCCTTTAGACCATCAACTTTAATTCGCAGTCTCTCCACTTCCGACTCTAGAGATTCAATCTGCGCCTCTCTGGCCGCTGCTAACTCTTGAGCCTTAGAAGCTGCCGTCGACTCTTGTTCCTGGGTGGCCTTCCTCATCTGCTGTTCAGCAAGTAATTCGTCTCGAGCATTCCTGATCCTCGCAAGATCGGACTCCGCCTTTTGCAATTGAGCATCCTTCTCTTCGATTTCCTTTTGCTTTTCGGCGTCTATATTGTTTCGGTATGCTGTCCTTTCAGCCTGCAGCTTTCCGGCTTCTTCTCTCAATTGAACATTCAGCGCTTCGAGATGATTGACACGTTTGATCACATCCTCATATTGCGATTTGAGTTGCTTAAAAAGATCCGTATGCGCATAGTCGTCATCGGTGAGTTTCGAGTTCTAGGATCCATGTGTTAGCGGTTTTCGAGTATCCGCAAGCTGTTCGGAGATGACCAACCTTGACGTTCAGAGCGGTGATTTCACTTGTCAATTTTGTATTTTCGGCCTCGAGTGCATCCAACTGTTCCCGCTGTTTTTGTGAGATGGCCAAAGTTTTGTTGTATGCTTCTTCGAGATCTGAATTTCTCTCGGGACTGGGTGCAGCGCCATTTACTGGTGTTGCAGTCTCTTCACGACTTGCAGATGATGGTCCATCTCCTCCTGGTCGTGATGCGCCAAGAATATACTGCTTTTCTAATTTGGCGACCGTCATACTCCTCGCTCGATCAAGCTTCTTCTCCGCCATCATATACCGTAAAGAGGCTGCCTCTAACTGTTCCTCGAATTGTTGTCTTTCAGATATAGCCTTCTCCAGCTCGACAATTGTTACCTTCTCTTCAGCCAATTTCTTCGTCAGTTGGCTTTGTAATTCCGACACTTCCTGCGTTGCTTTGGGCGCATTGGCTATCAACTTGGAGACGGTATCCTTTATATCACTGGATCGACTCTTGAGGTGTTTTTGGAAGTTCTCATTATCTTCGAACAGAAGGGAAGTTTGAAAAGCAGGGTAGTCTATCAGATGTCAGTATCTTGTTTGAGCGAGAGGCGAAAGAGCGTTCATACCGTGGGCATCATTATCACCAAACAGAATTTTGACTTCGTCGATTAACTGATAAGAATTCATGTCAGTCTCACTCTCGTCGATAGTATCTAATTTCTTTGTCTTACTTGTTTAAACCACGCATCGATTATCCGAAGGTGGTCTTCGTGAAACGTAGCGGCTTTTGTCATCTCTTTGACCTTTGATTCCAATGTGACTTTCTCTCGCTTGAACTCTTGCATCTGACGCCAGATAGCATCTTTCGTGAAGCGCTGCAAAACAAAAAATTAGTCAGTAAATAACTCAAGAATATGGTAACGACAATCATGGTGTTTATCACGGGGTCCGGAGAGCATAGCCTTACCTCCAAGTCATCTTTCCATGGCATATCAGCATCTGGGTGAGGTTTAGTCCCATTCACAACAGTCGCCTGTCTTTTCGATGGCGGCGCAGCATCATTCTGATCCTGACCGGCAGGTCTCTTCCGGTCTTCCATCTTGATGAGACCGGACTCTGACGAAGAAACGGGGGTTGCTTCGACGGCAGGCATCAGTGGCTAACGCGACTTTCCGATGGAAGCAGCCGCTAGAGTCAGCTATGCGCGCGCAACCAGACGAATGAGATTGAGAATGTCGACAGCACGCGTGGAAACCGATAGAGAAGCGAGGGTGATGCGGCCGGGAAGTGTACCAGAAGAACATTCGTTTCAAGGACAGGAGGATTTTCGACTTCGGCTTCTGACTAGCGTCGTTAGCGCCTCTCACGTGACCTCAGCCCACTTCTCCGCAGATTTCTCAGTGAATCATTGAACCTCCTCAGATAAGAAGTGTATTGGACAACGGTTGGAAGCAGCACTATTCACGAAACTAGCATTGCAGTTCGATCCTATTCAATACAAACATGTGACTGATAGTTTCATCCTCACACAATGGTGTCTTTTACAAGTTCTGCGATTAGTGAGTCAAAGCCACCCCGCACCTGTATGCTTCCTGATCTTATACCATCCTCCTGGTAGACAAGTCGGGGAGGAAATTTGCACCCAAGGCACCTCCTCGCCGTGCTCCTCCGACGACTGCAAACTCTACGAGAGCCAGCGTTAGCGATGGGAGGCCTTCCGCTACACCGGCGCCTGAGACGCAGAAAGCGCAAGCCCCACCAGTTGTTACCACCAGTCGAGATACGCCTCAACCAGTGCAAGTGACCGAACAGCCGCGGATAGAAGAAGATAAGATCGTCAGTAGCACATCTGCGACCTCTACCGCTCAACCAGTCGCCTCAGTCACCCCGGCTACGGAAACTACACGGCCAACACCTCATGAAGGATCCGTCGTGAGGCCTGTACCTATCTCAGCACCGACACAGTCGAGACGTGGAAGAACGGTCAATAAATCTCAAAATCTGCCTGAAGTCTCTCAATTTGAAGCAAATGTACCAAACGAAACTATACCTCCAGTCGAAGCTTCCATACAAGCGCTTGCACAAGCGGCCGCGGCAGAGGTTACTCCTACACCAATCACACAACCTACAGCCCGTATCGCCGCTTCTCACGAAAGCGCAAATCGAACTGAAAGTGCACCTGTTTCGACTATTGCAACAGCGACACATGGAGAACCTATATCTCAAACAGACAATGCCTCCGCTACAACTACCCCAAAGCCACACGCTTCTCAAAGTAAGAGACGCAAAAGCACAACATCCGAAAATACTCCAGGCGCAGAAAATGCGAAATCCCGAAAACCCCGAGGCAAACGAAAGCGGGAGCCAACACCAGAAGAGTCAGAAAATGTCGAAATCGCTCCAACAGTCGTGAAGATGTCGGAATTATGCAAAGATCTCAGAACAGGAAAAAAATCAAGACGAGAAATAGAATTGCGAAATCTTGAACAACAAGAGGTGGAACGAAAGGAGAAAGCCAAGGAAAAGGCTCGCAATACTGGTACACCTGTCAAGACGGACGCAGAGAATGGGTCATCGGTACCTACCGGGGTCAATACGACACCAACAAAAGCAAGCGGTCCACGAATGAGAATTGTGAATGGCGAAATCGTCGTCGACAACGCCTCGCTACAAATTGATCGGCATGCGGATGCGGCGCGTGAATTTGGCGAGGGAGAAGACGTGGTCGAAAGTCGGCTTAACAGAAAGATCAACCAGGCTACATATGGCAAACGTACCAAAGCAGAGTCTTGGGATGAGGAACTGACTGATCTATTTTATAGAGGTCTGAGGATGTTTGGCACCGATTTTTCGCTCATAAGCAAGATGTTTCCAGGACGTAATCGACGTCAGATCAAATTGAAGTTCAACAACGAGGAGCGCAAGGACCCCGAGCGAATCAAACGGACACTTCTGGGGCCTTCTGAGGCGATTGACATTCAAACATACTCGGAATTGACCAATACCGTCTACGAGGATGTTGAAGTCATACAGCGAGAACTCGACGAAGACAAGAAGAGAATCGAAGAACAACACGAAAGAGAGAAACGAGCGCAGGATGAGTTGATGCTCAATCCCAGTGGTGTCGCAAATGACAAGAATGTCGTGCCCAGTATTGAAAATACTTCTATTAAGAAGAGACGTTCCATCTCGAAGAGCATCAGCGCATGACGGAACGAAATCTCGAGTTCTCGACTGTTGTTTTAAAATGGACGACTAAACTAATTACGAATATTATGCCAACTAGATTATGTACTCTAAGAGGCGTTATCAGGGATTTTGAACGGTAATCGTTGGCCGGGATAATCAGAGGGCCTTGGCGTTACCGAAGAGGCGGTGTTTTGTTACTGATCGTTAATTTGATTCGTTTCGTCATACATAGCCTTGCAAAGGCTACGTGAACATGTTGCTACATTAATAGTAATACATCACTCATTTGCAATGACCTAATTGGGTCTCGTACGCAAGTGTCGAACGGGCCTTCACACTCATCTTCGTCTCGTAGATCCAAAACCAGTATTTGACCTAGCAGGGGAGAAAGACTGTGATGGCCCTGGAGCCGGACCTGTGTCATCTCTATAACCGTAATCATTGCGCCCGGTGAATGATGGTCCTGCCCATGTATCCCGATCATTTTGTGGGTTACGTCTGCTGCCCATCGCATAGCCGGCTGCTGCACCCGCCGCGCCTCCAGTTGCCGCCCCAGTCCAGAAACCTGGTCCTCCTGCGTTGGGCCTTTTCCATTGAGATCGAGGCTGATAGTCGTATGGAGGAGGAGGATCATCGTCATCGTCACCGCCGCCTCCTCTGCGGTTGTTTCCTAGCCGGTGACCCCGGACTCCGTCACGGTTGTTGCCTCTTGATATAGAAATGGCAATATAAAAGAGAACAGCAATGAAAATGATCATGAAAATAAGGCCCGAGATATTACTGTCGGACCCGTTCCCATCTTTTGACTTGTTCTTGAAATTCGACTGACGCCAATGCCCATATCTTTCCTCACCCTTCTCAGTCAGCAGAAGACGATATTCCACCCCACAGCTGCCCTTGAGTATCCATTTATCATCTGCATTCCTGTAACCCTCACAAATGACATCTGTGGAACCTAGCTTGAATTCGGATGGTAGATCGGCTGTGCAACTCCATTGGATGTCCTCTTCGTCATAGTCGTAGCCTTGATTTGTGCAGCGCATTGTATCAATTTTATATAGATTGCAGACATTTTTGGGGCCGACGCATCTCAGTTGTGGGATGGGTGAGACGCGGCGGTGGGAAGTTTCGCGGTCTGCGTGTAGGGTGAGGGTTTGGACATTGGAGAGGCGGACTGCGTTTTTGCTGGGTGGTGTTTCTGAGAGAGCTGTTGATAGCAGCGATAGGAGGAGAAGTGGGTAAGTGGGAAACATTTGCTTCATTTTGATTTCACTTCTGTTTGTGGTTTTGTCCCGTGATGGCTATTCAATTTGTTATATGTTTTCAACCTTGGATACTGCGTAGTCCCCAAAAAAGACAGTAAAGTAAACGTGGCCGTATGCCTGTCTGGTATGAGTCACGCCACTACCGTATAATGCCAATCTGATCGGTGTCCCGCTTAATCCAGGCCTCGATTGCGCAGACTATTCAATGCTCGTTTTTTAGGCTTGCAGAGTGCCGTGACTTAGGTGGTGAATGATTGGTAAACCTCTAAAATTCCAAGAAAGGCCAGTTCTATAATTATGAGCGTAGGAGCCCACCAGCGCCTTTTGACAGATCCTTCTCCGAAAGCAAGAAAAAAGAATGAAGCGTAAAAGAATATCAAAAGAGTTGAGCTGTTATCAACAATCACATGTGACGACATAATCGACCAACTAGGCCGCAAATGGCCTAGCCTTCATTTTGGCGGACTTAGTCATTCTCATGGTTCAATTCATTCAACCTTGTTTAATTTTAATCATCACCGTGATCAACAATCTTTAGTCCTATTCTGATGGGGATGGTGGGCACTTCATGGATCTAGACGTATCAGTCTATCATGTCTCAACACTCCCAATGTATGCTGTTATCCCTCGAAATAAGACTCTATACTAATAACTCACTGTCTAGATGAGGCTCCTGGTGTCCCTGTCCAGCCCTCGTAAGCTCGGAATTAGACCTTTCAGTTCAAATACGACGGATATTAATTGGATAGCAGACTATCGTTCACACAAGGGTTCCTCCTCGGGCAGCTTTCCGTCGTCCTACTAATTGGAGCGTTCATCAAATTCTTCATCTTCGGCGAAGCCCCAGCACCTCCCTCGCGCGGACTAGCCAGTCGTACTGCATCGCATCATCGATCCTACTCCATAAACCAAGGCGACAGCAATGCCAATAACAACAACACAAATGGTGGTAGCCCACGGACACTACGCGAAAAGCCATCTACTTCCAACGTCCTCCGCCCGGTACCGTCATCCGCAACTAATACACGCTCGATATTGAGAAAAACATATTACAATGCCATACCTACGCAACTCTCTCATACCAAACAGGGACGGCACCGAGCACAGCATTCTACGCATCAGCCTGAATCTTTGGACTGGTTCAATGTGCTAATTGCGCAGACTATTGCGCAGTACCGGCAGACAGCATATTTGCTGAAGGATTCGCCGACAAGTTCGATTCTTGATTCCCTGTCTACTGCGATCAATGACCCGCAGAAAAAACCGTCTTTTATCGACACAATTAAAGTCACCGATATGTCACTGGGTGAGGAGTTTCCAATCTTCAGTAACTGCCGGGTCATTGCCGTGGATGACCCGAATTCCGACGGAGGCAGATTACAAGCCTTAATGGATGTGGATTTGAGCGATGATAACCTTTCGCTCGCTATCGAGACATCTTTGATACTGAATTATCCCAAACCACGCTCTGCCGTTTTGCCTGTTGCATTGTCAGTTTCTGTGGAACGATTTTCGGGAACACTGTGCATCTCTCTGATTCCGGCCAGTACACCACAGAGTCCTTCCTCCGCACCGACTCCCGATACCAGTCACTTGAACGTGCGAACGCTATTTCAGCACATTTCAGCTGAACTTAATGGAACAACAGCAAATCCCACCGCCACCCCCGAGAAAAAAGGTGTCCCGAAAACAAATCTAGCATTCTCATTCCTCCCAGATTATAGATTGGATCTATCGGTGAAATCACTCATCGGATCACGGAGTAGATTGCAGGATGTCCCCAAGGTTGCGCAGTTAGTGGAAGCTCGAATCCACTCCTGGTTCGAAGAACGGGTCGTCGAGCCGCGCGTGCAGGTAGTCGGATTACCCGATTTCTGGCCTAGAAAGGGGCGAACAGGTCTCCGGCCCGGCGACGATGCCGATGCCGCTGCCGCAGTTGCCGCGGCTTCTGCGTCGTCTCTCAGCGGCGGTGGTGGTGAGCCAGGTGAAGCACCGCCGTCTGTTCCAGAAGAGGCTATCATTGACGATAGTCCCGTCAGACCTGGATTGCGATTCCGTGGGCCCGCAGGGCGATATGACTCGGCTGGAAGTTTTGATCAGCTTCCTCGCGCGAGTCCGGGGTTGAGTGAGACACTGGATATACCTGGTGCACTGCCCGGTCGGCCGTGATGTACTATATAGATGATGATAAAATGACGGCCTGATATATTATACTATGCAATAATATCCCCTCCTCAAAACCACTCGACTACAGACCTGTAGGATATTGAGTTTTGAGTCTTGACAAATATTATATTATATAATTATGTACTTTTGTTGTATGTACTATTCTGATATGACTTGATCCTAAGAAATGAAAAGGAAAGCGAAAGATCTGAAAATGCAACGACAAAACCACACGGAACCAAATCTAAAAATCTATTATGGTATGCCCGCTAGAACCCAAACGCAATATGCAATAAATCAAAACACACGAAAAAAATTCTAAACAGTTCAACCAATAACTCACTTCCTTCTAATCAACTTCTTGACGGCACCAACCACAGCCCCAATACCACCAAACAACCAACCCATTCCAAACGACCAGCCCCTTATGCGGACCGTATAAATGAAGAAATAGACCAGAACCCAATTGATAATGACAAAGGCGAGAAAGATGCCGAAACAGTGCCATTTGTCGTCATCATGCACGTTGAGAGTGTGCATGTACTCACTTCCATTGCTGTACATGCAATAGCCGCACTCTGTAGTAGACCCTGCTGAATCGGGCAAGAGGTATCCTGTGCGGGCGATGTTGGTCACCCAATTCGAGGCATAGGATTGACAGCTCTGCCCGTCAGGTGGCGTAAAATAGGTTACTTCCTGAGGCGCACACTCGACCTTCACAGCAGGCAACACAGCGGACAAAGCGCCCCGGATCCACCAGGTGATGGGGTTCACGTAGTAGAGCCAGTATTTCCAAAACACCGGGTACGAGGCGTAGGGGCGGATTACGCCGTTGAAGAGATTGCACATTACGAAGAAGAAGGGGAGGACCTATCCTTTATTAGTTTCATAGCTTGAAAAGAAATGGGAAGGTAGGGGAAGCTTACATTTGATATAACAGTAAATGAAGGGGCAAAAGCGCAAATCCACTGTCCCCAGCTCGCCTGGAAGAAGAAGAAGAGCATCGTCATGAGGAATACGTATCCTGCCGAACTGCTGTCCGTCGGAAGACCGACAGGGAAGTACCAGAGCACAAAGTAAATCACCGACGTGAGGATAGCGATGGGGATTTCGCAAACGACGTTCGCGGTACAGAACGCGACCCAGCCATAGATTCGACTCGGGTATTCGCGCGCTTCCCATAATAAGCGGTTCATGTAGAACTTTGGGACGATACTGTTCATCACAATAGGCGGGATCAAAATGATCAGGAAAGTTGAGAACATGCGGTCCTGTAGACCCGACACAGAATTGCCGAGTTTCCAGAATGTGAAACCGTTAAAAATACCCAGGAGGACGCTGACGAAGATCTTGCCGTAGTAATATGAGGGATCGCGCCAGTATTGCAGAAATACTCGCTTCGTCAGCATCTCGATTTGGGTTGTGACGGGGGCCGCGAACTCAGTTTGTTTGCCTGCTGCATCTTCGGGAATTGGAAGTTGACTTCTTTCTTTGACAATCTTTTCAATTTCGTCGAGCAATTTCCGGTTCTGGGTGGAGTTGCGCCATTCTTCGTTCCAGTCAATTCGTTTTCCATTTCGGACGATGGGTTTCGCAGCCGTCTCGAGTATGAATTCGGCTACGTTCTTGGAAGGGGGGCAGACAACGCCGCGGTCGGCGAAGTAGTCAACTACGTCGCGCCCGTCTTTGCCTACAGAGCCAAAGTAGAATGTGTTCCCGCCGGGGTTAAGGGCGAGGATCATGTCGAATTGTTGGATAAGCATGGATGAGGGTTGATGGATTGTGCAGACGATGGCCTGGCCGGCGTGTGCCAACTTCCTGAGGAATCTGACGATAGAGAATGCGGCCTGGCTGTCCAAACCACTGGTCGGTTCGTCAAGGAACAACAATAGACTGGGTTTGGCCGCCAGCTCAACGCCGATTGTGACGCGCTTCTTCTGCTCGACACCTAGCGAACTGATGAGTGCGTCTTGAATGTCTTCGAGTTCCAAGAGGTCAATGATGCGGTTCACATAATCAATCTTTTCGGATCGAGGGGTTTCTCGGTCTTGACGCAGAATAGCGGAGAACTCCAAAGCTTCGCGGATCGTGGCTGTTCCGTCGTGAAGGTCCATTTGTTCACAGAAACCAGCTGCACGCTGAAAGTCAGCGCTTAGGGGGCGGCCGTCTACCAACATGTCGCCTGTAACAACGCCCATCTTCTGTCGTTGAGCAAGAGTGTTGAGTAGAGTCGTCTTTCCCGCGCCGGACGCACCCATCAAGGCAATCATGACACCTGGTTTGGCATATCCGCTTACCCCATTCAGGAGCTTCCTCTCGCCGTTACCGTAGGGGACAGTATACTCGACATTGGACCAGGTGAAGATGCGGTCACTTGTCGACAACGAATTCATGATCTTGTCGTCAGATGAGTTATTGGCCTGTACGACTGCACCGTTTGCTCCATTTTCTTCATCACTCTTCTTCTCAGCTTGCGCAAGTTGCTTTGATCGTCGAGACTTCTTAAACACAAGAGCACCACCTCCTCCGCTGGCGAAGGTCATGGTCTCATTCGCAACAACCGTAACAAGAATGTAGAGCACAGTAAAAGCGATAAGGACACCAAAATTGCGCCACAGGTGATGGCGTGTAAAGCCAAACGAAGTCTCCAGATAAGCAGCCCCGGAAACTCGAGTCTGATCAATAGAAGACCCCGGCAAAGCACAGCTTTGGTGACCAGCTACAGCCCCCGGGCCAGACGGCACAAGCATGGAAGGGTCACAGTCCATTTCTCGATTCGAAAACTCATTTGTCAGGACAGCCTCGTACGAGTACGAGATGGGATTGATGTAAAACAACCAGCCGAACCAGATTGAGTCGTGGAGCAGGGTGCTTTTGGGGATTGCGTAACCAACGAAGATGACTAGTAAATTCAATGCGATTCCACCGAAGCGGACTGCGTCGTCGATTGTAGGTGATAAAGCGGCGAACATGCGGTACATGGACGTGATACAGATGGTTGTTGTATAGACAAAGAGCAAGTAAATGAAGAATTTGCCGGCATCCACATCCAGTCCAGAGAGGAAATAAGTGATAATACCAAAGACGGAAACCAACGTAGCGAGAAACGGGAAATCAACCACAACCCTCGCAATCGAGACTGCCGAAGGTCGATAAAACGCATAGTCCCGGTGACGTTGAATCATAGTCCGACCAGAAACAGCCGGCATCAATTCCGTCATTTGCAACCAACCAAGAAACAAAACAGAAAAGAACAAAACACCGCCTCTGGCAAAAGCGCCGCTGGTGTTGAGCGACTCCCCATAGAACAGAGAGCTGACAATCAAGGCGTTAGCGATGGCAATGAAGAATTTCGTGTAGAGGGACGTTTTGTCTCCCAATAAGAGCCAGACCTCGCGCTTCACACAGGCGGCTACTTGCTTGGGGAACGAGACGGTGTAGGAGGACTTTTTGGAGACGGTTTTGCTCTTTGATGCGCCGACGGTGCGTTGGAAACGTCGGGTGTCTTCTAGCTGGCTGTCGACTAGTTGACGTTCGTACAGAGCAACATCATCCAGAATGCGTTTGTATGCGTCACTTTGCCTGAATATCTTCTCCAGCTCCTCGGCAGTTTTCGGGGTTGATGCCTCTTTACCAGGTTGGAATTGACGAGCGTTAGGGTCACAAAGCGAAGTCAAAAAGTCGGCTGTGGTGGACTGCGGCGGACAATAGAATCCCAGGTTGACAAAGTATTGTTTTGCCTCGTTCGCAGGGCCCTGGAAAAGCATTCTTCCCTCATCAATGACGAGGACTTTGTCCATCAGCTCGTAGATACCTTCGCCGGCTTGGTATAAAGTGACAAAAGTAGTTCGCCTGCTGATATCAGTCATGATACGAAGGGATTTGGCATAGTCCAGCGCAGTACTGGCATCTAAACCTCTAGTAGAGTTGTCCCAACATGCCACAGTCGATTTCGACGCAAGAGTTTCTGCAATACTGACACGTTTCCGCTCACCACCCGACACACCTCGTACATACTCATTACCCACCTGGGTGTTCTTCGTATGGCTGATGCCAAACATTTTCAACAGTGCATCCAGAATAATGGGCACACTGGCTCGATCACCCTTTTTAGTCTTGTTCATAAGGGAAAACTTGAGTGTCTGCCAGACTGTAAGCGTCGCAAAATGCTGGTCGTCCTCGGGGTTGTAGTTGACTTCTCCGCGGAAATGTTTGTATTGTTCTTCGGCCGGGATACCGCCATAGCTCACATCACCCAGAACAGCGGCATACGAAGAGCGGTCGTTGGCAATAGTCTTCAAAAATGTCGAGCAGCCGGCGCCCGGTCGTCCGAGGACAAGCATCATCTCACCGTCGCGAACGACACCAGTGAAATCATTGATCAGAGTTCTGGTGGCAGGCGGTTTACCAAATCGAAGTTTTGGGAAGTAATGCTGCACGATCCGGTACAAATCCGGACCAAAGGTGCCGATAAGCGCTTCAGGGAGCGTTTTGACGAACGATGCAGAGGCTTGCACGCCCATGACGGTCAGATTTTTGTACAAAACGCCTACCTTTTTTGCAGGTTCGCCTGCTGTCGTCCTCCGCTCCAGGGTACCGCCCATCAAGAACTCCCCCAAGTCAAAATCATCCTCGTCATGCTGCTCAGACTCCTCCTCATCCTCCTTTTCGGTATCTCTGGTCTTGGTCTTTGTCGCTGACCGCCATCGACTAGCAGGCCGTACAGAACGACGAGAAGCCTGCGACCGGGTTCTCTGCAAACTCAACCGAGTCAGCTCTCGGCGCATGTCTTCGAAGTCTTCCATTGCGCCATGGCGGGACACCGGTTCGCCTTCGGTCTGTTCCCCCCAACGGCCGTCGATACTTTGTGAGGGGCTAGAGAGGGTTGATTCGGCGGCGGAATCGACGCCACCGGTGATAGGAGCATGATGAATCGGTCCGAGGATTTCTTCGTCGTTGTTACTAGTTCGGTTGTGGTCCTCGACGATGCCTGGGACGGCGGCCATTTTGTACACGACAGTCGAGTTCAGTCAATTGAAAGTTTCGTTTCTGGTTAATTGACGATACAGTGGTAATAGAAAAGAGGTCCCTAAAAGGAACAAGGCAGTGAGCCAGTCGATCCTAGGCTGCTTGACTGGACAAGGCAGGGGAGTGGAGAGTGTCCGTTTGTATTAGGTAGATACAAGAAAGAGAGAACAGGGAGGAAAGAGCTAAGGACTAAGCTACATGGCTATAACTATTTGTACAAATGAGATAAGCGCGGATCATAGAGTCACGGATATAGCAACCAACAAAATCCGAGGGTGGATTTGTCAGGCGGGGCATGGTTCACCCACTACCGGAGACTTATCTGGGAATCTCGTGAAGTCAGCCAGCAGAAAGGAAGAAGAGAAACGAAGGGTCGACGTCAGAAATTGGTACGCAGAGAAGGAAGCTTGCCGTATGGTTTGGCCGTTGTGGGCCTGCAAAATTTTATGGCAATTAGGCTCACGAATGGCATGGGTTGGATCCATCCATTTGTCTCCATAATGCGTACCGTGAAAATGCGATAGCCCCTAACACCGTCAATAAAGCCGACATTACTATGTATTACTCAGATTTACTACAACTAACTACCACGTAACCAGTAGTATATAAGATCGCCGTCTGGTCCGGCCTGGCCAGTGGAGAATCATCGCAGCCGAGCCATGTCACTGGTGGCAACGGAGCCCTAAGAAAAGATGATACTAGACTAACGGCTGACTCGTGAAGGGACTTAGCGCACTGACCTACCACGCACGATTTTTACTGCATTCTTACTACCGGCGTATTTAAGTCAGCATTCGCCCACATCTCATGAATCATGTCAACGTGCGAACTTCACTTAAAGTAGTTAGCGCAACTACTTCTAAATATGCATATGACTTAGTAAGCCATCGGCTTACCAAATACGTAAAGAATCTTTCCGAGATCTCCAACCGCTCGGGTTGAAGTTCTCCCTGATTATTAATGCTTTTGAAAGTTCCTAACTGGTTATATTGATATCCATCCCCCTTTGTAAGGGCCAGTCCACTTCGTAGATTGTGTCTCGCACGGTTTCGTCCGGATACGACGTGTTTGTGCCCATTCCCCACGATCTAAATTGACTTTGGACGCGTAGTCGGGTTCTTTGCAATGCCCGAAAGAGGAAATAGATGACAGTAGACCAGATTGCGCGAGAAGTATGTTATATGCCAAGGCCGGGCATGTTTCCATCATGTGTACATTCCAAACACACGTTGTTGCCTGAGCCCATAATTTGATTACTCAGACAGTGATGAGTCCGAATGAGTCACTATTGCTCATCTCTTCTGGCAGCTTATGTATCATCGTCCTCCTTGCATCAATGCGGTTGGTAAGAGTGAACTAAGCTAAGACGACGAACCTTCTCTGTCGACATTGGCGCCGCTCAACCTTCCTAAATCGGCAATCCCGTCAGCGGTGTATTTCCGAGTTTTTGGATTGGTCAATTGCATAGCTCAGGATGTTCGTTGAGCTTGAAATCTATCTTTCATGGTATGTACGTAGAAGCAGAAGAAGTCATCGAGGATGCATCAAGTTAGCACTCCAAATTTTAAAACGGTCTCGCTGGACAACCGGAGATAACACAACATCAAAGTAACTATAGTACAGATCGCAATGTATGCAATATAAAAATTCAAGCATGCAATGTTTTGTTTATTGGACAGATGGAGGCTTATTGGTTATCCTCTTTCTTACCCGCACGTGCAATGCGTTGTTGGATTTCTTTGTCCGACAGGATCTTGACCGCATCTTTGGAGAAGACGTAGCTCAGGCCGGACCAAATGGTGGTTGCTGCGACAAGGTATCTGCAATCATCAGTACATGACACGATAAAAAGAAAATATGATCCAGGAACAGACAAGAAAAGAAGGAGAGAAAACAAGAGGAAAAAAGAAAAAAAAAAAATCACATACAACAGCTGGGATTCGCTGGTGGTCACCCACCCAACTACTAACCAGCCGGCGTGTGGCTTAAGTACGGCTGAGCGGACGGGAAGCCCTGTTTTCCACACCCTATGGTCGTATGTGCTAGTGACACTCAAATAAAGGATTATATCGCAGGCTGGGAAACAGAGCGTTCTAATTAAAAAAAAGTAACTTACTGCATTCCAACAAGCCCATCATATAGCCCCCATGCCCCAGCCAACGACGCAGGAAGCACAGGAAGTGCTATCGACGATCCAACTAGGAGTAATTGCAAGGCGGTATTCACTTTTGAAATTCCAGTCGGTTTGACTTCGGCAGAAGGCAGGGAGAAATCCCAGTAACGCGCCATGGTCTTTGGTGGCGGAAGTGATATCCAGCGATAGTATATGGCCGAGATACTGAGTCCGACGTCTCGACCCAATATCAGAACAGCCAGCCATGCTGAATTGATTAGCAGGTGTAATGATACAAGGAGAGAGAAGAAGTACCAGGCATCCACCCATTCAGCGCGAGGCACACAACACTAATAGTCATCAACAATTTGTCTGCAGCAGGGTCAATAATGGTGCCCACAACGGTCTGTAGGTTGTACCGTCGAGCAATGTATCCGTCTACCAGGTCTGTGATGCCGGCATAGGCGAATAGAGATAATGCAACTGTATGATGGTTATGGACCAGGAGATAACCAACAGCAGGCGCAGCGAGTAATCGTGAAAATGTCAAAATATTAGGAACTGTGTAGATGTTTTCATGCACTGGCATGGGTAGTCGGGATAGCAGTTTAGACTTGGCTTTTGGCTTTTGTTCCTTGGATTCTGGAGCTGATCTGGGTCTGGCAACGGCGTCAGCCTGTCATGGTCTCATATATATTGAGGAATTCTCACTTGTCCTGTGGCAAGTTTGTATTTCCACTTTGTCGCTTTTGGTTGAGTGTGACTACTCTAGATTGAATAAACGACGGTCTCGCATGCTTATAATATTTCCAACCGTCTCTGCAGCATATTAGCCTCCTCGGCCGTACTTTGAGTAAGCATGTAGAACACACCTTGCCACTAACCACTTCAGGCAGATATCTGTATGTAGTGCTCTCGACTGGCGTGATAAGACAATATGACCATTAAAGCACCTGCTAACAGGCAATTGATGTCTCCGTGCAAGGGCCGACAACATGCCATCACCATTACGAATAGCGCATTTTGCCGGCGACAATGTCGATCTGATTGGCGCAAGTAGCCTCATTTGTGTCTGCTAGGCGACCAACTCTAGACACCAGAATAGATGGGAACCCGCAGGTAGTCTAAAACTCAGCCAGACGTCAACAGCCACTTCATATCCATCAGCATCATATCATTACTGTCGTGTATGAAGTGTACATACCTCATTAATTGAATCCTACGCGAGATGAATGTATGTACAAACAAAAGAAAGTCGACGGCATTAAAGGATCCACCGAAGCTTTTCTCGCCGTTAAGCTGTTAAGCTAAGCCGCTTTGAACGTGGAAGCACGTGATTTGATATACAACTGTCCGACTACGAATGGACTACTTCATCTGCTCTTGAGCGCTGGAAAAGTAACCAAATGATATAAAACGTGATCAGATCAATTATATATCGATTTTCAGTCAAGTGGCCTTGCATTGTTACACGCCAGTCAACATCTGAAGCCTCATCAGCTCATCTGAGAGGCCCGAGAGACTAGGCTACTTTAGGCATAGTGCAGCGTCCTATGTCCTATCGTTTGTTGACGTTCAGCATCAAGTTCATCCTTTTGTTCCATGATTCTTGTTCTTTCTCTCCTTTAATAGAGCTCCTAGCACTGTAATTCAGGACTGGGTTGTTGTTTCATCGTAAAAGGGTTGTGGTTATTGATCCTGTACAGCTCTCAAGAATCTCGTCCTGCCTGAAGTATTTCTACTTCATATTGAGATTATGTTGGACTAGAAACAATCTGTGTTCCGCCCTGCTTGGCTCATATCGAGAGGGGCTATTTGTCTCTTCCTTTCTGCGACAGATGCCCGGCTCTCATAACAACGTCATCCTATCATGAGCTGTCTGATTGGCCACTGCTACATCCTTAGATCAGCAAAGACGTCGTTCAGTCGAATCTCAACTCCGCTTTTACACCATCATCTTATCAGGACAGCAAGTCGATTAATCATGGCTCACGAAGGCCGCAATGATCCAGCTTTGAGAGCTGCCCTTGCAGAGTCGATGCAAGACCAAACGGCACCGCAGACTGATTTTGTCGATCTGACAGGTGATTCAGATGATGAATCACAGTCTCATCGTACGCAAAACATCATCGATATTGAGGACGAGGAAAGCGATGATGATCTTAAATTAGCTATTGCACTATCGATGCAGGAAATGCAGCAGACTCCTCCTGGCGGCGTACTGAGCGGACACGATTCTGATACGATTGACAGCACTGTTATTAACGACGATAAATCTAGTAATATCTCCCCTGCATTACAATCTCAAACCGGCACTGCGCCTCCCACTGTTAGTTTTGGCATACCCGGACTGGATCGAAAAAAGCTAGAGGAGGAACGACTTGCGCGTGTTGCCAAGCGGAAAGCAGAGAGTAGCATCTCACCACCACCTCTCAAACGTGATACGAAAGTTGCTAGATGCGATCAATCTAGTGAGCTCAAATTGGAAAGGGATCCGGCAGTCACACCAGCACAAGCATTGGCAAGCCCTAAGAAATCTGGGGTATCAATAGCATCCTCTCCAGAATCCAAACTAAAGACTGAGCAGCCATCCCCAAACCCAACGCCACAATTTCCCAAAGGAGTCATTAAAAAGACATGGGCTTTTGGTTGCGCGAGAAACGGCGACGATATCAAGATCGAGGAAGTTCTGCGGACTGCTGACCTCGAACTTGCTATCTTGAGCGCTTTTCAGTGGGATATGGAATGGATGTTCACCAAATTCCGGGCTCCGAGCAAAACGAGATTCATGCTGGTAATGCAGGCCAAGGAGGAATCTACTGTGGGCAGCCGACCTCTTGAATACTAAATAATATGAAGCTAATATCACTACAGAGGCTACAATATCAAGAAGAAACGGCTAATATGCCAAACATTCGCTTATGCTTCCCACCTATGGAAGGACAGGTCAACTGCATGCATTCAAAGCTCATGCTACTGTTTCATTCAGAGTATTTGAGGATTGTCGTTCCAAGCGCAAACATGGTGCCGTACGATTGGGGCGAGCAAGGCGGAGTGATGGAGAATGTACGAAACCTCTCATTTCGAAATCAAACGTGGCTAATCTGATTGTGATAGACTGTCTTTCTGATTGATCTACCTAAAAAGTCCGCCCAAGACGCAGCTGATGCTCCAAAAACAGCATTTCAGAAAGAACTTGTTTATTTTCTGAAAGCTAGCACGTTGCATGAAAACATAATAGCGAAGCTTTCTAGTTTTGATTTCAAAGATACAAGCCGCTATGCATTTGTTCACACCATGTATGTTTCGTCACCCTGTTATTCATCTGTGCTAACATAGAATAGTGGAGGCTCTCATTTTGGTGAAGCCTTGACACGCACAGGTCACTGCGGACTTGCCAGGGCTGTCAAATCTTTGGGACTGCAAACACAAGGCCCTGTAAATGTCGATTACGTGGTATGCACTAGATTCATCCCAACAGGAGTCATTGATACTAATTAGACAGACTTCGTCCGTCGGCTCGCTGACAGATGAATTCATGCGATCAATCTATCTTTCTGCACAAGGTAATCAGACCTGTTTGTTAACACTCCAAACATATTGCTGAACATACCATATTGTCTAGGTGGTGATGCCCAACGAGCTACAGGCTCGGAATGGAGATCCCAATTTCGAGTCTACTATCCATCTGAACAGACAGTCTCACAGTCAAAGGGTTCCAGACGAAGTGCAGGCACCATTTGCTTTCAGGAGAAGTGGTTTATGGGGCCTAAATTCCCTAAAAATGTTTTGCATGATTGTATCAGTCGTCGAGAAGGTTTGTTGATGCATAACAAGGTGAATTCCCCTTTCTTATAATTTAAATGACTTGTCATCAACTGACGAATCTTGAACGAAGATGATGTTTGTTCGCCCTGTGAATCCGATTAAATTATCAGATGGCTCCGACTGTCCAGGCTGGGCATATGTAGGCAGCGCAAACCTGTCTGAAAGCGCATGGTAAGTTTGTCACCAATGTTAAAAGTGTATGGAACATTTGCCAAAAACAGAAATAGGGGTAAAGTCGTCCACGACCGCGTCAGAAAGGAGCCGAAGCTCAATTGTCGCAACTGGGAATGTGGTGTGCTGGTGCCAATTACAGAGTCACCGCAACCATCTGGCTCGAATGAGGAAGAAAAGAAGGAGGGCATGCCAGCGGCGGAAGGAGATATTGTCCACATTTTTGGGGCTACGGTGCCAGTACCCATGCGCGTTCCTGCGCCATCTCTCGGGCCTTTGTTGAAACCTTGGTATGGCGCTTGGTAGGATCATTCTGTACAATACCCTTCTTTCATCCTCGCATTACACAGCTTGGGATGTAGATCATACTTGAAATACCCGAATACAGAAAAAGGAACATTTGGTATTCGTAAAGCATCTCGCATATCAACATACACTGATTTAACATCTCCCTGATTCACCAAACTGGGGTCAAACTAAGCAACAGCAGTCTGCTTCAAGTAAGACTGGCGATGAGGGTTCGAATCCACATCCGGGCCGCGGTTCAGAGGCGTCCATTTCGGCTCATCCTGGAACAGACGCATAGCCTTGATATACTGCAGCCACATTAATCCCCCTTCCTCAAATATATTTCACTCAAAAGACTTACATTCTTTGCATCCGTCGTAAACCGATGATAAATCCCCGCCGGCAAAATCAACAAATCACCCTTCTCTAATCGAATTCTGATCCACTCGTCACCTTCGCTCCTCACATCGAAAAACCCATCTCCATCCAGAATATATCGAATCTCTTCGTCTTCGTGCAGATGCTCGCTGAAGAAGGATTTCACTTTTTCCTCGTACACCGCGCCCATTTTTTCGGGTGAGACAGTGATCTCATCCCGGTTTTTGTAGCCGCGTTCAGACGCTAGAGCGTCGACGGAGGAGAGTTGGGGGAAGTGACGGTAGATTACGCCGAGGGATTGCAGGTGGGATTCTGTGACGGGGCGGCCGGAGTCATGGTCTTCGCGCTGGTCGCCCTACACATGCCACGACTGTTTAATTCTTCTTCTCTTTTTCTTCTTTTTTTCTCTTTGGCTGGTTTGTGTCTTAGGAGGGGTTGCGGGGTTGATTGGGTTTCTTTGGTGTAGATACAATGCGATGCGACGATATACTTACAGGCGCATTATCGTACCAGTAAGCCTTCATTTCACCTTCGGTAGGGACCTCGACTTTGCTGTTAATTCAGATATAAGATGCTCCTTTGATAACTGAGGTTGTCCTAATATGAACTGCGGGACGACAGACTGGCACGTTTCATAATGAGACAGATCTAAGTGGCATGAACCAGCACCGGCGCTAATGACTGGCTGATATTATGATCTACTCGGCTGAAAATGACGTGCTAGAAAGAAGTATTTCTCGAAGCTAACTTGAATAGGAAACTTGATATGGATGAATTTCTAGAAAAGGTGATTGGCTGACGAATGGCTGAGTCAGAATTTTGACTAGTAAGCTGGAAGTAGTTTAGCGTGCGCTAGTTTGCAAACACGCCATCACGTGAGTCTTATCTCCTATCTACTAGGAACTTTTCTGGAAAATGTGTTGGCTGACAAGAATACTGACGATCAACGTCCATTACAGCACCATGCCGACAATGGCATTACGAGCACGCCCATCGATGTTGTCTCGTATTAACTACAGTAATGGTGCTTTCAGAGGTATACTGCACAAACGACATTTGGCGACCTCTTCAGATGTTCGGTAGGCACCATTCCCCGGATCACTTAAACTTTCGATCATGGCTAATCTCTTTATTTAACAGACCATACGATGTCGTTGTTGTCGGAGGCGGCCACGCTGGCGCAGAAGCATGCGCCGCCGCCGCCCGCTCTGGTGCCCGCACAGCGCTCGTGACTCCCTCTCTCTCAAACATCGGCGTGTGTTCCTGCAACCCCAGTTTCGGCGGAATTGGCAAGGGAACCATGATGCGCGAAATTGACGCTTTGGATGGTGTGGCGGGCCGCATAATCGATAAAGCCGGTGTCATGTTTAGGGTACTGAATCGATCCAAGGGTCCAGCTGTTTGGGGGCCTAGGGCACAGATCGATCGGGATCTGTATCAGAGGTATATGCAGGAGGAGTTGGTCGCTACCAAGAATTTGAGTATTCTCGAGGCCAAGGTGGAGGATATTGTTGTTTCGAGGGATGAGACAGACCAAAATGCGCACTCGGCAGGGAAGATTGTCGGTGTCAGATTGGATTCGGGACAGGTTATTCCTACGACTCGGGTTGTCATCACCACGGGCACATTCCTAGGAGGAGAGATCCACATTGGTCTTGAGGCATACCCGTCGGGGCGAATGGGTGAAGCGGCGACACATGGTCTAAGCACCTCGCTACGACAAGCAGGTTTCCAGCTGGGTCGGTTGAAGACAGGAACGCCACCGCGACTGGACAAAAAGTCGATTGATTTTTCGTCGTTGGAAGTTCAACGCGGAGACACGCCGCCAAATCCATTTTCGTTTATGAATAAGACTACACAAGTTAGCGACGAGGATCAATTAACTTGCTGGATGACGCATACCAACGAAGCGACGCATGAGATTATAAGAGCCAACTTGGATAAATCGATTCATATTCGTGAGACTGTCAGAGGGCCCCGTTATTGTCCGTCCCTTGAGGCCAAGATTATTCGCTTCAAACACAAGAAAGAACATCAAATATGGCTTGAGCCTGAGGGATTTGCGCCGAATGAAGTCATCTACCCAAATGGGATATCAATGACAGTGCCAGTTGAAGCACAGGAAGCTATGTTACGAACTATCCGCGGCTTAGAGAATGTCCGCATGCTCCAGCCAGCCTATGGAGTGGAGTACGACTATATTGATCCGCGAAATCTGAAACCGACACTAGAGACCAAACTCATCGGTGGGTTGTATCTAGCTGGCCAGATCAATGGCACCACCGGATATGAAGAGGCGGCTGGCCAAGGTGTTTTGGCTGGCACAAATGCCGGTCTGGCTGCGCAGGGCAAAGCGCCGATGGTGCTTACCAGAGCAGACGGGTACATTGGCATCATGGTCGATGATCTAATTACAAGAGGAGTTTCAGAGCCGTACCGCATGTTTACATCTCGCAGCGAATTCCGGATTTCTAGCCGCTCTGATAACGCCGATCTGCGTCTCACGGCTATGGGCCGAGAGGCATCTGTAGTCTCAGACGAGCGATGGACCCATTTCTCAGAAACCAAAGCACAAATCGACGAACTGTCACAGCTACTGGAAAACACGCGATATACATCAAACCAGTGGTCGCGCATGGGCTTCCAGACCAGGGTAGATACTTCGTACCGCAGCGGCCTCGACATGCTCTGTGTCGAAGGCATCAACATCGACTCCCTCATCCCACATATTACCTCTACCAACGGTACCACATATACGTCTGCCTCATTCGACCCAGAGATCAAGAAACGCGTAACCATTGAAGCGCAATACGCACCCTACGTCAAACGACAATCTTTAATGGCCGAGAGATTTAGACGAGAGGAACGAATGCTTCTCCCTTCGAATATGGATTATTCGGCTGTTCATGGGCTGAGCACGGAGGAAAGACAGGCATTGGAGCGCGTGAGGCCGGAAAGTATTGGCATGTTGAGAAGGATTGAAGGGATTACGCCGTCTGGTGCAGTCAGGATTATGATGTATCTTCGTAAAGGGCGGTTATTGACTGCTACAGAAGATGAGATGAAAGAGATGGCTTCTCTATAGATGAGACTGTCTTGTGTACTACTATTTCGTTTTTACTATAGAGCATAGCGCGCGCTGGGGTTGGCGTACATGTACAATACAATACAATAATCTTTTATCTAAAAGTCTATCAAACAGACCAGACCAGCGGCTCTCTGCAGCCCCACATTCGTCGTGCGGAGAGCTTCCTCGGATTCTGTCATTTCTACTCCGTAACTTCTCAGTGACAATACTTTGTTCTCAATCATCTAATGACTGATTCCCAACCAAAATGGAGATATTTGGCAGTCCTCCGATAAACGTAAGTGGGCTGTCGCCATCGTCAGCTGCGCGAGATGCCCAAGTACAGCTTCCCACAACCACCGATCCTCCAGGTGCAAACAATCCTCCTAAACAGATCGTATGGCTTGTACGTACCCTTAGTCCTCTTTTTGTTTTGATCTACGACGCTAACTTTATGGGATTTGGAATAAAGATATTCGGCGCAACAGGCCACATGGGCCGCTCGCTTGTCAAAGCCGCACTCCTGCACAACGATCTTGTCGCCATCGTCGGCCGCACCTTTGAGGACAGCCACGAATCAATGCAACGCATGGCCACCGAAAACGAGAACTGCCTAGGCCTGCTGTGTGATGTCCGCGTTCGCGAGACAGTCAGCGAAGTTCTTGAACGCACCATCGCGCATTTCGGGCGCGTCGATGTCATCGCGAATTGTTCGGGGTATGGTGTTATTGGTGCCTGCGAGGATCAGGATGACTTTGACATCCGCAATCAATTTGAGACAAATTTCATGGGGACGCTGAATATCATTCAGCTGTCATTGCCATATTTTCGAGAAAGAAGGGCTGGGAGATATGTTATTTTTAGCTCTATCTCTGGTGCTCTCGGTGTCCCGGGACTCGGGCCGTACTGCGCATCAAAGTACGCTGTTGAAGGGTTGATTGAGAGCATGCTTTACGAGGTTGATAGTTTCAATATCAAAGTCGCATTGATTGAGACGGGTCATGTTCGACGTGACGATGTTACGACCACATTGACGCCAAATTCTTGGGATAATCCGCCGCCTCATCTACCGGCATACGGACATTTCTTTATCAAACCTACCAGCGAACCATATCGCACCAACTCGTCGCCTGCAGCACATGCGCGGCGTTTATTGCTCTGGCTGGGAGATAAGCAGCCGGTTAGTGCCGTGAAAGCGGCAGAGTTGGTATGGCAGTTGGGACACTGCTCGTTTCCGCCACTGCGTTTACTCTTAGGGTCGTATGCGGTTGATAGTATCCGCGATAGGTTACGATGCATTACAGAGGAAATTGAGGATTGGAAGTATTTAAGCTTCCCGCTTCCTGGTCAGGAGATTTCGGGCGAGACTAATGCCGGTTATCGAAGATCACCAATTTATAAGAGTGATGAAAATGAAGAAGGCCCCGCTACAGGATAGATGATCTTTGATAAGATTATCTCTGTTGATGGATTACTTCTTGCTGCCCTTGTATCGCACTCCGTGAGTGAGAAGGAGATACTTTGAAAAGAAATCTGTTGCAAACTCGTCAAAAGCGTCATACGTGGCTCCAAGGCGATATGCAGCAGCGATACCAGAGACACAGGCAACTTCATGCATGTTCTGAAAGGTCAGCTTGAAACAGCTATGTGATAGGAGTGACTTACCACCAAAGTCCAGCTACCACCGAACAACGTGCGATTCTTGCCATTAATGAACATGATCCCAGGCACCACACGGAGATAATGCTGCCATCGATGACCCAACTGACGCCACCATTTCCGCTCTATGACCTTATCGTCCTTGATATCGTCGATTGTCCACAGATTCTTTTCGGCGTCATTCAAGAAAATCGTCTGAAAAACATGATGGTCATGTTCCGGCGGGGCAGAACCATCTTCAAGATTCTTGCGGAACTGATACTGGTAGTTTGTGCAGTCAAATCCCATTTCTATTCTGTCGAGGTGTGTCGGGTAGGCATGTGTATAATACATAGGCTGAAACCCAATCCAACCATCTTCACGACGTTGAGGTTTACTTGTGGCAAATGATATTTGATCTTTGCGTTCTTTGGATGTCGGTCTGGCACAGAGTTCGTCGCGATATTGGCTCTCAAAGATGCTTTGAAAGTACTTTGAGTCTGAGTGGGTGACTGTGATGTCGTTGTAGTATCTCGCACCGCCTAGAACCCACTTTTCTTTCCAAGTTGCATGTCGGCCGAGCAGTTTCAGCGTATCCTCTGCCTGGGTGCACAGTACAAGCTCATCAAACTCTTCTATGATCTCTTCAGTATTTGTATTCGACAAAAGCTCGCTCACATTTGACTGGTCTTTCCCATGCTCATCGAGTTTATTACGTCGTGTCCTCAAAACAACCTTTCTCCTATCTCGTTGAAGTATCTCCACCTCACGATGGATCCTAAACGTGACTCCCTTCGCCACCAAATCTTCTGCCCAATCTCGATAAAACGCCCCGAGGTTCGGAAACGTATACATAGTCGGCAGATTTGGTAGCAGTGTATCCGGATCATACTCCCAAAGACTCATATTGGGATCATCGAATAACCTCTCTAATAAACCCGCCGGAACATTCGGTGTCTGGTTCCCTGTGCCCAGGAACAGCGCCAACAACGGCAGAACCATTTTGTTGCTGAAATCTGTGCTGAAGCGACACAGCTTCAGAAGCACCGAAACAGGCAATATCCCCGTGACGGGTAGCGTATATTTAACCCATTTCAACACTTTTCCCAACTTCTTGATCTCGGCCGAGCACTTATCCACAAGCGGACTGGGGAATACATTCGTCCAGAAGCTATCTTTCCCCTTTCCGAATGATACCTGCAGTTTAACTTCTTGCGGCGAATAACCATACCGGCGAAAGAAGTTGAAGGTATGATGGAATATTGCGGAACCCCCCTGCACGCCATCATTAAGCCAGGATGCGCCGTATCTGTTGGCATCTAGATCGATGGAGGTTGCTTGGCCGCCAACGTGTTGCGCGGTCTCGAAGATGGTGACGGAGAATTTGTCGGGGTGAGCGGCGAGGGTTGCTGCGCAGGACTGTGTGGTTTAGCTGTTGGCATGTACTTCTCACCTATACTCCTGAAGAAGGAAAAGACTTGTGGGGAGATATAGACGTACCATCCCGGCAGCTCCAGCGCCTATAACAGCGACTCTCTTCTTTGTGCTCGGCATTGCAATAATCTAGTTCTCTACTCAATAAAATACAACGCCAACCTGTGACGGTCGCAGAAATATATAACCCTAAAGCGCAATTACGTACAATGTGCATTCTTCTCCCCCTACATTCTTCTTCAGCCTCTTCTATAATTTTAGTCGCAGTACGATCCATGATCACAGATGACGTCGGGATCTAAATGTTTGCGGCTGCGCTTATCGGGTGGTGGAGATCGATCGATAACTTTATCGCTCCGGGTACGTATGCTTAGCCCCGGTAATAGTAGTAGTAATAATATACATGTACACTTCAGTGCTCAACGATGAGCCATGAACCCCACCGCCGGAACTGCATCTGACAACATTTTATCTGGATATCACAATCGGAATATTCGCTTAGGACGAATCAAAAGCAATCAAGAAAGCAAAACAATGCTCTAAACGAATTCTTCTGCGGCCGTTTCACGAAATCGGAAAGAAAAAAATATCATTTGACAACAGCAAAGCTGTACGTCGTCAGCCGGGATGTTTTCAATCCTTGCGAAGTTTCTCCTCCACCAAAGCGCGGATCTCTTGAGCAGATGGCATAGCTGTCGTGGACCCATTCTTGCGCATCTCTTCGATTTCTTCCGAAATCTCTTTGATCGCGTCATCAACCTCCTTCTCCAGATCGTTCGGGAGACCGAGGACAGGAGTATCAGCGCTCACGGTTCGTGCCAGCGCTGGACGGCTGCGTTTCTTCTGCTGTGCCGTAAGATACCCTCTAGCAGGGCTGGCGAAGAATGCCGTCGCCAAAGCAACGCTTACAATACCGTAGAAGTACACATGACTCCACACCGCAATTGTGCCACTAAAGGATAGAAGAACGAAAGGGGCGACAGTGAAGGACATGATCAGCTGAGTCACGAACCAGGATGCGACATCATAGTAAGGTTTCATTGCAGTTGGCTTGGATCCATCTGGGCTCATGAAGAAAGGACGAACATGGCGTCGGAAATCTGGCTAAGTGTTAGAACGCTCGAAAGCATAAAGTGAGATAGGATACGCACTCTTTGCTACAGTCTGGACGAATGAAGCCAAAACAAATGCCAAGTAATAGCCAGGGTAGAAACCATGCCAAAATGCGCTGGTACTAAAGGTTGCCAAACTGGCCCTGAAACCCGGCTTCTTGCCTTTGGGCGTAACTCGCAAGTACACATAATTACGTAGCCAGTGGTTGGTATTCTTGTTCCAGTTCTCAAGGTAACCCCGGGTGTTTTGTGCAGTCTCCAATCCCCAAGGATTGACGTTCTCTAGACGATCCCAAAAGACCTTGCCTGTCTTTGCATCGAAGCCATTATATCCGAGACCTGACAGGATACAAGCACCTTCAGTCAGGGCCCAGACACCGTAATACTTAAGTCGGGTCACAAGCCCGAGCATATGCAATTGCCAGATGCGACGTGGGAGTGAATAGGTCCCGTATTCCTCGCTGAAGTAGAAAGAGAATGGGTACTTCGGGGCCAACTGTACAAAAGCCAAAACCCAAATTATGCCCATGACCATCTTTTTCATAGCTGGGCGGCCACTGCGTGGAATCTTTCGCTTCTTCCGCGTAGGTGGAACTTTCGAGGGATCGGTACCGGGAGGGACATCAAAAAGCGTTGTATCGATCCACCGGCGATAGTCAACATAGTCGAAAGCAGGACCGGCAAACAGTGACGGAAAGAACAGCACATAGCCGGCATAGTCTAATACGCTTGGGAATTTCCTAATTGCCGCATATTTCTGGGCGTCTGTAAGGTCCTTATCTGGGAGACGGCCATCATGCACGTTCCAGCAAAAAGCCGAGAGTTTCATGACAAGCACCATTTGAGGTCCAGTAATATCAACAACTGATGCGTCATCTGCAATCTGGCGATAAATGTGGCTAATTGACATGTGTCCCATCAGAAAGGTAAAGCCAATCCAGGGCATCAGAGAGCCATCGATATAGTATGCAATGAGGTAGGTGGCCACGGAGCTGTACGTCAATGTGAGCAAGCCATCCCAGAGCTCGTATAAGCCGAGAATGTAGAACAGAGATACGGCGATAATGAAGACATTCTTTTTCCATGGGTCTTTGTCCGGAATTCGCTTAAGAACGGCGGCCAACGGGTAAGAGAGTAGGAACGATCCGATGAGTTTGACTAGACGAAGAGAATCGATCAATACGTGACTGCTGCACAAGCCCATGAATCTTACCTTCGTCAACGGATGCTCCAAGTATGTTTGCCGCCCCGATGAAAGCTATACACAGATTTGGTCAGTTACGTCGGCGGCGGGAAGTATAAAAAGTTCTTACGAGCATCAATATAAGCGCGGAGGGCAGCCATGGCGGACTTTGCCAATGGGTTTCCTATTCGATAATTTGGGACTCAAGTCATCCAAGAGAGAAGACAGCGCCCGTATTAAAGCAAAATGACAAGAAGGTGGTGTAGGAGAGTTGGGAGAATGAAGCGGGAGCGATGCCGTCATGTGCAGGGGAAAGGAAGGAGCTAAGGACTTTTTGTTGAGTGACCGCCTCAACTGACCCGCTACAGACATTTCGAATATGTATCACTACTAACGACCTCGACAACACTGTCTCTTAGCCGACAGTACTATTGGCGTGCAGGGTCAACAAATCTCATTCGACCACAGTTTCACGTGCCTGTTCCATTCATCTGGCAAAGCATTGCTGGTCCGACCTATCAGAGTCCTCGGCGGGCGAGCTTATGACGGCACAGCAGAGCACTGTCTAGCGCCTACAACGGGCTTATCGCTTGTTGCTGACACTTGTTGACATACTGCATCCACCAGCCAACGATATCAATATCGCTGGCCAAGCTCCGACACTTCATTCAGCGCTTCGCATTCACAATGGATGTCGTCGCAGCAGTGTCCGGCTACATGTCCCGGATGGTGTCTGTCGGCGACTCGTCTACGGCAGGCTCCTCGTCGTCCAAGATGAAGATTCTACTTCTTGATAGTGAGACAGTGGGCAACACGGCTTATCGGCTTCTCGAATTCGCGCTGACTGTGATGACAGGTTCCGATCGTTTCGACGGCGATTACCCAGTCGGCGCTCCTAAATCATGAAGTCTACCTCGTCGATCGATTGGATAATCAAGCACGAGAGAAAATGCGACACTTACGGTGTATCTGCTTTGTGCGCCCTTCGCCGAATTCAATACAATTGCTTATCGACGAGTTACGAGCTCCGAAATATGGGGAGTACCACCTGTTCTTCACCAACATTATCCGTAAGTCATCACTTGAACGACTTGCTGAGGCAGACGATCATGAAGTCGTGCGCGTGGTGCAGGAGCAATTTGCGGATTTCATCGTGATCAATCCTGATCTGTGCTCACTCAATGTGGGATTCCCGTTGAATCGGATATGGAGTAATAGTCCCGATGTGTGGAATAGTGATGCGCTACAAAGGACGACTGAGGGCGTTATCGCCATGCTGCTCGCATTAAAAAAGAACCCTCTAATTCGATACGAGAAAAATAGTCTTATGGCCAAGAAGCTGGCAACAGAGGTCCGCTATCAACTAACTCAAGAAGAGCAACTTTTCAACTTTCGAAAAACCGATACTCCTCCCATTCTCCTCATTCTCGACCGACGCGACGATCCCATAACGCCTCTGCTCACACAATGGACTTATCAGGCTATGGTACATGAACTGATTGGTATTCACAACGGGCGAGTCGATTTGCGTGACGTTCCTGATGTTCGACAGGAACTGCAGGAAATAGTACTGTCCCAGGATCAGGACCCATTCTATAAAAAGAACATGTACCAGAATTTTGGAGACCTGGGAGGAAATATCAAGGAGTACGTTGAGCAGTACCAGGCCAAGACACAAAGCAATATGAGCATCGAGTCAATTGCAGACATGAAACGATTCGTGGAAGATTATCCAGAGTTCCGGAAACTGTCTGGAAACGTCAGCAAACATGTGACACTGGTTGGCGAGCTGAGTCGCCGTGTTGGTGAGGATAATTTGCTGGATGTCAGTGAGCTGGAGCAGAGTTTGGCATGTAATGACAACCATGCCAGCGATTTGCGCGTGAGTCTAGTCTGAACGAACTTGTAGTTGATTATTGCTGACACCTCGCAGTCATTACAAAGAATAATTCAGCTACCCACTGTCAAAGCAGAAAACAAGATCCGCTTGGTCGCGCTTTATGGCATACGCTACGAAAAGCAACCCAATAACTCATTACCAATATTGCTTGATCTGCTCTCCGCTGCTGGTAATGTTCCACAGCATGATGTGAACATTATCTCTAAGCTCCTTACATACCATCACTCTCTACAAGCCCCCCCTGTTGCGGGTGGCTTTTCCGATCTTTTTGAATCTGCATCTTTGTTCTCGGGTGCTCGGGACCGGTTTAGAGGATTGAAAGGCGTCGAGAATGTCTACACTCAGCACTCTCCTCGGCTAGAGGCAACCTTGCAGAACCTCATCAAAGGCAAGCTAAGGGAACTACAATATCCCTTCTTAGAAGGCGGCGGACATACAAGGGATAAGCCGCAAGATATTATTGTCTTCATGGTTGGCGGAGCAACATATGAAGAGGCCAAGTTGGTTGCCCAGATCAATGCCAGCTCCCCTGGCATCAGGGTTGTTCTCGGGGCGACGACGATTCATAACAGCACGACATTCTTTGAGGAAGTCAACGATGCAGTCAGTAACTGGCCAGAACCAACTCCTGGCTCTGCTTCAGGGCGGTTGCGAAGAGAGCTAGGACGGTGATGTTCGTCAGCACGGCGTTGGCGTTGGAGCGTCCTATAATCTTGCAGCTTGTATGTAGATACATACGAATACATCGTCAATTGACATTGATTGCTGATTCTATCATGTTTATCGATAATGACCATTAAGTGCTGCTATCCACGTCGATATTCGAGCTCCTACGTTTGCTAGTAAGATGCATACGACAAGGCTGAACGACCTTGAGACGCAACCAGCGACAAGAGCCACCTATGAGCTCAGCCATGGACACTTGAACCCTTTGCTACCATCTACCATGGATACATAGTACTAAATTGTTATTGTAACTGTTAATCAGACCTAAAGAGGCCACCAATCTGATGCTGGATATGATGTGCATGATATTCTACCTAGCAGTCTCAGGTCCGATGAATCTACGTCGACACATCCATGCACTTTGTACATGAGGCTAATGCATGTATGGCTTGTGTAACGCATGTGCGAAGGTGTTTGTGTAACGATTCCAGAATTTCGGGATCGATTCATCCATGTCGATATCGAACTATATTCGGCCTTACTATAGCTGAGGCATCTAACCAATATCGCACGTGTAATTAGACCAAAATATGGATAAGGACGGACGTCTAAGCATTCTTCACATGTGCAGCAACTTGCGCCAGGCAGCTAAGGTTAGGGAAAGCGGAACGTTAGGGAGATGTTACACCAACTAGAGTTTTCGGGCAGGGTTTATCTATCTTTCTGGAAGCACGCCCCCTGGAATCGCCCAAGGCTGAAAAGTTAGGCTAGCTGCATATCACTGTAGCACGTGTGATTCAGTGTTTAATTAGTTCTCCCCGTGGTTGACTTTTGTGAACAATCTGGGTGCATCATTTGTGTCCAGTACCTGTCTCATTTTAAGGCCCTGTACCATGACACTGTACAGGATTGTCTGATCGACAAGGCGTAATCTTTTTGGGCATTCCTGGGCTGTGTCTGACTGTGTCTGACCCCAAGTTTGGGTTCAGGAGTACATGAATGAGTAGTATGCAAGCATGCAGCGCTCTTCAAAGATCAGTTATATCAAGCAATGCGGCTGACTGCAAAGCATGCCCAATGGCATGCCTAACCAGAGATTTGTGAGATTATGTTTGACGACTAGTTTTTGGGTCAAGATCCTGCATCGAGGAGGGTGAAGGATCCATGTTGGGATATTGCCTATTCGGGAAATCGTTGGTATCAAGAAACAGGCAGCAAATCATGAACCAGGTACATGCGCACGCAATTTTTGGTTTTTGACCGTGACCTGAAACACAAGTACTAAGTACGAGTCATGAAATCCCTCGATCAACGAGATGATATCCCAATGAAGCCTCATCAACGGAAATTAGATGTCCACCCGGTTCAGATCGGAGGGCTGATTAGTCTAGGGTGATCCATCGTATCAAAATCGAGTCTCGCAGGCTCTCGTGCCCAATTGGACCCCAGAAGCACGTCATTCCTTTTGGGTATGGTGATGATAACAGCTGAAGCAGCCGATTAGTTCGTTCTGGTCTCCTCAAGTTGAAGTACGTACGTAATCGACGAACTAAACGAACCTGATTCCGATGTTAGCTGAGAGAGAATACGGTGAAGGGAAGACAGTCATTTCAAATCTGTTAGTCAGTGGTAGTAGAGGGCTAATTAGCGCATTCTTCAACCTGGTCAGTCATGCGATGCAAGTAGATTGATTCAGTAGACTGCATGTCTAGTGCATGGTTCTGAAGGTCCGATCCCCTCGCAATTATTCCGCGTTTCAACTTCGTCGCTATGATTCTCTTTCAAGGCCATTCTCATCCCCGTTGTCATCAGGCGTCCTTATGATCACATGCATTTCAGCACATATGCCTCAAACTGATCAACATTCAAATCTTGGCGGAATCTCCAAGGCGAAAAGCACGACAGTGGGTCTATCTACATACTAATCTCTTCATCGCACGTACGGATACGTAGTACGTAGCATATACGCAACTCACTCACAACCAGGAGTAGAGCATGCAGAATCTGCAGCGTCTGGTGATCCGGAGCAGCATGAACAGGCGCCTAGTTAGTGACTTGTCGATCAACCGTTGCGAGGTCTCAACTTCCCATAGTCGAAGCTAAGAATCGATGACTATTCATTCCACATTACAGTCAACCCCGCACCTCACTCCCCCTTTTTCGTTTCTTCTTTCTCCTCACATTTCTTGATAAAGATACTCCGTGTCACCCTACCGCAGCTCACACAATTTCCGGGAAAATGAAAAAAAGTCCGGCATGGATATTCGACGAAGTAAGCGAAGGGTTTTTCCATGTGAAAGCAGACAAAGAGAGTACATGATAGGCTGTTGGAAACGTGTCTTTTACTGTAGTGGTGGTGCTTTGACAGCGTCCATCTACTCCTAGGGCCAATAATCAGTGGCCAGTAGTGTTGTTCGCTTGGTTGCGAGTCTGCAGAATAGAAAATCTTCCGGCCTAGATCAGTCATTGACCGCTCTTGAGGGATCCGCTTGTCGTTCCCTCTCAGGCATCTGCACCGGCCAATTGAGTTGCCAAATCGCGGGGAGGCCTTCGATGGCGTCCTATCAGTAGGGAGACGAAGCGATATGACATCTACAAACTCTGATGGCCGCGGAACTCCCGAGCTAGACAGTGGAGTCGCGAATAGCTAGCCTTGCTGCTGAGCTTGGCTAAGTACTGAGTAATGCGAAGCTAAGGCAGCTAGGAAATCAACTAAGCATCAAAAGCGTTGAGACCTGGTGCCTCCTCTTTCTTCCCTGGCGAAATCATGCCGAGATTATCAGCCGACCAACAAGGAAAACCGGATGCGGTGAGGAGATGGCTGCTGTCGACGATAATGGTTAGTTTTTGATAACTGGCGTGCTATGATTCGAGACGCCTAAGCCTAGTTGCTACATCGGTACTAGGCCAGAGACATTGGATGTACAGGGATTTTTCTCATTAGACGTCACGATCTGGACGCCCCAGCCTACGGACGCGTCCGACTCCACTCGGTCCTGTCCGAATGCGCAACAATCAGCATTGTTCGGTTTAGTCTGCCGCCCCGTGAAACAAATAGATCGAACTCAATTTGGAACTAACTGAGGTACCTGAACTGGCCAAGTTCACCTCGTTTAGTGATCTCGTACCCCAATTACTATCGTCCGCCATCTGATTCGTCTTCAGCTCAGGTTGGACCTTCCAGGGGCTTCCACAATGTATGTTAGTTGTACCCATGATCAGCGCGTCCAGTGACTACAGTCTAGCGAGATCAACCCTACCTAGTACGTAGCCTCGATCTACGTACGCATCTTAAACGGCAATCTTATTATGGTACGGGACGCAATTGAGTTTTTGTCTCACGAAAGCGCCGGATTGCCGGGTCGCGCTGCTTATGCGGCCCGTCGGTTTAGTTTATTTGCTTTTTTCTTTCTTTTCTTTTTGTCAATCCTTGTCTACTTCTACTTGCGAGTAAGTAGTTGGCTACGGGCAATTTTCCGACCTTGACATGTATTTTACGCATGATTTCAAAAATCCAGAAAAAGTAGTTGTATGTACTATGCAGTCGCCGGTCTCAAGCTACCTAATGTAGACAGACACCTAATGGAGTCACAAGCCACATACTAGTAGTACTTAATTGCAATGCGGATTATATGTCTCCACCGACTGCATGGACTATGTACTCCACACTGTCTGCATGGAGTTCAATCATGTGGTGGTCCAACACAACAACGTTGGCCATTATCTTGAACTCATCGATCAATCATGGAGGCATGAATGGCGAAATACATCAGCTAGGGTGTCTGCCCAAGGGGCCCGTGAGACTGTACATATATCGCACTATGTAGTAACATTCGAAGGCCCCGGAATAGCAATTACCTATTCTAGGATGATCCATAAATAGTTACCTTTGATGTCGAGTAACGAGACTAGACTTGACTAGACTAATGGCCATAATGAGTATTGGGCCGCAAGTGGCAAATACATCAAGTAGGGATCAAAAGGGGATAACCACTACACATGGTCAAAAGTCAAATCCCATAGGAGCTAGATCTACATAGCCATGTGTCGCTATAACAAAGTGTCAGTTATAACCCCATTCGTACTGCATCCGTAGTAAACTTTCAGGCCCATGAATAGTGAATGGGTGGGCAGCAAGTGACGTGACAAAAACTCAAATTTAGACCCAATCGCGAAAGATTTAGACTCTCGACTACGGAAACCCTTACAAAGTAAATCCCAACGTCGTTCGTCGGCTGTTCTCTGTACGCACTGTAGTGCTGTGTGATTACCACTGGCCGGCCTGTGAGCTCTAAAGACATCATGATTTCGATGTTTCCTTTCGATGAGGTCAGGACCGACTGTATCCGTTCGTGGGCAGGTCGTCATGTGTGACGATTCCACGCGGAAGATGGCGGCTGGAGTGTATCATTCTGAAGCAAGGTATTCAGGCGCAATATTGAGAATCCACGGCTGAGATGAAGTTTGTCTGTGCCTCGATCGTGATCGATTGATCGTTCCCCATGGACAAGGCTACCTCTACGGAAAGATTTTGATACTTTCGCAGGTGACCACGGTCCGTTTCAGGAGTGACGCCAAAAACCGCAGCAAGTGTGAGAAAGGAGGTTAGCCGGCTTATTCCGTTGTCCCTCAAATTAATATCTGTAGAGCTGGTACTTTCCTGGATGTCCAGGTTGATAGCGAGTCTCATGCCGCCATACTTCGAATGCGAGCCAATCACAGCGCGTAAGAAAGCGACCCACTCACGTGCGTCTCAGGGTATTCAATACACGCTAGTCGTTTCAACCACAATACGAAATAACACACCACGAGATACGTGTCCTGCAAATGTAGTAAATATCACGCACATCCCCTCCAAACCGGATCCGAGATACGATGCTGCAGCCAGCATCACGACTGTCGCATGGCGATCAAGAATGGAATGCAACCAAGATCCGGCTCCTCGATCTCAACCACCGCAATCCGGTCAATGATGGCATTGCGTTTTGCTCACGTACGTACACCGCATCTATTCCGCAACAGGACTAGTCTCGTAATTGTGGCTCAATCCAATACTACAGTGTACATGTCCATGATCCATGGTCTACTAGTAATGTACGGATGCTTTCATCCAACAACGCCGGAGGATTGGGAACCCCCCACAACAATTGTCCATACCGCTGGATCATGCACGCAAGAGACTCCTCATGACAAATATCAGCGCAACCTGGTAGGGTACTAGGGTCGTGAACTTGCGATGAATACGAGAGAACAGGGTGGAAATAGGAAATGAAAACGGAGATCTGTTCTCCGTCAGGGGGGGGGGGGGGGGGGGGGGGTAATTATACACACAATTCACTACGCCGCAAAATCACGCATACGACGACTGCAAGATCAACCTGCCCTCGGAATACATGCCAAGGCATGGCATGGCATGGCATGGTAATAGTCTCATACAGTCATCTGAGCAAGGCTTCCCTTGTAACGTCCACATGGAATGTACCACATGGAGTGTGATCCCTGAGGATAATGATAATATGGAGACTGACAAGCAGCATCTACGTAGTAAACGTCAAACTTCACACAAGCTTTGCTCTAGTAAGTCCAACCGATAGGATCACTCCCCTGGCCCCCCGACCCTGTCTCCATACCATGTCCTTCAAGCCGAAGTCAAAAGCCGAAGCAGGCAAAAACTTAACTTGCCTGACAAGCTGGCCAAGAAGAACAAAGTCAAAAGCATATCTCGGACCTTGTTTCAATCCCCTCTTATACGCCTGACTGTAAAATGGTTGAGCTCCGGGATTTGATTTGTTGGTTTATGCTGCTTGCATGATCTATTATAAACGTTATGTAGGCGGCAGCTGAGGCAAGACAAGGCACATTATTCCGGCCATTAAGGATCCCTCCATCATCTGCTAGAGTGTTTGGGATGTCGAAGTGTACGTGGTGTACGCCTTTCGCCCAAAATTAGAGAAATGATATCTCCCCAGTCAGTTGGCACTAATATGTTCTGCAGCTAGTGGTAGAACGACCTTGAATTAGTATTTCCGGGGGGTTTGACCGTCGACGATTTGTTGCTGATATTGTGGGTCAACCTTAACTTTCCTCCTGTACATAGGAACTTTGACTTTGCCTTTGACTTCCGGGACTTGTCGGGCAAAGGGACTGGTGTCTCCGCCGGAAATTGCCAGACTTGACCGGCACTTTGTCAAAAGTGCCGGCGGTGCTATTCAATCAGTCTAAACGCATTCAGGCCTCCGCGAATTGTCAAAACGCCGGCGATCTGAGTGCATTCTGACTGGTCAGCTGAGTTATATGTAATATACAGTACGTACCGCATTCTGAAAAGTACGCGGTTACCAAGATTTCGTACGCAATGGGGAGGGTTCCACCCACGCCAGTGCCTCGTCCTCGGGACTGGAGCTAGGCTGTTTTTATTTGCCTGGGTACTTTTGAGTTGCGCGTAATACATAGGACTCGACAATGCTACCAGAGGACATAGACAGAGTGTACAGGGACTCTGTCACTCCGTGTACCTCCGTGGTATATCCATCTACGCAGATACCTTAGGGGACTCGTCTCCACGTACCACTCTACCTGCACCGTACGAGGCTAACGTACGGTGACGGTCTCTTGGGTCCAAACGATGGCCTCTCATTGGCCAGCATCCCAGCTTCGTCCAATCACACCCGCAGCCACCACTACCGCTTTCTCTCCCGAGAGCCCACCTTTTGCCCGATCGTGGAACGAGTCGACATCGTCTCATATCCCCAAGGGAGGAAAAAAGTGGCTCGGAGGCATGGCGCTAAGACAGACCCGATGTAGTGCATATTTCTTTTCGCTGATTCGCCCCATAATTGGCTATGGCGTACTTCTTTTGCGACTGCTCATGACTGCGCTATGACAAGCGGCTAGTGCAAATGCGTCTGCGTCTGCGCTGGAATGGTGCTTTCAACTTGCTCTTGGAATTAGTCAAGGTCGCCAACAGAATACCTGAACTCGAAAGTCGCAGTGCACCGGCACTGAATCGGCTCCAGTGCTAAGCCACATACAGAGTAGTGCGTAGACTAGCCTTACCAGAGCTAGAGGGGCCGCTACTAGTACGGATTAGTGGAACCAGATAGTCTCGCTAGTTCGTTCCAAATTTGCTATGCACCACTCGATCGTGATTTGCGACCGTTTCCAGGTTCATCCTCCAAACATGTTGCCATGCGACAAACTTTCTGCTTAGCGCGCGATCGGTATCGCGACTAACTATCCTCTGTGTGTGCTCGGATTACAAGCCGCTCAGCCTCAGCCTATCCAATGTTGAAGGTACAACTTTCCCAAATGATTTGACAAAAGAGAAACATAACGTATGAACGACCATGCGCATGGGCAGCGGGTCTCGCCTCTGTGGTCACTAGCGGGCCACGAAGGAGAAGAAATAACCGGCGGCGGCATCCCTTCCAAACCTGATGATCTCCCCCGAAATTCTTACTTATTTTTCGTCAAAACCATTACTGGCTCGGGTGTGCGCTCTTGTATCGTGTAGCTGGACACGGTTGGTAGTCCTCGGTCGTATAGTGGCGAATCCAGCGCCGTAACTACTAGTAGACAAACGTGATAAGTCAACATGTTTGCGTACAATGCATCGAGAGGTGAAAGTGGAACCCAGCCAAATGCGATAGAGTCAAGTCGGTTAGAGCTGTGTTTTCTTTTTCCCTTTCAGTCCTGACTGTCACGCGAAACCATGTAACTGGGCACTCATCGAATCATCATCATCCATCGTCATTGTCGCGGACTTCATAGCAGTTCCAGACTAAGTCAACGTGGCTAGGTTTGCTTGTCATGGAGGGGAGGGATTAGGTTGTTCCAAATTACACGCGGTAGATGGGGCAGGACCAGAGTCCAGTGACCCAAAAGACCCAGTCGATTTTCCTCAGCAGAGGAGAAAGTTCAAGAAACCCCCAACCCGAGTCCCAGTGGCGCAACGTCTAGTGGCTAACCGTGGGACCACCACTCGTCGAGTCTTAGTTGTCTAAGATTAGACTAGGGACTGATGTCGATATGGGAGATGGTAGCCCGGAAATCTCCGTGGCCTCGATAATCGTGTCGGCGTAGATGTTCTCGTTAAGCGTTGCTGTCTTCTGTAACCAAAGTGGCCGAAGTGAACATGAACAAACCTGAACGAGAAAGAGAGTGAGAGTAGAACAGATAAGAAAGCGTCGTTCGCTCCTGCTTTCCTTTTCCTGCAGTATTCCCACCTCCACAACAGGCAGGTCCACATCCACCCAGTCGCTCCTGCCCTTCGTCCAGTGCAGCGTTTCGCAAGGTTCCTTCCCCCCAATCCGGCCCGTGCTTGTCTTGTCGATCCAAACAAGCAGCCTTTTGGGCAAGTACGAAGTGGGCACCCCTGCCCTGCTAACTTCCTAACAAGTCCCACCGGCCAAAAGTGGTAGTCCACTCCCTCTCGCAGCGACTATGCCTAATCAACTCAAGTCAAAGACCCAAACCACGTTACCGGGGTCTTCATCTTACTAAAACGCCTTAAGTAAGAATCGTCTGGCATGATCCTTGTCAAACCTAACTTATTTGTTTTCCATCTCTACATAACTACGTACCTGCCCTAAATACACACCTCCCCTCCGGTCTGGATCATCCATGGATTCAGTCCTCTTACCGGGGTACAAGAGCGCGACTTTTCCCATCCTCTTCTTCCACTAGTCGAGACAACCGTCGGCGCGACTACCGCCCTGTCCGCTGGGTCTCGCTGTGACATAGCCATCTTCTCGGCTTCCTTTCTGGCTCGAACGTGACCTCACGCATAGTCCTTTCTATCTATTTTTTCCTTGCAATCGCCGCCTCCTCTCTTTCTCTCCGTCATTTCGCTACTTGTCTTTCACTGATTTCGCTACCTCTAGTCTGGCTTTATCTTCTGCCCCAACGCGGAAATATCAATCATTTTGAGTGGTCCCAGTTGGGCAGCAGAGCGTGTGGACTGAAAGACGCTGCTTCATAGACGCAAACCACGAAGTGGCTAGTCATATGTGTTGAGGGTTGGTGTTTGTTGACCATTTCCTTCATCGAAATCAAGGTTCTGCGGCCTAGACAGGTGACTGTCGAAACACCTACCGCGTCTGCTATACAAGGTGGCTTTTGTCTTTTCTGTTTTGTTCTCTGTTTCTCAGTTCTGTCTACTTCCAAATCAGCCTCATCTCAAACATGGCTGGCGGCACAGCAGCGCTGGAGCCGACCTACCACGGTTATGTGGCTACGACGCAAGATGCGCTGATCTTATTCGAGGCTTGTTTGACTGGTGTGCTACCTCATGTGCCGCGACGACCGCACGACCGGGAACGCAACCATCTGGTTCGCAGTGGTAGCGTTTTTATTTATGAGGAAAACACATCTGGAATCAAACGATGGACAGACGGCGTGACCTGGAGTCCAAGTCGGATTCTCGGCAATTTCTTGGTCTATCGTGAACTCGACAAACCATTTCCCCCGGGCGAGAAGAAGCGTGCAATGAAGAAAGGAACCAGACGCCCGGTTCAGGCGTCACGTCCTGGAGAACCGTATCCCCGCTCAGAGAGCAACGGTCAGCCTTATTCACCCACGACACCGGGCTCAAACTTTGGTGGAGATCGCGCTCAGCAATCCGACGTAGAGCGAGCGTTGGTTGGCTCGCTTGTGGATTCCTATGGTTTCAAGGATTCTGGGCTCGTCAAGAAGACGATGAGTGTCACCGTGGCCGGGATTACCCATCACTTGGTGTCTTACTACAGCGTGGAAGATGTGATGAAGGGCATTTTGAGCCCACCATCTATGCATGATGAATTACGCTATATTAGGCCCCGTGCAGAACTGATCTCAAAGCAGAGTTTCCGCGCCCCAATCGATGATGTTGACACGGGACTGGAAAGTACGAACGATCCATCGCAGGCCATGTATGGATATAGGACCGCTATGATACCTACGCCAAACTATGGAATGCAAAATACACACTCTTATGACTATATGCACAGCTCACCATATGGTTCGCATCCGACTCCATCAGCCTCCATTTCGTCGTACGCCAGTGCACCGATTCCAGCTCAATCCGCACCAAACCCGTATTTACCTACCCCTCCCAGCGTGTCGCAGCTATCCGTCAAGCAAGAAGCCGACCAGGGCTCATACCGTGCAGGATCCTATGGCTCGTCTTTTGATGCGATGGGTCAAAACCATCTGCCCACAACTCTGCCTCCGGCCATGAATGCATCTGGCATGTCCAGTACTTTGGACCGACACCGCCATCAGCAATCTAGCAGCCCAGGAATCTACCGAAATGCTTCAATGTCTGTTCGTGGAATCAGCACGGATGTGGCATCACCAACCGAGCCGCATACGTCCACTACCCCATATTCTCGAAATAGTTTCGGCATGCCACCACAGATGGATGCCAGCAACCACCAGACATACGAGCAGCGGCACGTCACGGCAGCGTCGTTTGATCACACAATCCCACGCCGCGAGCCAAATAACATTCCTTCCTTCTATACTGGTGCTGCTGATCGACAGCACTACTACACCGGAGTGTCTCACTCGAATTATCCCACAGCACAACCCATTTCTGCCTGGACGACAACGGCACCGACTCACCCTCAAATGTGATATAATGAAGCTTTTCTTCCGTCTCTTTGTCTTGTTGTAACAACCTATTGGAAATTGATTGGTGGCTGAGTTGGCAGGATCAAAACACGATATATACCCTTCTTTTGTTTCGAGTCTTTTGCTCCTTGCGTGATTTTGTTTATTTTTTCAGCATAAGTTTTGGCTCAGTCATTATTTTTTTTATTTTTTCATGTGTGGGTGTTTGGGTGTGTGCTTTATCGTCTGGGACGGGTGGTCAGCTTCTGAACAAGCATCGGAGGAGGTCTAGTTAAGGTGTTGGGCTTCGTTCACAGGAGCAACATTTCACGCCTTTTCCATCCTCGATTGGCATTCTTGACGTTTTATGAACCGTTATATGGTCGATACGAAAGGGTTTAGGTTGGGCGGTTTTCTGGTTCTATTATACACCCTGTTTATTCGCAACCTGTGTCGAATCATCCCTTGTTCTTCTTATATCTAATATCTGCGTATTTGTTGTTTCAAAGACTATTGAGCGGGTCTTCCTTCGTTCACTTCCTATACTTCAAGGGGACGAATGCAGGCAGATAGCTGCGGGATCTGCGTCTATATCTGTAATCTTCGATACTCAGGTGTCGTCATCAATATTAAGACTAGCAGTCTTGCGTTGGAAACGAGACTTGATATTATCTTCTTTCGTCTTTTGCCATCCTACGCGAATATCTAGGGCAGCGTAGAGTGAAATGTTCATATAATGTAGATCGTGCATACATTCTTGTCGATAGAAGACTGATAAAGATCACGTGGAGATAAGACCAAACCTCTTATCGCCGCACCAGAAAAATGAAGCTCCAACCTATCCTATAAGCTAGAGTATTTTACTCGACACATCTTTTAATCCTCCATCGGAACTCTCGCGATCCGAGCTTTGCGCATGCGAAGGTTCCTTTCTCTCACTGGGCCATGGGTTTCGCCCGTTGGTCGTAATGGCAGCATAGTCAGAATCTCATGGTCCGGCTACAGGGTGTCTCCGCATAACCATCATATCGTCCGAACAGCACCTCAACAGCAGTTTCAACGACTTGGCTTTGCGTGTCGAGGAGCAAGTCGAATAGCGTCTCCTATAATTGATAATTTGTCGGTATTATCGCCATCGGTCGCATTGAGTACAGATTCTACGATATATGCGCTCTCGACAGCTCCCGGTAGAGCTGCCATAGCTATTATCAGGATTTCTGGCCCGGCATGTCTGCAGGTACTGCCTCTTATACCTCAGATAAAAGCGAAAAGCCATTGATGGTGTTGTTGAACAGATATATCGAGCATTATGCCCTCGAGCACGAGATCCTAAACTGCGCATGGCAACGTTACGAGCATTATACGACCCGACGCAAGCTCCATCACCGAATACACTCCTCGACCCTGGAGCCTTGGTGCTATACTTCCCCGGCCCTCGAACGGTGACCGGCGAAGACGTCCTCGAGCTTCACGTGCACGGTGGACCGGCAACAGTCAAAGCCGTGCTGACTGCGATTGAGAAGTGTAACGATATGATACAATCTAACGGAGATCGCGTTCCCTCCTCGCCATTATCTCTGATACGATATGCCGAACCTGGAGAATTCACACGACGCGCTTTCATGAATGATGTTTTAGATCTACCGCAGATCGAAGCACTAGGTGAAACCCTTACTGCGGAAACCGAGCAGCAGAGACGTCTAGCTGTCCGTGGCGCAAACAATACTCTTTCCGCGCGCTACGAAGATTGGCGCCAGAAACTCTTGTATGCAAGAGGGGAATTAGAAGCCTTAATTGACTTTTCGGAGGATCAGCATTTTGACGAGTCTCCGCAAGAACTTATTGGTTCGGTTTCTGCGCAGGTGGAGATACTTTGGCAACAGATTCGACTTCATATCCAAAATGCGTCAAAGGGCGAGTTGCTGCGAAACGGAATCAAGATTGCCTTATTGGGCGCGCCGAATGCCGGGAAGAGTTCTTTGTTGAATCGTATTGTTGGCAAAGAGGCGGCTATCGTCAGCACGGAAGAAGGGACGACGCGAGATATTGTGGATGTTGGTATTGATCTTGGCGGATGGTACTGCAAGATTGGTGATATGGCCGGACTGCGGTCCTCGAGGAATACCGTGGAGAGAATTGGGGCTGTCGAATTGGAGGGCATTCGTCGTGCAAAGCAACGTGCGTTAGAATCTGATGTCGTTGTGGTAGTATTGAGCGTCCAGGAGGGCGAAGACAAGAGACAGCTTATAGTCGATCCGGAGGTGCTTGAGGCTGTGCATGCTTGCCAGGAACATGGGAAGAGTATAGTGTTTGCCATTAACAAATCTGACCGGCTGCCAGATTCTACCAATGCGCGGAACGAGGCGGTGGGCAGCTTGGTCCAGCAGGTCCAAGCTCTATTTAGAGGCGTTACCAACAGTCAGATCTTCTCGATTTCCTGCCGGGAGGCTGAACAAACTTCCGGTCTAGGTTCAACTACGGCAGACCCTGGCAACATTCAGAGATTCCTACGCGGGCTGATATCTGTTTTTGAGGAAATTGCAACCCCAGAAGGTATGCCAGGAGGGAACGATATTTACGACAGTTCATACTGGGAAGACTCGCTAGGAGTCACACATCGACAACAAGCCAAGTTAAAAAAAGGTCTTGAACATTTGGAGAGATTTCTCTATGAGACAAAAACGAGCGACATGAGACAGCGGCAACAATCTAAATCATCGATCAATAACAATAACAATAATAATACAGCCCAATCCGTCTATAACAACACCAGTGCTGATGCCATTTCCAAAGCCAAAGTCTATACCGATATCGAATTCCACGCTCATGCTGACGCTGGCACGTATGCTCGCAAGATTCAAATCCAAGCACAAACGCCGTCTGATGCCATCTATAACCCAGCAAAATTCAGTGATAACGAAGACAGAACAGTCTATGATAATAATAATAATACAGTCATGTTTGACGCAGAATCTGAGGTGGACATCGTCACAGCCGCGGAGAATTTGCGATTTGCAGCCGAAAGTCTAGCCCAGATCACTGGACGAGGGGGGGCAGACGTTGAGGATGTTTTGGGTGTGGTTTTCGAGAAGTATGCATCATTCTCTTGCAGTGTTGCGAAAATTGAACCACAAGAGGCTGACCATAGCAGATTCTGCGTCGGAAAGTGAAGTTTAAGAAGCCCAGATCAAAAAACCAAGATCAGATAATAAATCGCCAAAAAGCTAGAAAACGCACGTTTCCTCGTTATGCTTTGTCGTGAATCATTTTCATGGCTGTTGAATTTGGCTATTCGTCTTGTCGCTGGTCTTCAGGGCCATTGTATCCGCCTCGGCCTTGCAGTGTGAACCGATAGTCAGACGATGGCGGACTTGGTGGGTTGCTGCCGCTAGGTACGTTATAACCTCCTCGGCCCATTGTGACGGTTGGTTGATGAAATTGATAGAGAGACGATGAGGTTTTGTCTGAAAGGTTGATGTTTGGAAGAAGCCGGTCTGATCCTTGACTATATAGTCGTCCCAACTACAACAGGCAAAGAGTAATGTATAGTACAGTCGTGCACAAAGTATAAAGCCAAGTCGTAGTGTCGCAAAAGAGTTTGATGTTTCTGATTGAATATATGCCTTCTCGAAACAGATGTTGTGTGTGAAGAAAGAAAGTTTGAATTGAAACAGGGGACGAAGGACAAAGCACCCAGGCATATATTTATACACGATCCATTCAACCCATCCTCAACACAGACCAGACCCATTTGAGCTATGTATATCCAAACTCAAGCCACAAAGGGACGTCCAAAAAAGCCACTTCAGCCAACCAGCCGTTGAGGATCCGGTTTTGCGTCCTATGACTCAAAGGACGAACACTGCATAGCCCTTTTACATACATCCGAGAGAAGAAGAAAAAAAGCCCCCGATACAAGACGGCTTAGGCCAGAAGTTGTCTCTGTTTCTTTTTTTTTTGGAAGCCTGGTTGCCTGGCTTGCCTTGTTTTTTCCCTGCCTACACGTTACGGCGGATGTAAAGTATGTATGTAATGCTGGCTATATTTACGTAATGTTACAGTTCCCCGTCTGGACCTGAAGAAGTGCGGATCGAATAAACTGTCGCCCTGCATGGGCGCATATTCTATTTTGTTTCGTTTTCTTATCTTGGCTTGGTCCTGGGTTTATTGGCTGTGGTGGTGGAGATGTTTGATATACTTAGTAATTAAGCTGAACCTAGACGGTGGGTCTGGCGGGTTGTAATGTAAATACGTGTATGGTGTATTGTCATGTCACCTATGGGGTATCTGGACTCGATGGTTATGGTGGTTATCGACTTGGCTGTTACACTGTCTCTGATTTATTGCATACGTCTGCACAATGTGGCCAAGACAAATCAAACATGACCTGAGCCTCATCAGAAGTCGCACAGAAGAAACCAATGCGAACAAATCGTTCTACAAGTCGAGTCGACCGATCGATACTTGCCTAGACTTGCTCTAGTGAATACGACCGTTGTATATATCAGTCTCGAATCATAGAGGTTGAAGGCTTACGTAGTATTCGTCAAGCCATAATAGGCAAGTTACCAAACATCCACGATATTAGTCACCCCTCTTCAGCCACGGTGTGGACGCTGAATCCACAGTAGCGGAACCAGATAAGGTAGCGAGGTACGGACGGCGTACGTAAAACTCCAAAAACCACGTTTTCCCGTTCCAAACGTCCAACGGCCGACGCAGGTGAGCGGTGCGCAGAAAAGAATCCCTGATCGACACGAACCGCCAAGGAGTCAGTGTTGTAGATAGGTAACCAATCAGTGCCCATGAGGTGTCTTTTAACATAAGATGCTGACTCAAAGGACGTAGTTGGATAACGGGGATTGGGAAGACAAGAATCACCCGGGCCTGGGTGACCGGTCCCACAGAGCTGGAAACGTTAGCGTCAATATGGACAACCTGGTCAATATTTTATAAAACTTGGCATAGCAGTATGGGATAGATGAAGTCGGATCGGACGGATATGGACATGATGAAGAGTCATTTGATTTGAGAGGTGAAACTACCATATACGGTCAACGAGCATATCTATCTGATCAGGTGTCAAACATACCACGTATTCGGCCTGCATATCCGCAGGTCCGCATCGCATCGGTATCCCGAACTGGACCCTTGTAAATAACATAACCCAATGATACGAGGACGAATGACTTTAATTGCGGCGACAAATTCAAAACAAAATACAGCCAGATTTCAAAGTCGCCGTCCAATCTAAGCGCAACGTCATGGAACTCAATTTGAATCAACATGAAGCTGCCCCAAAAGTTCTTCCAGTTCGACCGGCACAGCCTCGACTCCAGCGAGCACCTATTGATTGGTCGTACACTGGCTGTAATCTGATCCAGACCCAAAACGCTGTACTTCCGCGATTTGTCTGGAGTCAGTCTGCAGAATGAACTATTTCGGGGCGAAATCTGTGGACAGCTAGCCGCGCTATTCGTATTGACGTAAGTATACGCAGAACGTATCGAAAGATTCTTTCTTCTAGAACGCGCGGCTCGTATTGAGTCAACGACTATGATAGTTGACTAACTAGTTAACTAATTAGACACACTGGAGGATTATTCATCAACGAATATCATGTAAACTGCGTGTGCGCACTGAGCTTTGACACGACATACCTCGAACGGCAAATGGAGAAGCGTTTTTCTTTTTGTCGCTCCACGACATACCTTGAAAGGAAACGGTCTACATAGCCACAAGAGAAAATACAAATCAAATATCGGGTTTGAATTATTTTTGGTTCTACTCTATCATCATCGAGCGTGCGATGATCTCGTGATCGATATATGAGTCATGTTTTTCATGTCCCGTGCCAGGCTCCAAGCTAGTCGGAATGGTAACTTGAGCCGTTTCGCTGTGGCCTAGCAGTGAGACCTATTTCACCTCGGGTGCATTTCGGTCGAACACGAATACGCTGTAGATGACGTTGTCTCTGAGGATGAATCAGAGAAAAGCAAACAAAACATGATGTGATTATACTCAATAAACACCGTTAATCGCAGGCAGCAAAACACATTCGTATTATCCGTCGCCACCCGCAGTGTAATATTCAGCCCTACAAGAAAAGCGGTCGTCCGTACGCAGTATGTATATGCTACGTATTTAACAAAGCCATACATCATGCATGTGCCAAAATGACGGGGGCCAGAATTTAAGTCCTCCGTAATATAAACCGCACGTTTGGTATCAACCCTTGTACATGTATATAAATCCCTGCAGCTACGAGCAGAAGTATATCAACTCGATGTAGCATATGAATGCAACGTGACACCATCAACTCAAAGGTCCGACGTACTAACCGTCAAACTGCTACCGACATCTGGCTGTGCGTTTTATAACATCGGTAAATGGTTTCCGTGTCGTGGGGTCCAAAGTGGTCCAAGCCAAAGAGGCCTGTTCTATGCATGGATTCTATCAAATTTAAGTTCGTGTCGTCGAGCCGCGATTCTCTAAAGGGATGCGAGATGACATCTGAACATGAGACTAGACGCAAAGCCTCAGCTGAGTCCTGACCCAGGTTTGATATGAAAGAGTCTTAGTGCGTACCCCATCTGGCGGGCACATGTAGTTACTCAGGCGATGTAGGTACACGATTTACATCGCATTGCATATTAGTACGTAATACCCATAGGATTCAAAACGGCAGTAAGCTAAAGAGAAAACAGATCTTGGCTGCATGGTAGGAAATAGCAGGAGGCTTTGGCGCTTTCAGCTGTAACTAGTGGTGCTCAACCCGTTTCTCGGGTGCCCTAACACGTCTACCTAGGTAATTTATAACTTATAGGACCCCGACAATTCCAACCAACCGTCGTCCAGATGCCAATCGACACCGCAATCGCCGAGCTTCGATAAGACTGTTCGAATCGGTTGTCATTGTGCGAAGGCTGATATTTAGGCCCGCTTGTTTGTACGAGCGTTGAAGTAACGGTATTGTATCATGCGTCAGGTAATAATACGTGAACTACCGAAGCAAAGACAGGCCCGCTGTTTACGCTTTCGAGTGGATGTCTGGGTCTGGAACGGACCGAGAAACTCGGAATTATAAATAACCTCCAATCAGACGACGGTCTTCTTGTCTTCGGTCTATTCGACTGTATCCACGGACTGCGTAGTCTCTGCGTTTCAATATTTATAGAATAATATGTCGTGAACTTTGATGAATCCAGACTAGGGAATCGAGTCTAAATACTATCAATCAAAACAGACTACTGCTGGACTGACTAAGCCCGAACGGCCGTGCTGCTCGTTTCTACTGAACGAAAATCACGGTCCCTACGACAGGGAACACACAGACTGAACGGTTGAAACGTGCCCTGTAAGCACCTCACTGAGTAACTTACATATGTAACTATTATGCATGCAAGTGTCAAATAGTGATTAGTCATGCTGTTCCTGCATCCCAGTTCATGACAGGGTTTGCGCTGCTGTTTTGGGAAAGTGGTTCGCGGACCTTCATGTATCCCGGACATTCTACGTGTCTGTCCCTCAGTCTGTCAGTCCGTCTTGGCAAGGCTGGTAATATGCAAGAGAAGCCTTCTAGAATAATACAATACGATATTGACATTCGGACTGCATACAGGGGTATGGACGTCGTGGTGGGGGCCAATCTATTCACCCGCGAGGGGGCTTAATTAAGTAAGCGCTATCCACGTGGATATTGCCAGCGATTTGGCAATTCCCAACTGTCAATTAATTAATTCGTGGGGTCAGGCATGTACGTAGTGGACGAAATCTTCCGTAAATACGTTTGTTAATACGTTTGTTTGTACGTACATCCGAGAACAGGAATCCCGTGAAGGGACATGCAGCATGCAGAACCCACATCAATTCTTCGGTGCCTATAGATCATGCGTATGCAAGAGAATTTTCTAGAAGCTGAGCTTTCTTTTGTGGATCCATTCGAAGGTAGTACAAACAAGCCAATAGAAATGGGGTTGTCTGGCTTATCGAGTCGGAGTATAACTCTTGAACGGATTACATGCAGGCACGGTGTTCGCCGGAGTATGACAGGTTTGACAGCTGACAACGTACGTGACTTCCGGATGGAGAGATCATTAGATGATATTGTGTGTACATCAATGCCGGGTCCATTGAAGTACTACGTAGACCTTGTGTCAAGGCTGCCTACCTGTAGAAATTTATGCAAGTCAATATCTTTCCCAGACCATCTCCCAGCCAGATTATACCCATCTTTAGTGTTATAGAGACCCAGCTGCACACTCTCAACGGCGCGGGCAAATAGATGGATACACACGTCTGCTTGTACGACATGCATATCAGCCCGGTTACGGCTCTTTTGGTTATGTTCGGCGTGTGTACTACGTTGTGTCATGTCAGAGCAATGTGTTCGAGACAATCCTGATTCGGCTTTACGGTTACAATTCCAGATGGCTGGCAGAGAAAGTTGAACGACTCCCAAGGTTGCGGTCTTATAAAGTTTATGAGAATTCAAAAATTAGAGGTCAATGCCATGGGCTATTATGATTGACAATGGCGGTAATAAGAAGAAAATCATTCATATTCATGCTATGTACATTTTTAACGCGAACGCCTTATTAATTGCTCACTTGCGCTGTCCATAAGCCTTGGTAGCGTAGTCACCCTTGTGGACAATCAAATCTTCAGGACGGTAGTCGTGGCGTCCAGAGAAGTAGCTGTCGAGAATATTCTTGGTACCCTGAGCATAACGGATCTGAGCATCGATAGAAGTACCGGACATATGAGGAACCATGGCGTTACCGCCACCCCAGGGACCCTCGACGTAACGGAGAGGATGGTCCTTAGGAGCGGGCTGGGGGAACCAGACGTCACCACCATATCCGCGCAAGTGACCGCTCTTGACGGCCTCGGCGACATCCTCCTTGACCACGATGGCACCACGAGCGGTGTTGACGAGCCATGCGCCCTTCTTCATCTTGGAGATCAACTCCTTGTTGAAGAGGCCCTTGGTCTTCTCGTGAAGAGGACAGTTGATGGTAACCACATCACACTGAGCGAGCATTTCCTCGAGACTGTCAACGCGACGGCAGCCAATCTCCTTCTCAACCTCCGGCCTCAAGGGCTGGTAGTCGTAGTAAAGGAGCTCCTTGCAGTCGAAGGGCTTGAGACGGCGCAAGACACGTTCACCGATACGGCCGACGGCAACGGTTCCGACAACCTTGTTCTCCAAGTCGTATTCGTTCTTGGCAACCGCAGCAACGTTCCAGTCTCCGTTGCGAATCTGGTCGTGTGCGGGAACAAAGTTACGGACAAGAGTAAGGATGGTCATGACGACGTGTTCGGCAACGGACACGACGTTGGAGCCAGTGACTTCAGCGACGGTCACACCACCGTTGGTCTTGTTGGCAGCGTCGAGGTCGACGTGGTCGGAACCAATACCGGCAGTCACAGCAAGCTTCAGGTTCTTGGCCTTAGCAAGGCGTTCTGCAGTGAGATATCCCGGATGGAAGCTACGGTCGTCAGCATGTTTCGGCCGCACTGGGTCCTACGAGACTTACGGAGTGGTGATGATGACTTCCGCGTCAACCAGCTCCTTCTCAAAGGTAGAGTCAGGACCCTCCTTGTCGGAGGTGGTCACCAACGTGTGACCCTGTTCCTCGAGCCATTTGCGAATGCCGAGCTCATTCTCGGTGGTACCGAGGAGGCCAGGCTGCTGCTTGGCATGCTCGCCGCCCTTTCCAGGAGTCAGCTTATGTCAATTGCACAGGGGACCAGACAAACTCACGTCATAAAGGACCATCAACACTTTACCCTGTCGGACAGCACTCGCTGTTAGTGTACGCACTCCAGAAAAGACAGGCTGTAGGGCAGGAGCCCGCCATTGGCGAGACGGGGTCGCCAGAAGCGAAGCCGCAGGGCGCTGAAATGCACGAGAGAGAGGGCGAGTAAATACCATGATGTAGTAATATATATGACTTTACTTTGCGAGATAGAACAACAGGCAGTTCTTCTGGGAGGAGAAGGCAGTTAAATATCTGCAGTCGTCAGCTAACCGGTCTAGTGTGAAGCTCATTGGTTGCATCCAGGAAAGAGCAGGCTGGCGCATGCGGGGGAAGATTCAGGGCTGTCATTGGCAGACGAACATAGCATAATCATGATGCAATGGACATACCTTGGATAGAGAGGATGGTGATGATGATGCCGATGTGGATGTGGATGAAGGAAGAAAATAATAATAAAGAAGCAGCATTAAAATGACAGGGTGCAGCACCCATTATATAAGTAACTCGACACCCACTTGAATGGAGAGTTTTTGTACATCTCTCTCTCTCCTCCACGTCCCCTCCCTTCTCCTCCCAGAGCCATGTCACACCACCTACCAATAACGTCAATATGCGTAGCAGGTTTCACGCAGAGTCGCGGGGCACGCTCGGATGCTTTCCCCCTCCAAACGACGGGTAGCACGGTTGTAGCACTTCTGGATTCAGCAACTTCTTGCCAAATCTTTGCCGGTTTGGGAAGTAACAGCTGTGATTGGCCGTCATGTTGCTCGACGTCCATCCTGAGCCAATCACTGCGCTGCTTGCTGCTGCGGGGTTTCTCCTCACGCTAAGCCAGATAGGATAAAAACTACATGTGAGGGGAAGCTCGCCGTGAGGGGACCCCCATTCTTTCCCCTCCATCAGTCTCTTGGGAAGGGCAATTGGAGTAGAGGCATTGCTTTAATCGAAGGACCTTGCAAGAGAAGATTGCTGCTTCGCCAAAACAGCCTGTGAAAATGGACAGGTGTATGGTGCTCTCGTTCATCGGATCTTTCTGATGTGCAACTTGCTGTTGAGATGGCTCTCCTACTCTGCGTTCCTTCTGCTCTTCCTTTTTCATCAGTTCTGCTTAACTCGAGGATTGTGTCTCGTCTCCACAATCAACCAGTATTTACGTTCATTTAACTCATCGATATTGTCAAATATTAGAGGCTAATGTATAGACGCCAAAATTCGCGAAGCTTGAATCATTCTCGGGAACAACCGCGTCTTAGAAGATTCATGCCGTCTCATCGAAATCGCGTATCTCCCAGGACGAATATCGATGTCTTTGCACAAGCCAACATGCCATATCCTAGCCGAACCAGGTTTCTCCAATGTCCATTGTGATGCAAACGACCAACCGCAAAATGGTTATAGGGACAACCTCTCCTTCGCAGCAGAATCACACCATACCTATGGACAATGAAACTCTTGAAGAGCCATGCAGGGACAGCTTGCTGAAGATGTATCGGAAAGTGTTTCTCTTCTACACAGCAAATCCTTGGTTCAACATCGGCTCGCATCTCGTATCAATCATTCTTGCCTTCCAAATAGTTCTCACTTATACAGACCCTCACCGGCAAAGGGCTTTCGTACGATCCAGGACATTAGTGCAGGCGAAGTGCTGCTTACCTCTTACATAAATGGGGTAACTGGGTTGGAGAAATAGGCAGTAATACTTGCAGAAAAAGGAACGAGTGCAACTTCCCGGCTGGTGAGGAACGTCGGAAGAGAGACCAAAGAGGGGAAACTGCTGGTTTATCACTGCGGAGTGACAAACGCGAGGATTTGTCAAAACTTGACACGGCTGGAAGAAGCACGGAGTTATCGCAGAGATTGGATGCGATGCAAAAGTTTGCACATGTCATGTCTCACCTTCCGATTCGCCATCTGCTGACATTTCTATATATCATGACGCAGCTAAAAATTTGTATCTGAGTGGGGGATGATGATGGCTATGCTATGGGCCGAGAAAGTACCGAGAGTTAGTCGTTACTGTGTGGGAGAGGGCAACTCCGATAATAAGACAACAGTAAAGGCTTTTACGCAATTGAAAATGGCTTGGAACGACGTACCAGCATTTAGCGACCGCATGCTGATTGTCTCAAACCCTTGGCGCTGTTTTCAATGGCTTGATTCGATGTCAGGATCACACCAGGTTATCCGATACATCGTTATCGGTTATACCCAGCAGCAAAATGCTGGCGGTTACGCGCATTGACTCTCCCTTCTTATTACAATAGTGCCTATATATTATTCAGTAACGCCTTTATACTATTTGTACGCTTGTAGAAGCTACTAGAGCATACCAATAGAAGGACATACAGCATCCATCTCATTTACTGCTGCCAACTATCAAAGGACTATACTTCACGTCAAAGGTATACTATCAACTCCGCTATAGTTTCGAATTGATAGAGCAGCTTATAGCCGCAATTTATAAGCAAAAGACGAAAAGTACGAGAAGAAATGTCCTGAAGCGGCTTAAAACCATTGCGGTTTCACCTTGCATCGAGGCAGGATACGGGAGCCCTAGCCCTAACCCCTCTTCAGCCCTTCCCGCGCCTTTCTTTGGAGTAAGCATCACCATACGAAACTCCTACGATTTCATCTCTGTTCGACATACCGCCACTAAGTAGAGGAATTACTATTTTGCCCAAGCCTTTCTGGCTCGGCTATGTAATGTACCAGCAACCCCGAGCGTCTCACGTAGCCTATTGCGGCAATCTTGCTACCACTAATGACGAAAATGATATTAACTAACTCTCCTGACATGTCTTTTCGCGAACCTGCGACACTGCTCAGACCCACGACCGTGGGATCGATAAGACCTGTCATACTATTTTGAGAACAGCCGCGAACGATAAGCCCATTCGCAAGAACTTTTGATACGCTCTTCATGACCACACCACTGTAGGTAAAACGCCAGGATGCACTAGACGTACGCGGTCTCCTACAGGAGACCGCCTTCCTTCTAATAACTATCCATCTGTCAGAAAATAGTAACCACGTCTTTCCTTCTTCATCGTTCGTTTTCTTTTTCCTTGTTTATCACTGCGATTGTCCGTGTCATTCGTTTCTACACAGCCCCGGACGGCTGCAAAAGCTATCAGCTGGTCTGAACAGAAGCTTCTTTCATTCACTTCGATCAACGAGTCTCTGGTAGCACTCGGCATTTCTGAACGATAATATTCTTCTCAAATTGGCATTTTCTTGATTCTCGAAGTCTTCAATCCATCTATTACGTGTTCGTCATTCATCGATGTCAATTCGTACAGCGGTATAGTCCTCTTCCTAGGACGAATGCCGTGTGTTCAACAAAACGTATATGATGACAATATCATCTCTATTTGAGCGCATCGCAACCTCGATTAATGGCGGCGCACATGGCCACGCGGTAGCGAATCGAAATGTGTGGTATTATGAGTATAGCACGCCGACATCAACGATATTGCTAATTTCGTTTAATATGGCGTCGGCGGGGCTGTTGATGGCGACAGTGGCTTTTGATTTGTGGAAGGCGTCAAAAAAGAATGGTTCTTTATCGAGCAAGTATGCTATCGCTTTTCAAGAAGGTGATGTCGAGAAATGACGGACTGACTGTGTGCATAGAAAGCGACGGCCATTGCTTCAATTGATCCGACCTGGGGAAGTCATAACTCTGTCGTTTACAACAGCGGTACTTGTTCAAGGCGTTGTTCTGGTGGTTATTCAATCAATGCAAATGTCTCCTTCGATCGCTGCAAACTGTGCTACAGTTGGGCAGATAGTTTTCCCTGGTGAGTTATACGAACTGCACCACAGTATAAACATACTAACGACATGCAGCACTGTGGATAGTAGGGTTCGTGATACTCGTCTTCGGCGCCGAGACATTATACCGTGGCTTCCAGAGACGCAGATTCGCACCACGTAAGAAAGGAGCCGTCTATATCTGCTGGGCAGTGATCATCCTGTTGACCTTTTTGTCATGGATTCCGACTCAAGCACGGCATTCAACACTCAGTAAATGCTCGTCTGGGTTACTTTCGATCGTGCAGCCGTGGAGCGATATTGCATTAGGAATTACAATCACTTTTATTGTACTTTATACATTAATGGCGGCAATACTGGCGACGCAATTACTTCGTTCAACAGGCGTGGATACAATGGAAAGGGTTGCTACGACGCAGATGGTTTACTACCTGGCCATAGCCACTGCGGTTTTTGTAAGTTTTCCCCCAATCGGATTCGCGTGATGCCAACTGACTATCCTAGACATTCTTCTTACCTTTTTGGGCCAAAGTTACCCTCCACATAAGTCAAGGCATTACGCCAATGATGGCAATAGTGTCAATCAACGTGATTGGAATTGTTGTATCATTCTTCCAGTTATTGTTCCGCTCTTATACCGAATGCATGACCATTCGATACTCGGAGTCCTGGAAGACTGGACTCAAGAGGAAGATCTCGTCCCCAATTGTGATTCCCCGGGACGAATACCCTCTCTTTAATGATAGCAGCAATGGCATGCAGAAAGGCACGAATACTCGAAGAGGCAGGATAGATATCGATAAATCGTTGCCACCAACACCTACCATCAAACAAAAGCCCAACATCAACGACGATAACGACAGAAAAACATCCTATTCAATATTTCCGACAAAAGCCAGTGCTCGCAAGCCTAAATACCCAGCTTCGAGCATCTATGAAGATGATATATCCCTCATCCCGCCACGTGCTGCATTTGCAGCCCATAACCGCAATTCATCCGATGTCAGCCATGCAACGGTCCAAATCGGATTTCGCCTCAGCAATCTTGATCCTCCACCGGTAGGAATGGGGAATCAATATCCATCATCAGCGGCGACGGCTTCAAGAAGATTCTCCCGCTTTCTCGTGCCTCCACCATTTTCAACCTCGCAGTACAAGTCAAACAATCACATCTCAGCAACATCCATCGACGTCCCCGTCACACTCCGCTCTCCAGCGACAGAACGTCCAGACGTCACCTTCCCTTCTGCCGCAGCAGCAGCATCTTCGCCATCAAGAAGTAGATCAAGCACACTACCCATCCCATCGCCCTCCGTCACCAGCAGCGGCGCAAGATCACCAGCCGTCTACAGGAAGCTAGACGACCTCCAGAAACTGCTCGAAGTAGATCTGCAAGCAGCACAAAAAGCGGCTGCTGACAATGAGGCGTGGCCGTTGAGGGATCCGTTGCCGGGTTTGTTGCCCAAGTCGACGTATCGTCCTGAGTGATTACTTAGCAGATACCAAATTTGAGAATGGACCATTCTTTGTACTTATTATTCCTCTTTGATATGAGTTTTCTGTGGTGACTGTGTTGTATAGGTAGCTGACTCATTCTTTGCATCTTGATATGTGTAGACGTCTTTCTTCTTTTCGCGATCTCGGTTCTCTTCTGATCATCTGTATATAGTATAGGTACATGCAGTCATGAATATCCAGCTAAACTGCCTTTCTTTGTCATTGGTCTTAATCATGTAGTCCGGGCTGTTCAGGGCTTACTGCCATTGATACTGTAAATTTGAGTTCGCTCTCAAAATGCCACTCTAGATATTCATAGCTGTCAGCCCTCGGCATTCAGTCGCACCCCCTTTTCCCGCCCAGAGGCAGATATGACGTGGGCACCTCGAAGTTTCAGGTAATCCTGCTGAGTAGTGGGGTGAAAGTGATTTAGTATGCTGTTAATGATAGCTCAAGTTCGAGCTACACTTTAGTAGATATAGGCTATGTGTTCTTGATTGGTCAGTTCGAACGACTCGGTTTATTCAGTTTATCCAGATACATATAGTAATACACTATCATACAGCTGCCACTTTGCATTAAGAGGAGATCGTCAAAAAACAATATTCACAACCCTCCCCCCAGGAACAACAATCACCCTCCTCCTCTTCTCCCAATCATGCTTTTCTCGAAGCCACAGTTTTCCTTCGTCAGTTGCTAGGATCTGATCGATTATCCACGTCTTCTCATCGATCTGGATTTCCGACGATGGCGTCGTGGTAGCGCCGGATATCAGTCGGGGAATTGTCACGTTGAAGCGTAGTTTACCGTTTATTTGGACGCCAACGTTCTGGCCGCCGCGAGAGCGGAGGGCATTTGCTTCGGTTTCTGTGAGGAGGGGCGTTGGCCAGGTCGTTGTTGCCATATCGATCGATCCTCCTTCTGTGGATAACTCCGAATGTAGGATTTCCCAAGTTTCAGACGTGAGAGCTGGGGCAATTGGTGCTAGTAGCCGAAGAAGTGATGAGATGCATGTATACAAGATTTCGGGGTCAGTTGGCCGGTTAGAGGAAAGCGTGTTTGTTAATTTGGTCAAGTCAGATATGACCGTATTCAAGGCATAGGGGTTCTTATCGATGCAGTTGGTGACGGAAACAATGGTTTCATGTGTAGCGAGAAGGGCGTCGGTATCGGCGTCGGAGAGGTTAATGAGATTCGGTAGCTTCGAAAATACATGTGGTTTCTGCTGGACGTCCTGCACTGACAAGTTCAAATTGCTTTGTGTCGACTGCGATAACATTGTAGTGGCATCCAAAACCAACTTCCACAATCGGCCAAACCATCGCTCAATACCCACGATCTTTGTCTCATCCCATTCAAGGACCTCAGCAATCGGCGCCGAAAACAGTACGTGTGCACGTGTCGTGTCGGCTCCGTACTTTTCCACGCAAATCATAGGATCGACGCCGTTGTGTTTGCTCTTGGACATCTTCTCATATGAGACATTCGGGCGTACGGTTGTACCCTTGATCAGAGGTTTCTGTCTGTCGGTCAAGTCAAGTTCAGACGGCAACAAGAATCGACCTGTTGATGGCTCGGAGTATGTTCTCCCATGAACCATACCTTGCGATAACAATGTCCGGAAGGGTTCTGCCATCGATGGAGCTGCAGGGCTGGATTGAGCATGTGCTAGTTCCGGGAAAAGCTCGGTCTGCGTCAAGAACTTGTATATAAATCTCGCATAAAGAAGGTGAAGAATAGCGTGCTCAACACCGCCTATGTAGATGTCAACCGGGCGAGCGACAGCAGGTGAAAATGGCTCGTTGTGGTTTTTAGGGTCTAAATAGCGCATATAATACCAAGAAGAGTCCACAAACGTATCCATGGTGTCTGTATCACGTTTTGCCGGTCCATGACATTTCGGGCATTCCGTGTGCAACCAATCATCTGCTGCAGACTCGAGTGGATTGCCCTTCTGAGCCTTGAACCACTCACCCCCAATCTCGGGCAATTTGACAGGCAATTGATCGGCTGGAACGGGTACCGGACCACAGCTTGTGCAGTGTATCATGGGAATTGGAGTACCCCAATACCGCTGTCGGCTGATTAGCCAATCGCGTAGTCTCCAGGACTCTGCTGCTTGGCCTCGACCGACTTTCTCGAGGTCGGTTACGATTTGTTTTGCGGCCTCTTTGGAGCTGAGGCCTTGATATTTCCAGCATCGAGATGTCAGGTAGCCTTCGTTTGTGAAAGCTTTGGCATCGTGTGCAGAAACAAGGGACGAATTGTCGTGGGCTTGTAACTCGGGTTGAATGACCAGTGGAATGAATTCAGGCTGTAGATTCTCTTTGAAGAAAGCTAAGTCTCTAGCGTCATGCCCAGGGACGCCCATGACAGCTCCCTCGCCGTAGCCGCTCAATACGTAAGGAGCTACGAATACGGGCAGCTGTCTTGAGATATGTGAACTTTCTTTGTCGATGACCTGCAGCGGGTTTGAGGCGGAGACATCTTTCAAGCAATAACCTACCTTTGAGTCCGGAGGTAGTGATGCAGCCTCTGCAATGAATGCTTTGAGGCCCTCGTCTGACTTGGCTGCCTCTTGGACAAGTGGATGATCTAACGAAAGCGCGATGTACTCCACGCCGTACATTGTATCTGGACGAGTGGTAAATACCTCTACATCTCGATCGCCGTGTTTGGAAGTAACTGCAAACTTGATATTTGCACCATTCGACTTTCCCATCCAGTTCTTTTGCATGGACAAGACGCGTTCCGGCCAGCCCCCAGATAAAGAATCAAGATCTTTGAGTAGCTCCTCTTTGAATGCGGTGATGCGAAAGAACCATTGCTTCAATTTTAGTTGCTCAACTTTGGCGCCTGATCGCCACGAGAAGCCATTGGCATCCACCTGAACGAGTCAGGACAGTTTCATAATTTGAAAGAACAATTCACGTACCTGCTCATTCGCCAGCACAGTCTTATCCACAGGATCATAGTTCACCACAGCCTCGGCTTGATATGCCAATCCTTTCTCATATAGCATCAAAAAGATCCGTTGCGTATGCTTATAAAACTCCGGAGAGCAGGTCATCAATTCCTAGAAATTCAATAAGCATTGACATGGAAACCAATCACTTTTCAGGTTCGGAATAGCATACCCTCTCCCAATCAAAGCTTGGTCCAAAACTTCTTAGCTGATCCTTCATCCTCTCGATATTCTGTACCGTCCATTTAGCCGGCTGAACCCCTCTCTCAATTGCCGCATTCTCGGCCGGTAATCCAAACGCATCCCAACCAATTGGATGTAAAACATCATGTCCACGCATTTTATAAAATCGGGATAACACATCAGATATTGTATACACGCGCAAATGGCCCATATGCATGGTTCCAGAGGGGTATGGAAACATAGACAGAATGTATGATTTCGGTCGGTCGTTTTGCGATGATCCCACGCCAGAGGATGATGATTGACCGTTTGCAACTTTTTCCAATTTGACCCGGTCTGCTTCTGCCCATCGAGCCTGCCATTTTTGATCGATGGCGCGGATGTTTAATCGGGACGATGGATTGGACGTTGAAGCTGGTCTTGAGAGTGTCACTGGGGAAGAAAATATTGCGAGGTTCGTTCGTATATCAAGACGGGTCGAATTTACCATGTACCCTCGTAAGCTATGCCTATGAAGGCATCTCCTCACTGAGAGCATCGCGGCTGTGAGGTACACAGTTCATATACCCAAAAGCCGTCGTCTTATAAACAGGGAGAATCGTGGTATGACGCACGGCAATTGTCACTTCACTTCATGTCGAGTTAATATTTTCCATAATATTTTCCATAGAAGTGAGTCGCTAATGACCTGAAGAGTGTCTTCAAGAATAGAGTGACTCAACTCGATATGTGCAGGTGGAGAGTTTTACGGAACGCGAGAGCTTGGAGGTTGCGGAGAAGACTCATCTCCGGCCCGAAATGGTTAGCGTCATCTTATCATCAACCTCGTCAAATTCAAGACACACGGTTCAGAACAATGTAGCAAATATTTGTATTACATTATCATCATAGACATATACTACTCTGACCGTCACGTGCTCGCTAAATCGCCGTATCAAACACCAGTGTCCGCCTCATGGTGGGATGCATCAGAACCCATAACACCGCAACTCAAAGGATATACAAGAATGGTTATAATACATGATTAAAAGATATAGTCTTTGACAGTCGGCTTTTGTAAAAGGCGGGATCTTCAGGGACTATCTATGCCAGAACTTCCAGTCTGGCAATTGGAGAGTGCCATCCCGTCGATACATCATCCAGAAATAAGCAGGAACACCAGCTGCGACGAATCCGACGACAATCAGTGTTTGCAATGGTTCGGCGATGACAGCTCGGCTGAGAAGGAAAAGGCTGACGCAACAGAAGATAATAGGCGTCGTGATCCATGTCTTGTAAGGTCGTTCCAAATGCGGCTCTCGTATCCTCAAAACAATTAATCCGAGAACCGTGAGAAAATAGAATGTGTATCCCGCCACACCGTAGAAAGTAATCAGGGTACCAAATTCTCCGACGACAACGTATGCTGCTGTGAGTGCAGCGTTGAAGAGCATTGCATTGACTGGAGTATAACCAATGGCAGCGCTACCTCCACAAAGCCATGAAAATGCCTTGTGAAACCATGACCGACGCTGCAAACGACTCCCCGACATGTTGCTGCTTGACTTGCCAAAGCCAATCTTTCCGAACATCGCTGGAAGATAGCCCTCTTTTCCTGCAGCGTACACGAGACGGCCACTGGTAAAACACGTCGCATTGAGAGCTCCTAAACAACTTCCGGAGACCACCAGGGCTAGAATGAGGGCTCCTACAGGACCAAAAACCTTGGCGCCAAATTGAACGGCCACTGTATTACTCTTCGCTATTGTAGCTTGTGGTAGAACGAAGAAGTAAGCGACATTAGCCATGAGGTAGCAAACAATCACCACAGGCATTGCTGTATGTATCGCACGTGGTAAGTCACGGTTCGGGTTCTTGAACTCGCCGGTCACGTAGTTTGTCTTTAAGAGTCAGATGTATATCTAGCCTTCCGCCAGTGAGTAGACTTACATTGTCCCATCCGTCGAATGCCCACAGCCCTGCATACAGCGCGACAGCCCAGTCCGAGATGTCTGTGCTTGTCCCATCGAACCAACCGGAATTTTTCCAATCTTGATTAGCCTCTCCCTTTGAGGATATGCCGGTGATGGCGACTACGACCCCAATAATTGTGACTGCGAGCAGTGCGCCGAATTTGAAAAACATGGAAATATCCCCAACAAGTGTAGCAAGTTTCGTCGACGCACAGTTGAGGATTGTCACAAATAGAACGCCGGCGAGCCCAACACCTTTATTGATCCATGGGCTGATCGTTTCTACTTCGGCTCCGATGAAGGCTCTAACAACATACTCGCCGAATATGATAGCTATGATGGCTGCGGAGCCTGGTTTAAGTACGAACACCGCGCACCAGGCGAACAGAAATCCCACAATTTCGCCAAAGATTTTAGACAGGTAGACCTGTGGTCCGCCGTTCAACGGAATAGCTCCTCCCAGTTCCGCGTAGCTCGCTGCGCCTGTCCATGCTAAAACACCTGCCACCGCCCACACGATCAGGGCTGCGCCTGGGGACCCAGCATTGAAGTTGACTTGACTCGGGGATGAAAATATACCAGACCCAATGATCAACCCGACAATCAACGACAACCCATTTAGATAAGTCAAAGACTTGTGTTTTTCCAACGAGGCATCGCGAAGCCCCGCATACCGTTCCAATGAAGTCACTGAAGGTGCACCAAGAGGAGCATAGCCGCCAGCGGTTTGCGAAAGGGGAAATAAGTTGCTGCCAAAGTCAAATGCAGAGGAGACAGAGTAAGAGCGAGTCGGTCGCGTGCGACTTGATCCTAATCCCGTCTGTTCCGATAATGGGTCGTCGGCTTCTAATGACAGTCTCCGGGATGAAGAGATGCCTGATCGCGAGGATTCGTAGGAGGATCGCTGCCCAGAGCCAGCATCTGACGAGGCGAGTGAGGCAAGCTCTAGGGAATCGCGCGGTGGATGGCCGTTGAGAGCCTTTCTCTCTGCGGAAAACGTCACGGGAGACATTCTGCGCGGTTATCAAGTCTCAAGTTCTAGAGAAAGTAAACCATCGCTATACCCTGGTAACAAGCCCAGTCGTCTTTGAACCAGGAACTCAATTGGCCTTGTACTTGAAACTCTCGATATTGCAGGCCTGTCAGCGTGAAGAGAATAGCGAGGATAAATTTCTTCGATGTCACAAACAACGAACAAGGGGCAACAATAATCAGATCGTCAGTAAGATCCAACGATCCAATGATGCGCCGGAGAAAGCGGTTCCGCAGGGCAGGCGCTAAGCTCAAATGATTTGCCGGTCCCGCTCAACCATTTCCTCCATTCCATTCAACAATTTGGCCGATCATGGCTTCATGTATATATTGATCGATCATTACGATAGCTCGCGATGCTCTCCTCTACGCGTTGTCCACGCTGGAGAGCGTTCAAACTTCCGCCACAGATTTCTCGACCGTCGTCTTCCCCCGTCACATACTCTACAGCCGCATCACCAACACCGAAAAGGCGGGTATGGGTTCGCTTAACGGTGGTCACGTTGACAGCTGCCGGAATTGGAGCTTACTTCAGATCACGACAAGACAATTTGGACGCCAACTTGAACCCGTTGACATTCTCGCGCTACAATCTGGTGTCAAGAGAACAAGTCTCCTCAACAAATAGCATTTTCACACTCGAACCAGCGACGTCAGCGAACAACCACGAGACTTACGAAATAGCATGGCAGACTGGAGTATGGAGTGTGATGTTTAAGCAACCGCAACTCCAAATCGGGCGAGATTATACACCGCTCCCGCCGGCTGACGAAGCGAACGAAGATACGAAAGAATCGTTGCGATTCCTGATTCGCCGAGATCCGCATGGCGAGGTGTCTCGGTATTTGCACTCTTTACAACCAGGTGCCAGCATTGAAATGAGAGGCCCGCAAATAGAATGCGAGATTGATCCCGAAGTGAATGATATATTGTTCATCGCGGGTGGTACGGGAATCGCTCCCGCCTTGCAGGCTGCCTATATCATATTCAGACGTGCCGTGGAAGGAAGGAGGCCTAAGATTCACATCTTGTGGGCTAATAGGAAACGGGAAGATTGCGCCGGCGGTGTCAGCGACTCATCAAACGTAACACGATCAAAGCAAACATGGTGGTGGCCATTTCAGAGGGAAACAAGTAGCCCTACCGAAGCCCTCGAGTCCAGTCCGGCGCAAAGCAGTCAGAACGCCATAGTCCGTGAGCTACAGGGTCTTAAAACTCGATATCCCGGTCAAATCTCTGTTGATTACTTTGTTGATGAGGAAAACACATTCATCGGTACGAAAGAAATCAAGGCATATATTGATTCCATACAGCCTTCACCTGATACTAAGAAAATGATCATTATTTCTGGTCCAGAAGGATTCATCAATTACATGGCAGGGCCAAAGGTGTGGGCACATGGGTATGAGCTACAAGGACCTGTAAAGGGGCTCATCCATCAAATTGGTGTCCAAGACTGGAAGATTTGGAAGTTGTGAGATGTACATATAGTATCATTTAGTTATTGCATAGCATGGAGTTGGTTAGTCTTTTAATGACATCTGAATATTTTGCCTCATCCGATATCGGGTCGAAGACCCGGCGCTGAGTCATGATCGGCCCGCCGTTCCCCAGAAAACAAAAATTAAAACTCGATTTGGCTGATTGGAATTGGACGCCTCCTCATTTGTCCACCACGAGTTCAGGTAATTCTCTTTTCCTTTCGTCTTTCCCCCCTTCACTACTGATATAATATAGAATGCCGTTTCACGCTTCATTGAGTAGGCGCGTGACGCTCCACCAGCGCTCACTACGCACTGCCATACGATCTTTCGCCTCGTCCCCATCCTCCCTCTCTCAAGATGTTTTCCACACTCAATTAAACAATCCCGAGGTCTCGGCCTTTCTATCGTCGATGCAATCAACTGCCACCGTCCCTCAGACCCTTACCGAGAAGATCGTACAGAAATATGCCGTCGGATTGGCAGCTGGAAAGTTCGTCAAGGCCGGCGATTATGTGACCATCAGCCCTCATCGGTGCATGACTCACGACAATTCATGGCCTGTGGCGTTGAAGTTCATGTCTATTGGCGCTTCCAAGCTACACGACCCGAATCAGATTGTTATGACCTTGGATCACGACGTGCAAAACAAGACCGAAAAGAACCTGCAGAAGTACCGACAAATCGAAGAATTTGCTCAGCACCATGGAGTTGAGTTTTATCCTGCCGGAAGAGGTATTGGACATCAGATTATGGTTGAAGAAGGATTTGCATGGCCGGGGACTCTGGTTGTTGCGTCTGATAGTCATAGTAATATGTATGGTGGCGTTGGGTGTTTGGGAACGCCTATTGTGCGTACCGACGGAGCTAGTATTTGGGCAACAGGAAAGACCTGGTGGCAGGTTCCTAATATTGCGCGAGTGGTATGTCGCATTTTCGATCTGGCTATCGATGCATGCTAACATGTCTTACAAAGCACTTTACCGGAGTTCTGCCTGCCGGAGTTACTGGAAAAGATGTCATTGTTGCTCTATGCCACCTGTTCGGCAAAGACGACGTCCTCAACCACGCGATTGAATTTACTGGCTCCGAAGAAACAATGCGCAGTCTCCGGATTGATGACCGCCTCACGATTGCAAACATGACTACGGAATGGGGTGCTTTGTCCGGCTTATTCCCTATCGACGACGTACTAAAAGGCTGGCTACGAGGCAAAGCTACTACAGCAGCCATGGGGCTAGCTGACGGCCCCTACAAAACCCATGCTGCAGAGCGATTCACACACGACCGGTTAGAAGAGCTGTTTGCCAACGCATTGACCGCGGATAAGGGCGCAAAATACGCTAAAGAACTGTTTTTGGATCTGTCTTCTCTGTCGCCATACGTCTCCGGCCCCAACTCGGTCAAAGTTGCCACTCCGATCAGCGAACTAGAGGCTCAGAACATCAAGGTTGACAAGGCGTATCTTGTTTCATGCACCAATTCCCGTGCATCTGACATTGCTGCAGCTGCGCGCGTGTTCAGAGAAGCTGCGGAGGCTAATGGAGGTAAAGTACCCAAGATTGCAGATGGAGTTAAGTTTTATATCGCTGCTGCGTCTTTACCTGAACAGCAAGCCGCGGAAGACGCTGGTGATTGGCAGGTGCTATTAGATGCTGGAGCTGAGGCTCTTCCCGCTGGATGTGGACCATGCATTGGGTTGGGAACGGGTCTTTTGGAGCCCGGTGAAGTTGGTATTAGCGCTTCAAACCGTAACTTTAAAGGTCGTATGGGCAGCACCGACGCGAAAGCTTATCTTGGTAGCCCAGAAGTGGTGGCTGCCAGTGCCTTGTCGGGTCTTCTTAAAGGACCAGGCTGGTATCAACAGCCAGAGGGATGGACTGGTGTGATTCGAGGCGAGGGAGATGGTATCAAGGAGGAAGACCGTATGCTCACGGCCGAGGAGGCATTGGAGAAGGTCATTGGACAACTCGATAACCTCATTGCGGACGTTGAACAAAAATTCGGATTATCCGAGCAAAAGACAGAGTCAGAAGAAAAACAAGACGACGCTGGGGCCCTGACAGAACTGTACCCAGGCTTCCCAGAACGTATATCGGGCGAAATCGTGTTTTGTGACGCTGACAACATCAACACCGATGGCATCTACCCCGGCAAATACACCTACCAAGACAACGTGCCTGTTGAAACCATGGCGCAAGTATGCATGTCCAATTACGACCCATCCTTCGCGAGTGTTGCCAAGGAAGGCGATATCCTCGTATCGGGCTTCAACTTCGGCTGCGGCAGTTCTCGCGAACAAGCTGCGACCGCGATCTTAGCCAAGAAGATCCCGCTTGTGGTGTCTGGTAGTTTCGGGAATATTTTCTCGCGCAACAGTATCAATAATGCGCTGATGGGATTGGAGGTGCCCAGACTCGTGGAGCGGTTGCGGGAGAGTTTTGGCGAGGGTAAGACTCTTACGCGCCGGACGGGCTGGACATTGACTTGGGACGTGCGCCGTAGTCAAATCGAGGTTAAGGAACACGATGGCACGACATGGACGCATCGCGTGGGCGAACTGCCTCCTAATGTGCAGGAGATTATTGCCAAAGGGGGGTTGGAGAATTGGGTCAAGAACGCGATTGGTGTATAAACCAAAAGTCAAGTGAATGTACTAATAATTATCTATCTATATCTATGATACCAATTTGAGCCTGTTTCGGCTTTCTTTCTTTTTTACCCCTACTATTTACAATTCTGCAGAGACATAGCCATTGTAGTTATACGAAGTGGCTTACATAGTCGACGATCATGGGGATAATTGCAGTGCTTGTCGACAGCTAACCATGCATTAGGTAAACCGTAACTGTCACTCCCGCTGAATAAGTCCCAGGGCTGACCGGTGCCCACGCCACTGCCACAGCCATGACAAGTTAAACGAAGCATCAAATCCCGAGGAGGGTCAACTATGTACCTATGCCCTACGTCGCATGGGCGCACGTACAATACTAGTCGATCAAGTATCCGTGGGAGTATCCATCCATAGCAGACGTAGTACACCGGTCTAGAATCATGCACGGTCAGGCACTGCGTCATCTTCCGTTCACGAGGCCCTGTAGATCAGCCGTAACGTGGCGAATCCTCCTGGTTACAGAAAGACATATCATACTGCAGTAAGCAAGGAGGGACAGGGTAAGTCGAAGCGATCGAGAGGGGAGCATGTTTCTTCAATCCCCTGACCTGGCCAGCTTTTTCTTCAATGCATCGAACAATTCCACGGGGTCATGCAGGTTTCTTTTCTTTTTTCCTTTCTCTTCCTTTTGTTGGAGCTGCCGGGCCTGTCAGGCTGTTAGCGAAATTGCACCTCGCGTGGGAGTGGTCTTCATTGGAGGATGCGAGCTGCATGCAGACAAATATAGCACTGTTTTGCTTGGCGCGAATTCGGGGGGACAAGGGTGTGGTTTGCGATGATCCAGAGCATCGGTAAAGTAAGCTAACTTTCTTTTTCGTCTCTTTTCTTTTGCTGGGCATTCTTCACGATTCCGAGATCTGACGACGTGGTGTATGCGAGATCTTGTGTAATAGTGTTGCGGTGAGTGAAACGGAAGAAAAAGGGTAAGATGATGATGATACGCGAAGTAGGACAGATGCGTATACCAGTGAATACGGTATTTATACGGTATTGTCACTTAAGCTGGGGCTGGGGAATAAGCTTATTTCCAGTGGTCTCGTAACCCAGAGAGTATTACTACTGTCATGACAATACGACGGCCGTAGAGTTTTCACTCTTCAGCCTCTCCTTAGACGCCTATTATTGAACAGGATTGGCCCTGTTCGTGCGGCCACAATAGTCAGGGCCCTTCCAGGACATTGGGCAGCAAATCTACTATCCGACAACATGATCGATCGGTAGCAGCAGGGGTGTCAGAAGTAGAGGTGATACACGTAATTACAACAATACAAGCTGAGCGGCTCGCTAATTTTGACCTTCTTCAGTCGTCGTCCAAGCTCTTCGCCTTCGCCCTTGACTTTCAGTGGAAGCATCCACATGAGGCTGATTTATCCTTTCCTGTTCTGGTTGTGTCCAGCGAGGTCTCTTATTTGACTTATCAGCATGCGTGGGCCTGTGGGCGGTTTGCTCCCAGCAAGGCCCTTCTGATGTCCTGGGAACCTTGATCCCACCCGGAGATGGTCTGACAGCTCCTTATTCCAGCTTGACAACTTTGTAGGAAAAAGCAATACGTGCCATCGCTTCCCAACTCGACGGCTCCCATTATTATTGGCCTCGTTCTTGTCCGGACACGACGCATCGGCGGTCCCGTGGTGAGTTCTGTCTGGCTGCTCATGGAAGCCGCTTCGATGCATCTGCATGATTTAGCATGCATACGACTGTATGGCATGGCATGGCTCATCCTTATGCACCTCGCCTGGGGAGAGAGGAATGGAGGCAAATCGAGCCGCCTGCAACACATGACGATGACTAGACTTTTTGCATACTAGCTTAGACCTCTAATCTACATATGAACGGTGAATTGTATTTTTCTGATTTCTTTTTCTCGTTTCTTTTTCCTACGTGACTCTCTTAGTATCTGCACCCAGTATAGCCAATGGTAGGGCTTGCAGATCGGCTCTCAAGCCCCAGAAGCGGCCAGTCGTGTACATATACAGTCCGGTCAGGCCGGGCTAACAGCACGTTTAGTCGTTTCTGATAAGCTACGAGTCCTGGAGAGACAGCCCCGAGAAAGCTTGGGGATTAATTTAAAAGATCTTCTGTGCCCCGCTTCATCAAGCTTGTTGTCTGTCAGACTTTTCTCACACCTCAACATACTACTCATACATTATACACCCATACGAAGAGAGATGAATAGATCGCGTAACCTGTGGAGTGTTGAGGAGGATAATATTCTCAGGCGGTTGGTTGAATCCAGCGGTAAGCTCCTCCTCTTCATCCTCGAATATCATGTCCTAACCTTTCTCTTGTAAAGAAAAAGGAAAAGTCGACTGGCGCGTCATTGCCTCATACCTCCCCGGCCGAAATAACAAAGATTGTCGCAAACGATGGCACTATCGTGTGTCTGCTACTATGAACCTGGGCCCTTGGTCACAGAACGAAGATGAGCTGCTGAAGATGGGTATACATCGTCATGGGACGCAGTAAGTTGGATACTCTCCACCAAGCTTCTACTGCTTGTATGCTGATTGGGATAGTTGGTCTCGCGTTGCGCAAGTCGTGGGGACTAGAAATGGTGATCGTATGTTCTTCCAGCCTTGTGTATCTTCGAACTCAACTAATCTGCTGATAGAATGCTTCAAACGATGGAACGACGTCCTAGATCCCGCTATTGATCGCAGCCCCTGGACACGAGACGAAGATCGCATCCTCCTTCTTGCAATTGGCGAGTATGGGCGAGCCTGGAAAATGATTGTTGACACATACTTTCCCGGCCGGACGGGTCTGGATGCAAAAAATCGGTATGTATCTTCTGTCCATACCAAGAATGCTTGGAGCTAATTAGAGTAGACATCGACAGCTTACCCGCAAGAGAAAGAGAGAAACTAAACCCACGGCAACAAAGACCACTACCAGGTCGATCAAAAAAGAGCAACCACAACAGCGATTTACATCAATGCAGTCACCACTTCCACAACTCACCCCGACCTCATTATCACCATCCCTCTCGGCCGTTGGAACACCGAGTATCGTCATCCCGCACCATCAACAACAGCACATCGGCCTATCACCCCGACACCCAGATATGCATCTCCATCTGCATGACCAATTACTTGGCAGTGATGATACGGCCACCGAACGATCTCTTTCTGTTCCTCCGGGCTCGTCCTCTTCCTATTGGGAGGTGCCTTTAGATGGCCTGTTTAGTCCACCGATGCCCACTGCCACGCCGGAGACCCCATATAGTTCGTGCAGCAGCCTATCCACGAGCCATTATGAGGGGAGCTTGTCGAGTTTCAAGTCTGAACCTCATCAGCCGTATGAGAGTGGAGAATTGCTTATGCATGGGGTGCCTGGTGAGTTTACCCTAGTTCTATATGCCATTTAAACAGACATCTAATATGCAAAAGTGCCCCAATACCCCTATTACATTCCAGCAACGCACGAGCGCAGTCTTGATATTCTACCTCCTCCAAACTATCTACCGAATCATACACTGTCACATCCATATCCACATAGCCATGGACATGCTCATGGTCACGAAGATCATATCCTCGGCCTACGTCCGAATATGGCCATATCTCCTCCATACCACGGGCAGAGCATGTTACCCGTCCATCACCACCAGCCCTACGCTCTAGATGGAATTGTAATGTGATAATTTCCTAGACTGATACATTAATGAATACAATGATGGCATGGCATGGCATGGAAAAAGGGGGTTTTGGTTCTTGTTCATAATAGTCTTATATCCATATATCCAGCTAATACAAATATATGTACCCAATTACCGCCTTCCCTGCTCAGAATGTAAAGAATCATCATCACTATCATCCATGAACCCTTCCTCCAGATCCCTGCTTAATCGAACCTGATCAGCCGCAAAACTCCTCCTGGCCTCCAGCGCCTCTCTTCTGGTAGTCGACATGTTCATTTCAGCCATATTTTCCCCTTCTTCGTCAAAGATACTTATCGAGTCGTGGTTGTCGGGTCTATTAGAACCAAGCGACTCATCATCTTCGCCATCGTCCGAGACGAGCGAAGAGCGTCGGCGCAGAAACCGTGGGACTAATCGTTGTCGCCAAGACGCAGTTGGGAGGAAGAAGTGCATGAGACTATCAGCGATTCGTTCGCGGATGGGTAAGGTCTGCGCTGATATGGCGCCTATAGGCAGGTAGTTTGCGTAGCGTTGGCGGTAGCGGCGGAAAAAGGGAAGAAGGATATAACTGAGTAAGAGGTAGATGAATAGGGAGATGACGGCCGGGATGACGAGGGTCTAGTATATTTTAGATTGATATTGTTATGTTCTTGTTTGAAAGAGCGAGTTGTTACCTTGAACATGTCAAATGAGGACCCCATGGTTGCGATGTGATAAGACTCGCCGGCCGCTGTTGTAGGGTGGTTTTTATTTGTCACCCCGATAGCATATAGCAAATATCGAGGGGGAGAGAGTTCATTTCATGATCATATGTATAGACGCTGAAAGACTTTAAAGCTCAAACAAATGTCGGGGTGAAAGAGTGAAGCAAGTACGGGCCTCGTAAGCACTCCGGACTGGGCTTAGTCTACCGCCTCCCTTAACCGGCGCGATAAGAGATACGTCCATACATATTACAACACGAGGGCTTCTCAAGTGTACATAGCCAGATTTTCGATCTATAGAAGTTGTGTGTAATATGCTTTGCGGTTTTGATAAGGTACCTAGGTAAGGATACTGTACCTGACTCTGCCAATTCCAGGTCCCGGCTTACCGATCGGATAATCAGGTAGTACTAGATCAAGATTAGGGCTAAAAGCATGGTAGTCGGTATTTCCATTCCACACTATGAGTAAATTTCAGTGATTTGAGATAGTGGTCATCATGTCCTGCCTATGAAGACATGCAATCTACAATATGTCTCGCGTTTTGTTTCCTATCTCTTGTCAAGAGCTGAAACCTGAACAAAACAGACTGTTCTTAGATCACCAGGCCAAGCTGCTTTATTTCAAAGCCTCGTCAATTTTACTTATATCGATTCTTGGTAATCCTGCTAGCAGAGAAAAGTCAAATATAGCTGTAAAAGGTTATAATGATCCACTGTGATATGGACAGTGAAGCCAACCACCTTGTGGAGAGATAGAACAAAGGGAAAAACGTACTGAAACTCATCCCCAAGTACCACCACCACCCCCTCTCCCTCCCTTGCGCTGTGTGGACAGTCGCCAGTCATTCTCGCCAGCAAACTTGTTGTGCAAGGGTTGAATACGCTCCTGCTTCCGTCGCTTTGACATGGTACCATTCACGCCTGCTACCTTGAAGAATGTTGGCGCAGCCTCGACAAGCCATTTTGCTTCGATACTTGTGGTCCAACGCATGTACTCGCGCGTAGTGAGCACAAGTTCGTGATAGACCACCCACTCGGCCGATTTTCCGAATAGAGCCGATGACGGATGCAGGTATACTGGAGTGCCTTCGATGAGTGTTTTGTAGCCACTAGCTCCAGCCTGGGTTTCCTTCCTTGCGGCATTACGAAAGTAGCCGGCGCATAAGGCTCGGCGCACCAGCTCCGTCTGCCGTGAACACGAGATGACGGGGTGACGGTTCCGCTCCATAATCTTGAGGAGCTGCTCTCTCACGGCCTTAGCGCGTCTCATCGCCCGGTCCTGTATGTAATTTTCAATGCACCAAGCACTTGAATAGCCACTCTGCTTCCACGAGTTATATATATTGAGCAGTGTCAAATGGTCGCCATGTGGGTCGTGAAATTTAGCCTTTTTGTGATCTGCCTGTGCTTGCTTTTCCTTCGGCCGATAGAAAACATTCGTTAGACTGAGCATCGCCACGATAGAGAGCATCTCATCTGCGCAACCTAGCTCTATTGAAGTGAGTAATACTTTGGCAAGTGATGGGTCCATGGGAAATTGGGTCATTTTGCACCCAGTGACTGTAAGTAGTCCTTCTTCATCAAGCGCACCTAAGGCGTATAGTTCTTCGAGGGCTGTTAATGTGGTGTTTATGGGTGGTGGGTCCATGAAGTCAAAATGGAAAAGGTCATTGATGCCCATTGCCTTCAGCATGAGGATAGTGTTTGATAGGTTCTGGCGTTGAATATCAGGTATCGTTGTTGGCAACATTTCCGATTCGAATGCCGCCTCTGTATATAGCCTGTACGCTTTGCCTGGCCCGGTTCGTCCAGCACGCCCAGCCCGTTGCTAACGATAAGTTAGCATTCGATTTGAGGATAATTACGAGAAAATCTTCAAAACATACCTTTGCCTGTGCTTGCGAGATAGGTGTAACTATTAGCGAGTCCATGCCCAACTTCGGGTCATATGCTTTCTGCTTTACCAAACCTGGGTCTATAACATAGTAGATATTGTCAATAGTAATAGACGTTTCGGCAATATTTGTGGCGATCACAACCTTTCGACTGCCAAGAGGTGCTGGCTCGAAGATGCGACTCTGCATATCAGTAGGCAAGGCCGAATAAACAGGAAGAATGATCAGCTCCGGAACACTTGGTCCCAAAGCTTTCGTCCGCTCGTACAAGACTTCACAAGCGGTATCAATTTCTTCCTGTCCTGTGAGGAACAAAAGCATGTCCCCAGCCGGTTCTGTTAGATGGATCTGCATGACTGTAACCAAAGCGGCTTCAAGATAATCAGGCTCGGGTTCGCGTGAGTAAAGAATCTCAACAGGGAAAGTGCGACCTGGTATGCTGAAAATCGGGGCACCGTGGAAGTAAGACGAAAACTTATCAGCATCAAGTGTAGCAGATGTGACTATAATCTTAAGATCAGGTCGCGTTTTAACTGTCTTTTTCAATAACGCGAACAGTGTGTCTGTTGCTATGGTACGCTCATGTGCCTCGTCAAGCATAATGACCGAGTATTTCTTTAGCTCTGGGTCCTGCAAGGTCTCACGTAGAAGCATGCCATCCGTCATATACTTAATCTTAGTAGCTGAACTCGTGCGTTCCTCGAATCGAATTGAATAGCCTACTTCCTCCCCCAGAGCACATCCAACCTCCTCGGCTACCCGCTTGGCTACTGACATGGCAGCCACACGTCGAGGCTGCGTACATGCAATGATACCGTTGTTTGTAAAGCCTGCCTGGGCTAGGTACTGTGTGGTCTGGGTCGTTTTGCCAGAGCCAGTCTCACCAACCACGATCAAGATCTGGTTCTGACGTACTGCTTCAATCAACTGTTCTCTGAAAGAGAAGATTGGAAGAGATTCCTGCTGCTGTTTTATCGTCATGTTTATCCTCTCTCCATATGATTGATTCTTCGGCTGCGCCACACGTTTCCATTCAGGGGTGCTATCAGGCTTCCTAGTTTTCAATTGAGCATTTTTGAGATCGCTGGCAAACTTGCGCTGGCTTGGGTCCACCATTGGATCATTCCATTGAGTTAAAAGATCAACGTTTGCCTCTTCGTCCTCGGCGGCATCGGCCTCTTGCTGTCGTAATTCTTTTCTCCCTTTTCCCAAGGCACTACCGGAAACAGCAGCCCTATTTAGTGATCCGTCGGGAGCTTTGACAACGTGTATAGGCGACAATTCAAGAGACTGTTTTGTTTGGCCTGTAAGAAAGGGTGGTTCGTCTTCTCTAACTTCGATGTCAATGTCTTCTTCCAGCTCCAGCTCACCATCCCCTCTTAGGGTTGCGTTATATTCCTCTTCCAAATCAGGACAGTCGGAAGCCTTTGCAACTCCAGATGCAATGAGCTGGCGAATCTCCCACCTCTCAGGAGACGTCATTCTCTTTCGTTGTCGATGAGTAATATCAGGGATAGGATGTCCGCCACTAGCATTCTCATGGAAGCGACCGCCCAAGGCCTGCATATTTGCACCGGAACCGAAGCTCTCTAATGGAGTAAAGTCCTCGCCCGTCCCCTGCTTTATGTCTTTCATTGATAGCCCGATTCTACTCCCATCTTTGCTGATAATCTTGACTTTGACAGACTGGCTAGGCTTGACAATGTCAGACGGATGACCAACCCGCCTGCTTGCTAGCTGCGAAACATGTACGAGTCCATCCACCTTTCCTCTGACGCCGCTGAGGTTCACGAAGACACCGAAGTCCTTAATGCCGGTCACATGACCGTCATAAACCTTACCTAAGATCGGGGCATCGTCCGCCACTGGCAGTGACTCGTGTTTGGCCTTTCCCAAAGGCTTGTTGTCGCCATAGTTGTCGTAGTTGTTATCATACCGTGTGGTTCCTTGCCTACTCCTCGCACGTTGCTTCTTATGTGTTTTAGGGCTTCGACTCAGATTGCGGCTGTGGCTGTGGTTTCTTTTATGTGCTGATTGGTTAGTCTCGCAATTCCTTGGCTCAAGTGCTTCTAGCAGGTCTAAAGCGTCATCGCCAGAGTCCCGAACAGATGCCGTGTCAGGCAGGGTTAGACCGGACATGAAAGATTGTTGGTTGCTGGGTTCGGCATGCTCATCAGCTGTCTGCTTTTTCAGTTTTGGGTGCATCATTCGAACGAGCCTGTCAATACTTTCGATCAGACTAGGAGGGAAGGAATCGCCAACGAGTGCAGTCATGCTCTCTTTGAAACTCTCAGTCGTATCAGATCGGACCCGTTCCGATATAATGTAATCCGCGAGAGTCTTATCATTGATACCTAGATGATTTTGCAGCTCGGAAACCACCTTGTTCACGAGCCCAAGGAGCTCGAGTTCTGAGATTTCGTTCATTTCAGTCGAAGAATGGAGAGGCCAAAGTGAGTCAGTTCTCGCCTGTCGCAACCAGAGTATATTGGATGTTCCGAGAGCCCAAGAACATGAGAGCACCATGGATTGATAGAATAATTCGACGCAGAGAATGTGCGTGTTAGAGGAATATAATCTAAACAACCTGGAAAGAAAGAGATGCAGTTCCATGCACGCTCGGTGTTCGAGGAAATGTTTGGCACTAAACCAAACGCGTGCTGGATTCCCCGTCGTACATATTTTTAGATGAACTCTTGTGCTAGGCTGCAATGGTTGCCTGCTACTGATTATGATACATATACATCTCTAAGACTTTGCACAACGCGTATTGGTAGGCACATTATAAATACTACCCGCTTGCGTGGTATCATTCAGTCTCCTACCAATCCATCTTGACTTCTCGTTGCTGTACACATGAACTCCAAAACTGAGGACCTGCGACCACAAGTCTTACAAAATACTCTCCAACAGATTTCATCCAGTGAGGCTGCCGAATGCTGCGTAATCTGTCTTGGTAATCTAACCGAGCAGTGCGAAGCGCAACCTTGCAGACATAGCGACTTCGATTATGTCTGTTTGATCACTTGGCTGCTGCACGAGCAACCAAAATGCCCGTTGTGCAAAAGCGACGTGCGCGAGGTTCGATATGATTTAAGTGCGGATGGAAAGCAAGGGAAAGTCTACAAACTCCCAGAGCGGTCTGAAGGACCTGAGACATTGCTTTCACAGCGCACCAGCCGTAACAACAATAACAACGGCTATTTTCGACTCTGGGATCGGTCACTACGCCGATCTGAAGACGAAGCCCTTAAAAGACGACACTTCGTATACCGGCATAACCTTTATTCACTTCATGTGGGTTCAAACAAGCGACAGCCTGCAGAACTACGATATCAAGAGCTGTCGCCGCAACTTTTCAGAAACGATCCTGAGCTAATATCTCGGGCTAGAACGTGGATATCGCGCGAGTTACAAGTGTTTGAATTTCTCTATCCTGGCGGCGATCCACCGCAACGAGATGGCGGGTCCGTCGCTCGCAGACGCAAACCCGGCAAGGCGGAGTACTTGCTTGAATACATAATCGCCATTCTCAAGGTAATGGATATTCAAGGCAGTAGCGGCCAGGCGGAGTACTTAATTCAGGAGTTTCTTGGTCGCAAGTACACCCTGCTCTTTCTGCACGAACTCAGGGCTTGGCTGAGAAGCCCTTTCAAGTGGCTCAGTGCATGGGACCGTGCCGTTCAGTATAATACCCCGATACTTGCCTCACCATCACTGAATGTAGATTTGCAAGCCGTAGCTACGACACCAAGGCATCCAGAGCGCAGAAACAGATCGCCAGCAGTTTCTCGATATGAACCCTACACGCGACGGCCTCCTGCGGCGAAATGAACATATCCCTCATTTGTCTTACCCAAAGCTGTTGTGATAACGCCTACGCCTAACGGGCTTTCTCATTTATAGCTCAAGGAGCAGATTGTCTTTCACAGATAAAGGCATAAGGAATCTTTATCCCAAGCATGGCTATGATGAAACTGATTACCTAAGCTAACAAAGGCACCCGTCAACAAATCGAGTCCTGTTGGACTAATCTCCTCATCCTCGAGGGGTGGAGAAATCGTCATGTCAAGCCACTACAGTCACCTTGATCTCATGCCAATAAGCACCGATACAGACGTATAATTTCGGGCAAATATGACCTCAAAAGCATCCCGTCAGGAAATCAAAGCAAGCAAGAGCCAGAATCTTCAATCTGCTTTGTCCGTACGGAGTCGCAATATACAGCTGCCTTGGCAGCATTTGGAATGATCAACTGCTCATGAATGAGGTGTCAAAGATAGTCGAACAATGGAGAACGAGATATGAATGGGATGCCTTTCGCGAGAATAGAATCAACCGGCCCAGGCCGTTAGCAAAAGAGGAACCAAGTACTTGCCTTTCAAGATGTCCTATGGCCATAGGGCGCCCAATCGAACGTGTAACACTAGATTCTAGCATATATATCGCTCTGACAAAGACTGAGTCAGGAAGCAAGTCAAAATAAAAAGGGAGAACAGCTCAGATTGATTGGCTGCATCGGAACTCCTTCCCCTGAAAAAGCTCCGAGTCGCGCGCTCTGATTGGCTGTGGTGGCGCAACCAGGCTAACCCGAAAGAACGGGGCGGACTCCTTCTAAGAGGGACAGCGTCGCACTGTCTGGTTTCTTTGCATACACATGCAAGACTCTGTGAGCCCTGCAGACGCTCACTACTCGAGTCTCCGACATCACTTACGTCTGCTCTGCTCAAGAACACGATACTGAGCCAGCCAGCCAGTCCGAGGCTTTGGCATTCTGGTCAAAGCTCCCATCTCGGTTTACGGGATCCTACGAACTACGTACGATACGACGTGCTCTGGCTAGCTGACTTAGTCAACTAACTAGTCACGACGGGATAAACAAGTGAATAGGCCACGCCTGTCGATCGATCGACCGTCGATGACAAGCACGCCTGGCTTGCTTGGAGTTCTATCAGCGTATTCATAGACGCCACCATATTTCATCGCTTTGTCGACATCACCTGTCGAACCGAGGCGACTGTGTTTAGAGGGGGATCTTTTGAGCGACTGAATCCACGCCCATGCTGTCTTCCAAGCATCCGGCGCTATCACAATGCCCACCACAGCTCCAGAGAAACCAAGACAGGGCACCTCTAGCAAATCGTTCTTTGGCAGAAAACTATACAAGGAAAGGCAAACAGACGATCGCTTCGACGGATATGCAGCCTCGTTGAACTCGACAAACGCGGAAACACAGTCAATCACAGGTAGTCTAGCTGGGTCACGCAGTTCCCGATATTCGACAAGAGGGTCTATTAGTTCATTTGATGCAGACGAAACCAATGCCACTGCTGCCGCCGCTCTCAATTCGAATGCAGGTATAATCACTTCAATACCCTTTGATAATATGCCATCGGACTCTAGAACTCCTATACCGGTCGATTACCTACCGAAACAAGACTCGAGCGCCCGCCGGGAGCCGTCTCCCAACCATCTTGCAAAGTCTAACGCCGATTACCATCAGTATCCAGCCTGGGATTCGAAATCTGCATCCTCGCACAACTCCGTTGCACCTTCGGTCAGCGGTCCTAGGCCGCCACCGCATGCCTCAAATTATACAATGACGAGCAGTTCGACAGGAGACCGCGGCACCAGGTATCAACAATGGGGCAGACCTGGCAGCTCTGCAGCTAATAATAGCTTTACCTACGCCTCTGGCAGTTACGCTTCGGGCGACTCGTCCTCCGCTTCAAGAATCTCACTCGATCAGACGAGCATACACTCCTCCCAGTCATCGTCCGCCACTCGAACCTCATATTTTTCGGACAGCAATTCTTCCCGCACCCTTACTACCTCTTACTCTGGAGGCGATCGCAGTGGAGGTCGCTATTCAAATGCTCAGTGGCCATCACAATCTCAGGTTGTTACACCTTCTCCTTCAACATCATCAGTAGCGTCTGCAGACTATCTGTCGCGGCCAAAGGACGATCGCATGGTTGATCAGCTTTTCCTTGACTTAATGCAGAAGCGTGGTTGGCAAAATCTACCTGAACAAGCCAAACGACAGATGCTCGCATATCCTGCCTCTAAAAAATGGACTCTTGTTCATCAAGATCGATTGACCGAGCTCCAAGGAGAGCAAAAGCGACGTAACAATGCCCGTCTTACTCATGGCTACGATAGTGGCTCCCAGTCTGTGATAGGCCGAGCTGATGAAGAGGGAAGCCCAGAGTGGTATGTCAAAAAGGTCATGGACGATACGATCACTTCGAAACAACTGGCCAGTCTAAGTGTTAGCCTGCGAACGCAACCCATCAGGTGAGTATTTAAACATCTTGAATAACCCAAACTTGCTAACAATCATCAGCTGGGTCAAAGCTTTTGTCGAAGCCCAAGGTCAAGTTGCTCTCACGAATGTCTTACTAAAAATCAACCGCCGCAAGACTGCCGGACCAGGGCCTGTAGTGTCAGGCGCGGACAAAGATCTTGACCGTGAATATGACATTGCCAAGTGTTTGAAGGCTTTAATGAACAATAAATACGGCGCCGATGATGCTCTTGCACACCAACAAGTTATCGTTGCGCTGGTTAGCTCATTACTATCACCGCGACTGCAAACTCGAAGAATCGTTAGCGATGTACTCACTTTCCTCTGCCACTGGGGCGACGGTCAAGGCCATCAAAAGGTGCTGCAAGCAATGGATCATGTCAAGAACCATAATGGGGAAACAGGCCGATTCGATGCTTGGATGCGTATTGTTGAGGTGACTATCGACGGTCGTGGGAAGATGGGAAGTCTGGTCGGCGCAAGCGAAGAGTATCGCAGCGGAGGCGTAGGCATGGAGAATCAGCTTATGGAATATGCTGTTGCGACGATGATGATGATAAACATGCTTGTAGATGCGCCGCAATATGACTTGCAATTACGATGTCACATCCGAGCTCAATTCATCTCATGTGGTATCAAGCGTCTTTTGACGAAGATGGAGGGATTCCAATATGAGGTCATTGACAAACAAATCGAGCGTTTCCGGGAGAACGAGGCCATCGACTACGAGGATCTGTTGCAACGCGAGGCTAGCAGTGCCAAGGACAGTGTTGAAGGAGAAGTCAAGGACATGAGCGATCCTACCCAGATTACAGAGGCGATCAACATGAAGTTACAAGGTACCCGAGCTGGAGATTATTTTCTCTCTGCAATGCAGCATATGCTTCTTATACGGGAAAATTCTGCAGGTGATGATGGCTTGCGCATGTTTCAGTTGGTCGAGGCTATGCTTAGCTACGTTGCTATGGATCGTCGGTTGCCAGATCTCGACTTGCGTCAGGGCTTGACGTTTACAGTGCAAAACTTGCTGGATAAGTTGCATACAGACGCCGAGGCGAGACATGCATACGACGAATCCCTGGAGGCTCGCCAGGTTGCAGAAGCCGCTATTGCCGAGCGCGATGAAATGAAAGCACAGATCGAACTAGGAGCTGATGGTCTAGTTAAGAAATTACAAAAGCAGATTGAGGAACAAGCCGGCGTTCTCGAGTTGCAACGCCGCCAAAATGAGTCTCTCAAATCTGAGCTCAATGATGTCCACCGTCTTCGAGCGCAAGAGTTGCAGCGAAATGAGTTGGAGACTCGTGAATTGTACCTCATGCTTCGGGACGCCCAAGATATTGCTGCTTCTAATGCAAAGAAACAAGCTGCTGAAAACAAACTTGGTGAAACTGATCCAACTCAAATGAGAGGTATCCTTGATCGCGAGAGATTACTAGAACGACTTGAACGCCAACTCGAGCGGACAAAGACTCAATTCAAACTCGAAGGCAAGGTGTGGAATCAAGATGGGCCTTCAGACCGTTTGCGTGAACTTCGGGAACAGATGGAGGGTGCTGTTGCACAGCCGGAGGAAGAATTCGAGAAGAAGACCCGGCAAACCTTAACAAATAGCACCTTCGGTTCCGTCACGCGTAAGAAGGTTCCTTCAGCTGAACAAGAGGCACAACACCTGCCCGAAGTTAGTGAGACTGAAGAACTAGTCGAGGAGAAGGAGGAGAAGGAGAAGGAGAAGGAGAAGGTCACACTCGAAACCTATGAACGACCACGCATGAACCCAATGCAAGCTACAGGTCTGTTAGGGGAGATTGCCGCCAAGGTTCGCAAATACGACTCAGACGAGGAAGCTGAGGGCTTGAAAGCAGAAGAGAAGACTGGTGCTGAAGCTGCTGAGAAAGAAGCCGACATCAAAGATGGGCCTGCGGAACCTCCTGTCACTGCAGTACCACCGCCTCCTCCTCCCCCTCCCCCTCCACCACCACCTCCTCCGCCGTCAACGTCTGGAGCTATTCCCCCTCCCCCTCCGCCGCCACCACCGCCGCCACCTCCCCCAATGTCAGCTGGTGGAATTCCTCCTCCGCCGCCGCCTCCCCCCCCTCCTCCTCCTTTTGGCATGGCTGGTGGCATACCTCCACCTCCACCTCCTCCACCCCCAATGTCTCCCGGTATGCCGCCGCCGCCTCCCCCTCCTCCTGGTGCTCCAGTACCTGGCGCTTGGCGGGCAAACTATATGTCGCAACAAAACCAATCGTATGCTCCGACAATCACTATGCCTTCTATAAGACCTAAGAAGAAGCTCAAGGCTCTTCACTGGGATAAAATTGATACTCCTCAGGTTACAGTATGGGCCACTCATGCCCCGACAAATGAAGCCAAGGAAGAAAAGTACACCGAGTTAGCAAAGAAGGGTGTTCTCGACGAAGTGGAGCGGTTGTTCATGGCTAAGGAGACTAAGATCTTAGGTGGCGGAAACGCAGCACAAAAACGAAAAGACAAGAAGCAAATCATCTCCAACGAACTCTCCAAGACCTTCCAGGTCGCCTTGGCCAAATTTTCGCAAACACCCGTGGATGAGTTGGTACGGATGATTATTCATTGTGATAAGGAGATTATGGAGAACGATGTCGTTATGGACTTTTTGCAGCGAGACGATCTATGTAATGTTCCCGAAAACACTGCCAAACTTATGGCGCCTTATAGCAAGGACTGGACCGTTGCCGACGCCGCAACAGCTGAGAGAGAACAAGATATCAACGAACTAACTCGAGAGGATCAGATCTACCTGCAAACGGCTTATGAACTCAATCATTACTGGAAGTCTAGGATGCGTGCACTGGCACTGACGAGAAGCTATGAGGCTGACTACGATCATTTATCAAGCAAGATCCAAGAAGTGTCTAGAGTTTGCGATTCTCTCCGCGATTCCGTGTCGCTCATGAACGTTCTGGGGTTGATCCTGGATATTGGCAACTTCATGAATGACGCGAACAAGCAGGCTCAAGGTTTCAAACTGGGTTCTCTTGCACGATTGGGTATGGTGAAAGATGACAAGAACGAGACTACGTTTGCGGATTTGGTTGAACGTATCGTGCGTAATCAATATCCGGAATGGGAGGGCTTCCAAGATGAAATCGGCGGTGTTGCTGCTATACACAAACTCAACATCGACAATCTGCGTCAGGATGCCGTGAAATACATCAACACCATCAAGAACGTACAATCAAGTCTCGACTCGGGCAACTTGAGCGATCCGAAGAAATTCCATCCCCAGGATCGCGTCAGCCAAGTGGTGCAACGAAGCATGAAAGAAGCCAGGCGAAAAGCCGAGCAGATGCAGATTTTGCTTGACGATTTGGCCAAGACATTTGATGATATTATGACTTTCTATGGTGAGGATAACACTGATGAAAACTCGCGTCGTGACTTCTTCGGCAAGCTTGCTTCTTTCTTGCAAGAATGGAAGGTTAGTTTTCTTTTGACTTTAGGTATGAAAAACACAGGCTAATGGATTGTAGAAATCCAAGGAGAAGAACATAGCGTTGGAAGAGAACCGAAGACGAATTGAATCGTCCTTGGCACGAAAACGTGTCAATCCTACCCTGGCCAACGGCGGCGGCACCGAAAATCCCATTTCACCAACATCAAGTGGTGCAATGGATTCGCTACTAGAGAAACTGCGTGCAGCAGCACCTCAAGCCAAAGATCAGCGTGACAGACGTCGACGAGCACGACTGAAAGAGAGACATCAAGTACGAGTAGCCTCAGGACAAAGAATGCCCAGCCTCATGGGCGCAGAAGCCGACGACGGCGAGGGTGCATCGATGATATCCACCGCCGACGCAACTGACCATCTCACGCCGCAAGACGACACTAAGTCAACAAATGGAGCTGAATCCGTATCCGAGGGAGAAGACATTGCCGACCGAGCGGCCAATCTCTTGCAGGGTCTACGCAACAACAACACAGACACAGATGAAGAGCGCACCCGCCGACGCAGGGAAAGCGCAGAAGACGAACGACGAGCACGCAGACTGCGCATGAGATCTCGCAACGCGGCTACGAATGGCAGCAAAGACAGCGCAGATGGACTTGTCCTTCCCTCATTGAGGGAGACCTCCGCGGCTCCCGAGGAAGAGATGCAGTCTCCTGCTTCATCACAAACCACACCAGCCATAGTAGTATCTTCCGAATCAGGCGATCATACTACTACCGATAGTAATAATGATAATAGTAATCACCAACAACAACAAAGCGGAGAAGGAAAAGAAGAAGACACCTTGATAGAAGGCTCATCCCCGGACAGACCGGTGGAAATATCCGATTGATGGACTGATTTGATTGTTGAATGAGTTACATTGAAGTACATAGCTTTCGTAGGCGACGGCCATCTTGAATTCACCTTTTCGATTCTTAATTTTCTATGGTTTTTCTTTGGATTATGAAATTTCGCACATCATCATCGATACAGGCGTCAATCAGTGTTACACATAGCCTCGTGCTTTTTTTTTCCATCTGCTACTACTTTTTTCTCTCTTTTTTATGGTGCTAGTGGCATGAGTTATAGCGATGTTCATGCTTTTGTCTCTTCGGGCAATTCAATTCAATACATGTACGTGTCTATTGATTTAGATCATTTAGTATATACTTTTTATCTGAATTCTTGCCATTCTAATAGCCGCGCCCGAATTGGGTACTCATATCCTACTTCTTGCACACCTATTTATGATCTAGGGCTGTGTATGTATGTCGCTGCATACATGAAAGGAAGGGGGGGGGGGGTGTTTGCGAGGCATAAAGTTTGACAATCAGTCCAGTCTGAGACATGTTCCTGTCAGGGATAAACCCCCGTACGTACAGAGTACATACTACAAACTGCAGAACGAAATCGGACTTGCGACAAGAATATGACCTGTCAAGTAAACTCTAATTTTAATTAACTCCTAATTATATGCATGTACGGAGTAAATTGTCTAGTATTTCGACGTTCAATGACGAGAGTGGACACAGGGGGAGATGCGAAAGTACTCTCAAAACAGAAAACTCTGGATTACAGGTTTAGGGTAGGGTGTATAATAGAAATCTTCGTCGATGAACAATCATGTATCTATCTGAGATTAGTAGAGTACGAATAATAACTCGTTTAAAACAAAATAATTCCAAAAAAGAAAAAAGAAATAGATTTGACAGTGAAAGTCTTAAATAATGGCTTTGAGGTCCTATACCTCGGCGACAAGAAAAATTCAAAAAACAATGCGCGCAATAAAGCAGCAGTGTAACAGTCAAAGTCACACAAAGAAAAAGACAGACGAACGGACATGTCAATCATATATACACGTGAAAGTCGTTTAGTCGTACAGCAGAAAAGAAGAGGTAGTCGCCAAATATAGAAAAGGGCCGTGAATACGGTGTGCCAAGTGCTGTCGACACAAGTCGATTGTTGCAGGGTTCGTATGTAGTTGCCAATGCAAATGTCAAAGTAGATGTAAATGTCGAATATTGAATATGAAATAATATAATGTGAATGGTGAAATCATGTATAAACGTCTGTCGTCAATGCGTTGAATATGTCGGTGAATCGAAAAAATATCAGGGTGTTCCTGCGTAGCGGTCTATAAGCCGACTGTTGTGCCAACAGTGGCTAGGACAATCTGTCAAACAGTGAGTTTTCAATCAAAAACCACGTAGGCAAAGGGTACGTACAATAACAGTTATAATCGCAACACCTACGGGGATCATAACCCGATTCACATTCCTCCACCACCGCGCATTATAGTATCGTTTCTTCTCGTACTGTTCAATCCGGTACTGGGCGCCGGGCTGGGATACCACGACTTGTTCCTCGTCCGTTGGACCTGGCTGTGGAGGAAGAGGTAAGAATGCGGCAATGAGCCAGATCAGTGGAAACACGAAGCCAAAGCAGAATGCATATTTTTGAATATTGCGGCGTCCCAAGGTTGGTTCTTGACGTGAGTCAAGCGAAGGGGCAACCCAGGTGTAGCGTGGGTTTGGATGGCTTTTGTCTGGATGCAGATGTGGTGACGATGCTTTTGCAAATGGCCGGTGAGGGTTGTCTCCAGCAGCAGCCGCAGCTTCTGTCGATAGCTCGATTTGTTCCCGTTCTAGTTGTTGCTGCTGCCGTCGTCGTTCCTCTTCGGGGGTAGGTTTCCAGTGACTGCGCGGATCAGCTGGGTGATCAGACACTAGCCGTAGGGGAGCCGGTCCGACTTTCTCCTTTGAGGGACGATTTCGCGGTCGAGAAACAACTCCTATAGGGTTTGGGTTCTGGCTGATATACCGATGAGGACTCGGCGGTCGAGAGGCCGCAGTTGAAGGGCGACTTGACTCGAATATCGACATGGCAGGATGTTGTACGAGTTGACCGTTGGTACCGCGGTAGTATAGTCGGACCCAATTAGGGAGTACATTCAAAAAGCCGTTGATACTGGAACTAGAACCCGGACGAGACTCGGTACCGATCAGCGACGACGGGATGTGACGAAGTGTAGATCGCGGCAAGTTTGATAGACTGTCTAGGTGTTCGTCATTTTCCTCGACAGGCCAGATTGTGGATGCGGATTTGCTGGGGTTCATTAATCCGAGACCTTTCTTGTCAGAACCGCTGCCCCCTGCAGGACTATCCGCCACAGCTTGAGCAGGGACCGTCGAAAGGGTTGGATTCCATCGTGTGACTGAGCGGTCTGACATGGTTCGTGCTGGACGTCGAATTTGTGACACTGAGGACTCAGCAAAAGAGCTTGCATATGATGGAGCACGAATTTGAGGATACTGAACCACGGATGGCGCCGCATCAGTCAACGATCTTTCAGAGCGGCCGCTGCCGGTTGACGTAGTTCTTGACCGTGATAAGTTGGTTTCACCCCCAGACAGTGCCAAAGACGAAGCCGATTGATATCCGCGAAGTAATTGCTCAGGTGGACTCGACGTGAATGAGGCAGGTTGTGACGAGAACCCCTCCGGCAAAGGAGGCCATCCTGTGGCATTGTTGTATGTGTGATGGATGACTGTGCCCATGGAATTGGAAGACGAAGACGTAGAGTCAGAGCGTTTGGTCATTCCACCAGCCACTGGTGAGGAACTTCCAAATGCCACTAGGTTTGGACTTGAGCTTCCTAGTGACACGAAGTTTGGACTTGACGGTGCGCCAATAGGTACCACATTAGGGCTTGATGTGTGATCATAGGTAACAAAGTTTTCTGTAGACGATGAATAGTCTTCGACAGGCTCGTTGGGAGATGAGCTACCCGGTAGTACGGGTATAATAGAGGTTCTGTGAGACCTTGGTAAAGGAATTGCATCTTCGTCTTCTTCATTGATGTGGTCGTCTTGTCTTAGAATATCGGATGGATCAGAGATATCGCTGCCATATAAACCATCTTCATGGCTCGGTCGGCTGATTGGTTCGTGGGCCGCAAATCCAGATACGGTCTTATTCCCACTTGCAACATCATCGCCATGATCAAAAATATCGTCGTCCGAAGGTATCAACGGCGTAGGAAAGGATGACAGGCTAGATTGCGGATCATTGTCCCAAACTTGAGACGAATGCGCCAAATCCACCGACGATGAAAAATCCCAGGTATTGCTGTTCACACTAACCTCGCGATGCCGCTGTTCCTCGTGATTTACAACATCAACCGGCCCCGTTGCCGTATACGTTTCAGTAGAGACTGAAGACGCATCTGAGACCCCGTAAGCGCCGTGAAGCGCGTAATCTTGACCAATCCCGGGCCGCGGTAGGAGGACCTGCGCTGGTTTGGTGGGATATGGTGTGGAAGAATAAAAGTCAATTTCGTCTCTTCTTTTTCCTCTTCGACCGGGCGAGACTTCCGCCGAGTTTGTCTGTGATGGGGTGCGTTCATGGAGCGGCCGTCTTCTCGGAGAGACGCTTGACGATGGCCGAGGCGACATGTTGCACCAAACCCCTCCAACAAAATACCCAAAATAAAATTAGTGAATAGCAGTACAAGTGGTGTGTCTATTAGTCGTCGTGCTGAAATTTCATAACGAGAACGTGCAATGTCGTCGGAATAAATCTATGTCGTGACAGATCCAACGATCGTATAATATAACAAGCAAGACCGGAAGCTGATGGGTCAATAGGGCAGGCGATAGGCAAATTATTGAATGATGCAAACATAAACAATAAATAAAAACGATAGTCACAGCAATATTGTATGGAGACTTGGTGGAATGCTAGGGCAAGGGCGATATTATCGATAACAACTGTGGGGTGAAGTCAGAAGAAATATTAAAACATTACTACGTATATCGTATGATATCAATAAAAGCATCAGCAAAACGAAGACGAATCAACACAAAAGAGTGACTTGACCGAGGGTCTGAAAAAGAGCGTGATGAGCGAAAACGACTGGCAACGAAACGACGAAAAACGACGACAAGCAGGATGGAGAGAAGGAGGGAGATGAAGCGGCGGCAGTCTGAGGGAGAAGTAGAGTCCTCGGGCTTATTCTGCCTGCACGTTCAATCGAGGCCCGCCGGAGTCAAGGGGTGCAGCCTCCTCGCAGTGGAATGGGGTTGCTCTGCAGCGAGGAGAGGAATGCGGTGAACGGTTCGTTCAATTGCTGTGGGTAAGGAAAAAGAAAGGTGTGTGTTCCTGCATTGGCTTTGCCAACTACTATCCTACTATGTCCGTAGTCAGTACTTAGTTCAGTTAGCTACAGCCAGCTGCAGATTTTCCGGCAAGCGCGAAGTTATCATTGGTCGTACTTACATATGCTTACACCGACTGAGACCTGCAGATACGCACAAGATCACTATTATGAAATTAATGACGAGAGGAGCTTTCACTGTAGGGATGTGTTGCCGAGTAGGTGTTTGCTTTGTTTATCCTAATTAGAAGTAGTTAGTTACTACTGATCAAAGTCAATTCCGTAAGAACTCCAAACTTAGCGAAGAACCGTCGGTCGGCCTGAGGAACAGACGGCGCGTAAGTTACCAGAAAAACGTCTTGATCCACGACCCCGTATCCAATCAGAAAGCGAAAACTCGGTGGAAATTAAATTTAGAGATTGGCACACCGGGAAAAATCAGCATAAATCACGGGCTGCCACGTCGATGCGCGTTTCATCTGTATTGATTTAACCCTTTTCGGTAAGGCGCGCTCCTGGCCAGACCGGACGGTTCGTGGTTTATCGTCCAATCAGACGGCGGGGATCCCTCCTATTTAGACTTTGTACAGCCAATCACCGCTGACTATCTGGCTTTTTGGTTACTATGTAGTAATTTGTCGAGAATGATGGTTGGACACAGCTTTATGCAGGCGCACATATTGTTTCAATTTGCATACCCCGAATGTGTTGTCAAGATGAGTCTTGCAGAAACGGCGAAAAGATGATACATGTACTGTGTAGAAGTGAAAAGCTGGGGTAAAACATATATATTTCTATCATTTCGGAAGCAGACCCTGGTATACATCACCAGGGCGAATTCTTGGTCTCGTTAAAGCGGTCGTAATAGCCACCGAGGCAAGTGCCCTCCATACTTCAATTCTGGAACCATGCATCTACTGCATACAAAGACACAACAAACCAGTTGACATTTTCCAATGGATTGAAGGGACGCTAGAATACCCCAGTCAGTTATAAAGCCAAAACTTCCGAGCCCGGATCCGAATCATATCGGCGTCTGCGGTGTTCTCGTGTTACTGAAGATGTGATCGGAACTTTTCCCACAATAGTCTCACATTATAGGCAATGAAATTACTGAGCTGTGATGGACGTGGAGTAAATCTCGAATTATCTTCACGCAAACACGATGATACTCATGGTATTAGGTTCTATCAATTCCATGGATATACAACCCCGGGCAGAATTGTCTGTTGTATTATCTACGGTTGATAAGCAGAATATTTAATCCGATTTTTATAGAAATGACTTATTTTCTATAATCTGGGATTTCTGCTCACGTATACGCATGCTTTTGAGTTCAAATATATACATTCAGAACTACTATTTCGAGACTGATAGGTAGGGGCCGCTTCTAGGATGACCATGCTAAGAAATAAATATCATCTCGGTCTGCATACTCGTATGTGTTGTCAAAGTAGTGTCTCAGCAGAGAAACCAGTCTGTTCTGTTGGTTGAGTGAAGAGCAGAGTCTTGGCAACGAATCGATCAATGTCTTGGCGTACGCGCCAGCTTCATTTCTTTGTCTAGACCACCATGCCTGCACAGCCATCACTCATCTTATACCTAGGTAGAGTATTTACTGGCCACCATGACGACAGATTGAATACTTTCTGGTTCTAGAACATCGGAATTGGCAAGAAGAACTGCTGTGAAGCAAGCGCCTAACCAGCCCCGATCCAAACTCCACATTTGTCGAACCTTCTCCAGGCTGGCTCAAAGCTTCAATCACCATGGCCCCAGTCGGCATCATTGATCATCTCAAGATGCTCTATACGAAACAAGCTAGTGAGTATTTACACTTGATTTTGTTCATGATTAAAGGCTGACCTACAGATCATGATCCGCCTCTATTATCAGTAAACACTGCCGCCGTACTTTCTGTGAGTGATTAAGCGCTCGTCTATGTATGCATCCTGCTAACTAAGTAGGTCCTCGTAACTCTGGGATACGTAGTTCCCTTTTATATCTCCAAAACCACCCGCCCATCTCCATCCTTGAGTCGAGATGCTCCATCAGTCATTCGAAGTCGCGTGAGGGCCGTAACAATGGCTTGTGTTGCTAGCACGGTCTTTGTTTTAGTTCTCATTGCCCTGAAAGGAGATAACACCTCGCTTCAAGAAGCTTTGAATCTTCTCGGCTGGTGGCCCATTGGCTTTGTAGAAATAATGAAGAGTCTTCTCTTGACCGCTATATTGTTCAGCGGCCCTCTTTTTGAAAGAGGTGTCGCAGAGGACGGCTGGAAATCGTGGATCAAGGGAGAGGGTGTGTCAGAAACACTTCAAAGCTGGATTGGCTTTCGAAACTATGTTGCTGTAAGTCACTTCTATTCCTTCAGTCTACACACAGTTTACTAAAGATTCTTAGGGCCCTATAACGGAAGAAATCATCTTCCGCTCAGTCATTATCGCGCTTCACTTATTAGCCAAGATGACTCCGGGGCGCATCGTTTTCGTGACCCCCCTCTACTTCGGCATTGCACATGTACACCACTTCTACGAATTCCGACTAACTCACCCGGATACACCGATCCCAGCCATCCTTTTTCGATCAATATTCCAATTTGGATACACAACCGTCTTCGGCTGGTTTGCTGCCTTTCTGTATCTAAGGACTGGCTCGCTTCCAGCCGTAATACTGGTGCATAGTTTCTGTAACTGGTGCGGATTGCCTCGATTGTGGGGACGTGTTGAAGCTGGTGTTCCCATCGGGCCGCCACAGATGCGAGCCAAGGAGGATAGTGAATTAAGTTCGCTGCAGGTGGCGGGTGGTCAGTTGGGAATTACTTGGACGGTTGCATATTATGTGCTTCTGGTGTTGGGCGCCGTGGGGTTTTATTATTCATTGTGGCCTTTGACGGAGTCGGAGTTGGCGTTGGCTACGTTTTAGAAGATTTTTCATGTGGCCTGTATGGTAATATGTGATATAATGCTTTCTGGGAAATGGTTATATATCTGTGTGATATCAGGCTAAATGGATCTAATGTATCAGATGACTCTAACCACGGCTAAGAGGTATTAAAATCAATTTGCCTCCACAGAATTCACCGACTACACCGTTAATTCTGTTCCACTCTTCAACCATTGCTTGAGATGGTCGCCTGCTTTCCCTTTTTCTTTCTATTGCTACGAGGCGAGCCATAACCGCGGAGATAGTGAGCTTATCAATAGATCCGACATTGATCTTATCTCCGACGCCGAGCTGCGACATCTTTCCGTAATCAATTCATCTCCCTCAATCCAAATCCTTTCAACCCAATTTTAGTTCTGCACTTGATCTGTCTTTCTTTTCTATATTTTGATTTAATCGCATTTCTGTTTTATATTGCTGCTGATATGTGATATTCTGACATACTGTACCGCCCGCGTCTCGATTGATGCGGCTTCCTCCCCGCGATGTCACCATTATTGCAAAACTTGCCACGACATGCTACTTCCATTAAGAGTTGTTTAGTTAGAGGCCTTTCTCAAACACATGGCCGCACAATTCCAGCTCGTTCAATACCATCCTCGTCGCGCCCTCCCTTCCCAACTATACCGGGATGTCCCGATCCAACATGTACATGTGCACCAACGCCGCCGATGCCCGAGGGCCTACCGATCGACCACTCGAGACCGCTCAATGCGACGATGGCGCCTTATACGCAGCAAATACTCATTGCGACCGGCCAAGCAGACTGGAGTAGTCGCATTGAGGAAGATGGCGTCGAGAAAAGTTGGGGTAGTCTGGTGCGAGGGCTGAAGGATATGTTTGGGCGAGGAGGAAAATATGCCGATGTCAGTATACCCTGTCTATTTTGTGATCGTTAATGCATTGCTAACAAAATGACTGTTGTCTGCAGCCATATAATAGTGTGGTGGTTACAAATTCCTCATTCATGCCAACATCACAAGCTGCGTCACCATTTGCATCAGCGTTTCTCTTTCCAGCTTTTAAATACGTACCCAAAATACCGGTTGCAACTAATACAGATGTTGAATCCGAACCAAGTATTGAATCATTTGTGCGCGCATATCTCCTACCACACAAACTCCATTCGGCGCATGCGGGTATCCCAGAACCACAGCGACAGATCATGACGCGCTCGCCGGAATATGCCAATCAATACTTCTCCGATGCAGTGGATATCAAGCAATCACCTACGATATTGATTTGCGGGCATGGCGGTCGTGATATGCGCTGTGGTATCATGCGGCCTGTGTTACAAGCTGAGTTTGAGCGTGTGCTCCGACGGAAGGGATTTACTACGAACGGTGATAGCTCGACAGAAAATAAGTTTGACGGACCAGCCCATGCGAACATTGCATCTATCAGTCATATCGGCGGACACAAATATGCCGGTAATGTGATCATATACATCCCGCCAGCCCTTATGACGACTTCTTCCTCCTCCGGCTCAATCGTATCGAGTCCAAGTCCGCTGGCTGGCAAGGGGATATGGTACGGACGAGTCGAGCCCAAGCATGTGGAGGGTCTCGTCGAGGAGACAATCTTCAACGGAAGAGTCGTTGAAGACCATTTCCGTGGTGGGATTGGCATGGATGGGGAGATTTATAGACTGTAGATAGACAAAGATATAGATATAGATCGCTTTGGAGTGTATTATAAGCCATATGTAAATATAGTTCAATCCATATTAACCTCTCTTTGAGCTTTACTACATTTCAAGAGCTTCCGCACGGACCACCACTTTAAGTGGGCAACGCGTCCCGCTCTTTTTCGCGTTCGCGCTACCTCAGGATCTCTAGCTTCTCCAGAACAACTATCTAATAAAGCATCGGCACGAGACCAAAGACCTGTAAATAAACAATATGGTTCAAGCAGAGTCATCCAAAGCTGCAGCCCGCAATGGTCTCCATGTTTCTACAGCTGGAGCTCCCCCCGATTACGAGCTTCCCTGGTATGATTAGCTACCTCCCTCTGTGTGTATTCCCAAAACGAGAAATTAATCGTGAAAGGGTCGAAAAATACCGCCCCGTGTACCTAGACGACATCGTCGGCAACACCGAAACGATCGAAAGACTCAAAATCATCGCCAAGGATGGAAACATGCCCCATGTTATTATCTCTGGTATGCCGGGTATCGGCAAGACAACCTCTATTCTGTGTCTTGCGCGACAGATGTTGGGCGATGCATACAAGGAGGCTGTCTTGGAGTTGAACGCGAGTGATGAGCGTGGTATCGATGTTGTGCGGAATCGGATCAAGGGTTTTGCGCAAAAGAAGGTTACCCTGCCTCCAGGTCGGCATAAACTTGTTATACTCGATGAAGCGGATAGGTTTGTACATCTCTGAAGATCTTGGTCTGTTTGAGTTAACGATTGGGTAGTATGACACCCGGTGCCCAGCAAGCCCTCCGACGCACAATGGAAATCTACTCAACAACCACCCGTTTCGCTTTCGCCTGCAATCAGTCCAACAAGATTATTGAACCTCTTCAATCCCGTTGCGCCATCCTCCGTTATTCCCGTTTGACAGATGGCCAAGTCGTGAAACGTCTTAGCCAGATATGTGAAGCTGAAAAGGTCGAATTTTCCGAAGATGGTATTGCGGCGCTTGTGTTCAGCGCAGAAGGTGATATGCGGCAAGCAATTAATAACTTGCAGAGTACATGGGCTGGCTTCGGTTTCGTCAGTGGTGACAATGTCTTTCGAGTCGTGGACAGCCCGCATCCAATCAAAGTGCAGGCTATGATTAAAGCTTGTTGGGAGGGCAATGTGGATTCTGCTCTGGACATTTTGAATGAACTATGGTATGTCTTATCTATATCTCGTTGCCTCTCTATACTGTTGCTAATACTCATGGTACGATGTAGGAACCTGGGCTACTCCTCGCATGACATCATCAGCACCATGTTCCGTGTCACAAAAACCATCCAGACACTCTCAGAACACGCCAAACTCGAGTTCATCAAGGAGATTGGTTTCACCCACATGCGCATCTTGGACGGTGTCGGCACGCTACTGCAACTGAGTGGCTGTGTGGCGAAGCTGTGCAAGATTAATATGAAACCAGAGCTCTTTGTGCCGAAATGAGTATGAGATGTGTTATGCATTTATTGGCGTTCTGGTGCAGGCATTATACTCTGGCGTTGACTGTCTATTTCGATTTTATGGGAACAATCATCCTATTGTGCTTCCCTTTCTCCGAGTAATGTGATGCGAGAGTTATCCAGACCGATGTATCTGGTTGCAGGCAACTTCAGTATTTACAGAAACTAATGAGCAGTGAGAGGTCTGTAGTTCAAATATCGAAATCGATCGTACATACTTACATGCCACGGACGTCTAACATTAGCATTTGGAAGATCCGAACGTTACCACATGCAGGGCTTCTCGTGTGTAGTCACCACCAATCGATAATAAATCTAGCTAGTATAGACCTGGTATAATCCGAAAAATTCAGTCAATCGGTTTTTGGCCTGCTCTCCTATCACCAGTTTGATTTGATACTGTCGCGTTTGAGGCACCCTTACATCAGATGTTGCAGTTTATATCATTTGCCAGTATATGTAGCATTCTAGCAGATTATCAATAGCTTTGTAATCAATACGGCCTCTAACTAATTTATCCCACAGAGAGATATATAATAGCTGTTAATTCAATGAGTCTTGCTCGGGTTAATAGTAGACGGATCCACGTGGTAGCTAAGCTAAGCTGTTATGCTCCGTAGCTTATTCCAACCTCACTTTAACATTGAATGAAATCTTCAAAAACATCAAAATAACAAAGAGAGGAAGCTCAGATAAGTTACATGATGAGACAGAAGGCCTGAAATGAATCTCTCGTATCCATTCAAAATCCACAAGAGATGATGGTACCGCAAGTCTTTATCCTTCTAGGCGTGATACTCACGACCACACTCGCGGTAGACAACAGCTGGCATCCACCAGATTCCAGCGCCATCAACAATTTCGATTCAAATATACAGTCAGAAGGAGTGTTTGGTTTTATTTTCAACGCCTCATTGACCCCGGACGAGCGATATGGACTGTACAATTACTGCAACATGCCCCATGTGCGGAGGACGGAATACATCGTTGCGCCGACAGAGTATGAGCTTGTTTACGTTGAGATAGTATGTTCTTCGCGCCGTTTTAAGAATTGGTAACCCAGGCTCATGAGAATAGATTCATCGCCATCACAAAAGAACGCCATATGAATCAAATACGTTCCCCAAGGAAAATGATACGTGGTACTGCGATGGCACACAGCTCTACCACTACGGCCAACCCTCAGTCGGCCTACAAATGAGTGCCAACACATACTGGCAGGTAGAAGAAACCAGCCCATTTGATTTATTCCCTGTATCAGGGTTTCCAGGTACATGCGTCTTTCCGCAAATTACTCGTAGCGGATTACAGGATTCGTGGCAGCACGGCCATGACATTTATGAGGTTTATCATGATCTTCTGCAATTCTTGCCGGATGAGTTGGACCCGAAGAAGATGGAGTTTAGGGTTACGAATAATGTGATTACTAGTCAGGTAGCGGGCATGGTTATTGGAGGGATGTATGGAGAGGGAATAGAAGTGCCTTTGCATGTACAGGTTTGTTTGATAGTCAGTAAACTTTGTGAAGGTTGCTGATGAGGGAGCTTAGAGAGCAGGCGTTGATTCCTTAGAGCCACAATATCCTTGTCCAGGTGGACAATCTCTTTTCAACAACATCAAAGACTCCGACTCTGCATCCTCCGAGCCCTGGAAGAACCATCTTGAGAAAACTAAAGAACTGATGGATGCCCTCGACGCTATTTCCGGCATCTCCTCAGATGCAGATGATTGGCACACCAGCTACGACCACTACTTCGACAACCTCTCTTCCAGGCTGTGCCACTCCAAACCTCTGCCTTGCAAACAGCCGCCATCAAATGATGAATGCATAACACACACTCAAGCAGACACTGTCTTCCGCCTCGGGCAATGGGAATACTCACTTTTGTACCGCGACGCGCCATCCTCCCTCATAGCCAGTGCAGCGTCGTACGGCGTCTTTATTGCAGAGCTCGCACAACATCTACGAGAGCAAATCAAATTCTTCAACGAAAATATTGACCAGACAGATCGAGTGTTGTATAGGCACAACGTTGCGCATGATGGGAGTATTTCGCGTATTCTATCACTTTTGCAGATAAGACAGATGGTCTGGCCTGGAATGGGGGCTGAGATCGTTTTCGAGTTGTATAGAAATGCGAAAGAAGGAGGTTTCTATGTACGTGTCTTGTGGGGAGGGCAGGTGCTGCAAAGCTCGAATCCGGATTTGGGAGACATGAACATTTTGGACTTGCAGAGGTTGTTGGATTATTTTGATGCTTTGGTGGGACCGAGAGCGAGGAGTACAATTGAGCTGTGTCGAATGGCCGATTAACTGAATATACGAATACAATATAAAGTCCCATAGACATGTAGCTTTTACTTTATCGTATGTGTGCACGTCATACCTCAGAGTGGATCTTATCAAAGTTCCCCACCGAAATTTAAAGTTGACGATCCATTGTACACGAACACCTCTTGCAAAATTATAACCGTTTCCATTTCAACCTACGCGTAGACACAGCCATGCCCCCGACGCGTCGAAACCTCTTCCAAAGCCACCTCAGTCGCCGCCCAGCATCCAATCCTCCTCAACCGTCAACCAGCGACGCCGGCAACCACTCCTCCACAACCGACAACAATGGCAGCCACGACCATAACAACAATCAAGACCCTTCTCACCAATCCAATCTCATGACGCCCGATTCTAGGCCCATGATAACCACAACAGCAACTGCACAATCCGGCAACAGCGACATAATCGCCCGCGACAAAAATGGCAAATTTCAACTCGACATCCCCGTCCTGCCGCCCATATCCCTCAACGAGGGCGACGAAGAAGACGATGTCGAAGACGATGATGAACGTGCCATGGAGGGAATAGAGGAAGATGGACGGCCGAGTGGCGGTTCAGAGTCTATGGGGAAGGATAAGGATAGTCAGTTCATCCCTTCTTCTTCTCTTCTACTTCATGAAAGCTAGTTAGGGTATGTGGCTGACTTTGCGCAAAGAGTTGGAGGCGGACTTGGTTGAGATGATGTACCGGAATCGGAATAGGCATCTGAGTGGTGAGCCAGGTAAGGTTGTCCCTACTCTATGGATCTTTCAGAGGTTGTGCTGATGTCAGCAATGGTTTTAGAGCTGCTGAATATGCTCCAGCAGAGCCTACGGAATAAAGTCGCGACGTTAGAGGAAGATAATTGGATGTTTGAGACCGAGGATGATCCTCTTCTCTGAACTGACTGGATGACACTACCATTAACATGACGGATATCACATTACGATTGTTTCCACGGGAGACAACTTTCTATGCTATGGCAATGCAGTGATATACATGCAATATTTTGATCATCGATCGATATCATCATCAGTCTAACTCTGCACTGGGCGGGGCAGCCTCAACTTTCCTGGTCTGACGCCCTGGACCGCGCTGGTTACCACCACCTTGACCACCTCCAAAAAACATGCTACCCATCATGTCCAACAACGGGTTTCCCTGTCTTGGAATCTTGATATTGAAATACATCTCTCCAATACTCGCCAACGCATCATCCCAGATACCAACCTCTTTTATGTGAGGGGCGTAATGGCTTGTCAAATCCCGGAAGAGATCTGCACTACCGCGCTGAACGGCAATTAAGAGAAGGCCGAGAAAATTGAGCAATGGCAGCGACGGATAGATCCGTACGTCGGCGCTTGTACTGGTTACTTGCTGCGAAGCGAGTGAAGGGTTTGCAGCTGAGAGACGCGATGTAAATATGAGGAGGGCTTTGTTGGCGCTGCGCAGGTTTGCTGTGAGGAGGTATGGAAGAACTGCTCTAGAGGCGTAGATGGCCGCTGTATGGGCTTCGTCGCCTGTGTACCATTCGAACTCCAGTTTTGCCAGTGTTTCTGCAGAGTCAGTGGTACCGAGGACGAGGTGTCTTTCAGCGTCATATGGCTCATTTTCTGACTGTATTAGTAATTGGTTATCCAAAGTTCTCCCTCTATTTTTACATACCTTCGGCATAAACAGACCCAGCGGCATGGTGAAGTTCCGGATCACCACGCTCTAAAGGGCCAAATTTTGAACTCCAGCTAATCATCTCGCTTATGTATCTCTTTCGCGATGGTTCATCCGGAGGAAACTCGCGCAATAGTTCGATCAGACGTTCTGTTAAGGTATCGAATTAGTAAAAACGCCTAAATGCTCCTCAGATATGGGATGAAATACTCTTCCGTCCCCTCGACTCCACATCCTCCGCACTAATCTCCCACTCCGCCTTATTATAAACCTCAACAACAAGCATAATCGCCAAATCTCCACCACTCGCCGAGGCGCCTTGTTGCGAGCCAGCTTCCAGAAGTGCTTTTGCGCCGCCCGTTAATATTTCGGCTGCGGCATCGTAGTTGGATTGTTTGAGGTAGCGGGCTGCGATAACGCGGAGTTGTTGGTGGGCTTCATAGTAGGAGCCAGCGGCAATTCTAAGGAGTGTTAGTCATTTCGTGTCTTGGACCCTTGTGAGATGAGGACGGGATGAGTGAGGCCGTACTTTTCTTGCTGCCGAGCAATTGTCTTGTCGATTTTGGACGTCATAATCGTAATCCAATGTCCTATATCCCGGTCTTCCAAGATACTCCTATCGTTGTGCAGTCTTTGGTTCAATTCCTTATTCTCGACAAATCGTAAGGAAGCCCTCAAAATGTTGCAAAGGAGTGATTGTTGTTGAATGATGAAGTCGGCGGGGCAGGAAGCAGGCCAGCTTGTGCTGCAGTTGCGGAGTTGGCTTACGGCGGCCAATCAAATGCGGAGCGCCCAGGAGCTCGGCTTCTTCCAGCATTTCTATTTTATTCTCTTATTCTTTACGCTCATGTCGGGAATATTAGGTCGTGACCTTTCCAGAGAAAAGCCAATATTCTACTAGCCGTGGATATGACCATAGAGCAGATTGTTTGCAAACTCGTAACGCGCTTTGTACGACCTCGTCCGAGTCGCGGTCTTGATCTACGATGAATTCACACATTTTCGACATTCAGCCATTGCATCGTTTCTCTGGCTCCAATGCAGCAATCCGACGGCCTAGGGTGAGTTCGTCCCTAAACGTTTGCTACAACTGCCTAACACAGATTTAGGAAATTGCATACTTCTCCTACGATGATGAGCACAACTTCCGCCTCGACGATTCCTCAATGCAATACTACTACCCACCGCAGCCGTCGCAATTACCTCTCGATCTCAGCGCTGGCTTCGATACATTTCAGAAACTCAATGATGCGCCGGACGAACATTTAGATGCCCTATTGGACACGATCGTAGCGTTGGAACAAAGTACGGAGAAGAAATGCGAAGCAGATATTGTTACCTGGAGGGGGATGATGACGAAGGTGTGCATTCTCTCAATTGCTGAAGTTCGAATGGCGGTTAACGATATTGTCGACAGATAATGACGGCGCCTTTTGACATGTTGAATGGGTTTGTAGGATCTCAATAACAAAGACGGCTCAGTGACTGACTTGGCGCAAGGTTTGAAATGAATGCGACTTATTTTCAGGTGAGTAGTCAATTCTGTCTTCAACTCAGCCACCAGTGCTGATTCGCAATTCGCACAGGGAACAATGTAAGAGCACCCATATATATCACGGGAGATCAGAGCCCACTTCTGACATGCTTGCGCCAGCTTCATCGAGGAGAATAATTCTTATAAAAATGCGCAAAAAGAGATCCAAAGAAACCAACGGATGCCGCCTGGCATGCCTTCACAAGATATGATGGCTTATTGGGGTAGGTCATACTTCTCTGTCATGCACTCCGATCGATACGCGTCAGTAATTCACAGCTCCCGTTCTAGGTTACAAATTCGAAGCAGTCTCGGTCATACCAAACCCGTGGGGTGAAACAAGCCGCGAGAAGATTGAAGGGCGAATTCACGAAGTTGTGAACAACAAAGCCCAGTACTGCTCCGTTGTACGGACTGGTTTTGGAAAGGTGAAACTGGTAATCGGGGGCGAGGTGGATGCAAGTAGGTAGCCCTCTCTCATCTCTTCGTTCCTCTTAGGCTTATTTTTTCGTAAGTCTGGGATTGTAAGCCCGTTCGCAAAGAAGATCCAATCAACTGGGTTGAGTTGAAAACAACTGCCGAGCTTTTCAATGACAAGGAGAAGCTCAAATATGAGCGCAAACTGCTCAAATTTTGGGCGCAGTCCTTTCTCCTGGGAGTTCCCAAAATTGTTGTCGGATTCCGTGATAGAGATGGAATGCTTCTGCGGCTCGAGGAACTAGAAACTCACGGACTGCCTGGCAAAGTCAAACGCGATGGCCGAGGGAGTTGGGATGGGAACATTTGCATTAATTTTACCGCAGCCTTCCTTGAATGTGAGACAAATATATTCACTTTATTGACCGCTGTGCTAACTTCGATCAGGGCTTCAAACTGTGGTCAACACCGAGGGTACATGGCGGATTCGGAAGCGGGAAAAGTCGCCAGTCATTGAAGTGTTCAAGATTGAAGAAAGCGGCAACGGCGACATCTTATCTTCCAACTTTGTCGCGTGGAGGACGAAGCAGTGATGCATTGAACTTCGTCTATAAGCCAAATCACTAAGAGCACGGCCATGTCAGCTCCTTGAGTCGAATGACTTTGGCAGTGACCTAACAGCTGAGTTTCGACCTCCGAAAAAATTAGGATATCTGCAGTCTTGGCTTGGCCTAGGCTGCCTGTCCATCAGCAGCCTCGGCAGGAGGATGATTTCGCAGCCACTCCATATTCCGCGCCTTCTTTGCAGCTGCCTTAAGCGCTCGTCGATGAGTTGCAGCGCGGATATGGATATCCCATTGCTCCTGGCCCATCATTGTTTTATTGCAAACCTCGCAGATCATTTGCTTCAAACTGTGGACAGGCGGTATCGTCACTTTCGTATAGTTCCGCTCTCTCTCAGCAAGCGTCTCTTCAGCCCATTGCGAGAGCGTTTTTGGATCTGGAAGATCTTCATCGCGCAAGAAAGCTTGCATCACACGCTCCATTGGCTCTGCCACGCAGCTGTCCCAGGCTCCTGGATCGGTGGTGTCTAGGACATATAGCCGATTAGTAGCACCTATATCTGCGAGTGCAGTCCATAGCTTTTTCCGAATCCACTGTACCTGCCTGGTAGAATACTGTCTCGTCGAGGTTTTGACAGATTCCAAGCAAGACTCTTTCAGTATTCCAAGCTCTTTCTCACTCGAATTGCCAGCCCGTAAAGCTGCAAAGTAAGGCTCAATCTCCTTGTATCCTATAGAAACCCATATTCCCCTCGACAAATCGATTGTATTCCCTTGAGCTTCCCGTTCAAATGCATACTCGGACAGAGAACGTGCTTCTGCAATGAGGCCTTGCTCTGCCATAGAATCCACCCGATTTTCTAATCGTCTATAAAGCGTTTCTCTTTGTGCATGCACCCAAAATACCAGCGTCGGATATCGTAACTGGCCCGCCGTGATACCTTCAGCGTGGTCAATCGCAGCCTGTCGCTGGCGCATTTGCTCTTCGTATATTTCAGATGCCGGTCTGCCAGTCTTAAGATATATCTCCAACGACCGCCGAATTTTCCTCCCTTCGTTGATATGCCAGCGATTGGCCATTACCGGATCGACCTCACGCAGCTTTTCCATCATAGTCTCAACTGGTGCATCGAGAATCGCCCAATCTTCTGGTGTCCTTTCACTGGTTTCCGGCCGTTCTGGTTGTTTGTCGTCTGGCGAAACATCATCCGCCCCTTCCCCAACTAGACAACCATTAAACAAGACAGACTGCACATAGTACGAAGTTCCCCCAACAAGCACCGGAATCTTCCCTCGTGAATGAATATCCTGTATAACTCGCAGGCACTCCTTTCGAAACTGCCCAATTCGCCACGGCTCATCTTCCAGGCCAATGAAGTCGATGAGATGGTGCGGAACGCCTTCTCGTTCGTGTATTGGAATCTTGTTGGTTATTATAGGTAGGCCGCGGTAGAGCTGCATTGCATCGCCGTTGATCACTTCGCCATTGAATTGCTTTGCGATATCTACTGCGAGCTGGAAAAGCGCCAGTCAGCTTGAATCCATATAGTATGAGGAGCTATATCAGAGCAAACCTTTGATTTGCCGGTGCCAGTGGCACCGACGACTGTTATGAGCGGTTGCATGATGACGGCTTGCGAACGAGTGAACAGTGCACGGAAAATGCGCATTTCAGCGAGAAAAGAATTGACGCATGATAGTCCGAGTTTCGGCACTGCTCAGCTGCGCTGTTCTATCTCTTTTGCTTTTCCTTTTAAAGAAAGGCTGTTGGTTTGTGGGGTCTAATAACGATGATGTGAGGTTGACTGTACGAGACGTAGAAATTCTATCATGAATTTCTACGCCCCACAGAATTTCAGTACGAATACCATCTATTACATTGTAAGTTCTTCAGTCAAATGGTGTTTGATACAATTTGTTACAATACAATACATCAAAAACACATTCTGGTCAACAATCGAAACAACCTTTTGATACTAACCCTATAAAACAAGCAAAGCATATGGAATCAACTTTTAGATGGATTGCTCACCTAGCTAGCCTCGCGCACGTATTTCGTATGCCTGTCAGCGCGTGTAATGGAGAGGGCGTACTCATACTGGGGAAGTAGAGGGTTAGAGAATTGCTCATGCGCTTGCCAGGTTAGATATCTGCGGTATAATTTAGATCAGAGACCCTTGTAAACCAGGATGGGGACGCTGTTGGAGATCAAATGAGTCAATAAACGGAAAGTATGTCATCAGTCTTTCGGTCCCCGCCACTTCCCGTTGCAGTATTATAAATATCGTCTACCCCTCGCTCCTTTTCTACTTGGATTTCGTCTCCCTCTGTAGCGATATCATTACTCGTGTTTCACCCCGGCGGAAGAAACAAGACGATACGAAATGGCACCCTCAATCAACGTACAGAATCTTAACTACAAATTCCAAGATGGATCCGACGGTCTCAAGGATGTAGGGCTCAGCCTTCCTCCAGGAAGCAGAACGCTACTCATTGGAGGTCTGAATCTCTCACCTCATACGTTGAATACATCGACTGACAGGAAGAAAAGCAAACGGTGCCGGCAAAACAACTCTTCTCCGTCTGCTCTCCGGCAAAAAACTAGCCCCAACCAACACAATCGCAATTGGGGGTAAAGATCCCTTCAAAGACAACATAGAGGGCGTCACCTATCTCGGCGTCGAATGGGTCCTCAACAGCATTGTGCGTACAGACATTGATGTCCCGACGCTCCTCGCCTCAGTAGGCGGAAATGCCTTTCCCGAACGGCGCGATGAATTGATCGATATCCTCGATATCGATCTCAACTGGCGCATGCACGCCGTCTCGGATGGTGAGCGGCGACGCGTGCAGTTGGCGATGGGCTTGCTGCGGCCGTGGCAGATCTTGCTTCTTGATGAGATTACGGTCGATCTCGATTTGTTGTCTCGTAATAACTTTCTCTCGTTTTTGAAACGCGAGACGGAGACGAGGGAATGTACGGTCGTGTATGCCACACACATCCTGGATAATCTGGCGTCTTGGCCGACACATTTGGTGCACATGCATTTGGGCCAGGTGAAGCAATGGGGTCCTATGGAAAGCTTCAACGAGACGGTCCCCAATAGATCAGCCGAGAACAGCCTGCTAGGAGATCTGGTGATGCATTGGCTCAGGCAAGACTTACAGGCTCGTGGGCCACGGAATCCACTTTCCGGACAAGAAAAAACGTACTCTAGTGCTGAAGGGCTGGGGGGTTATGGATTAGAGAAGAGGCCTCCGAAGGAATAAATATACGTTTATGACGATGTCCACGTTCAACACTGTTTATCTTATGATGACGACGATATCATGATGGTGATTCAACTACTTGCATTGCGGGAGTACGATGGTAGACCTTTGCATAACCTGGCTATGTTCAACCTGCTGGGAGGCTTCAACGCCTATGTCATGGATTTTGGTGTTGGAATTGTGTATTTGGTTGGTAGTCTTTTTGATTTAGAAAGCATACGGTTCGAGTGACCGAATGTTGAGAGATCCTCGCGTGTCATTTCAACTTTTCCCTATGAATAAAGTACAATAATACAAGTCAAGTATACGACATAATCACACAGTCTCAACATAAACTCTAGAAGACAAAAAGATCACGAAATATCCGCAATATCCATATCCCCATTCGCCGCGGACTCTTCAATGACCCTCTCTTCCGCTTGTACCGCATCATCAGCAGGAGACGGAGTGGGAGGAGGCATCGTCCCCAATGGCGTCGCATTGAGCATCGCATCGGCTACAAAGGCGGCTTCGACTGCGGCCTTCCTCTGAAACACGCGTCTCCAGCGTACAGCCCAACGGCGAATGATTTCATTTTCGTCGCGGGTGCTTGGGTCGTCTTCACTTCTTTCCATCAATTCGTCATTGCTACCTGCAGCCACGGGCGTGATTGAGTCTTCAATGAGAGCGAATAGTGTCTGCATATCCGCCTTTTCGCGGTTGAGCGTGTCATCCAGAACGCTTAGCTGTGGCTCGTAGAGACCGCGCTGCGTCCTGGCCGCAACGATTTGGCGTATACGGTTGGTCACTTTCCCGACTGTTGCGGAGATCATTTCGTAAATGTGCGCTTTGGCGAGAACTTTGCCTGCGTCTATGTGGTCGATCAATGCCCATTCAATCACGGAAAGTGGAGTGAGGATTGTGTAATTTAGTAGCTTGTCGATGATGTTGATTGCAACACCCGGTTGGTCAACCCAATACTCCATTACGGACGTGATGATTTGTCGTCGAGCGGCTGCCGAGCGAGGACCAATGGCCAGCAGTCTTTCTTTGTTTCTCTCAATGCATGACAGAACGTGAGAGAGCGACTTGGATCCAACATAGCATATAGATGTGACGAATGCATCGGTGGATGGGACCATTGGGTCCTCAACCCCATGTTCTTTGGCCAGCTTCTCGATCTCTGCTATAACTGGCTCAATTTCCTCGTCGGAAGCTTTCTTGCGGATGAGTTGCATCAATTCTGATCCTTGTTTATTATATGGTGTAGCTATTATCATTAGTAAGGCTCACTGCATTGACCAGCAGGCAAAACTTACTCTCCAGAGTGTACTTGAAAGGCGGCGTGTCTTGCTCCTTGCCTTCTGTAATCAGAGGCTGGTATGGCTCGGGAAGAGTGCCCTTGATACGTTGAGCAAAACTCAAGCGAATCTCCTTGTCCAATGCGCCGGTGATGAATGCCATCTTCGGATGAATTTCAGGAAGTTGCAAGTCATCGATCCTATAGAAGTAAGTTACAATGATTTGAGAAAGTCAAATTGTATTAGATTGACTCACCATTCAGTCCACTTCCACGTAAATCCGAAGTTACTCAGATGGTGCGAAAACCAGTCCAAAAACCTTGCTACCAGATCAACATCAAATCGTTCCAGATTCCGATACAAGAACCGAATGGCACGGCCAAGGCTCGGCGCAATAGCAGCAGGAGCAATCTTGCAGCACTCGGTGAGCACGGAATGATAGTAAACCAATTTGTGCTCAGGCGCCGGCAACTGGAAGAGCTGCGAGAAAACAGCATCTACAGCAACATCCTCCGGCTTCCAAGTTGGTTTGTCTGTAGGGAACTCGCGAAGCTTGTCAAAAGGTGTCGCTCGTTTCACGAATATATCCGGTGCGAAATAACAGTCGACATCGATGAGGAACTTGGCAACCGCCATACGGTTGAAGTCCATGATATTAATTGTGTCAACCAGGGCATCTCGCAGTAGCGTCGAGGTAATTTCACCCGATCCTGGAACTGTCTCAATATCTTGTTCCAAATACACAGAATAGTAGACTTCTGGGTATATGGCTTTTGGCCCATTCTTTACGGGATCCGGAACGGCAACTGTAGGTAAGGAATGTTTGGCGGCATTCTCAAGCGACAGCGTCTCTTCTGTACTGTCTTCCCCTTCTCCTTCGGCTTCACCCTCTTGCCTCTTTTTGGGTAGTTCGAGTGATTTCCAAGGACGAGGGAGGCATTTGAGTTCCCAGCTTCGGTTTGCAGACTCATTTTGCAGCTGCGTTTGTAAAAGTCCAATGAAGCTCTGCAGGGGCTCCGAAATTTCGCTGTCGAATGCAAATGGGTTCACGAGGGCTTCAAGCGCATGTGGAGTAGATGCAATGATCTCCGTTTTTTCCAGAAGTGCCGTTGCCTGGCTTTCAAATCCTGTCGCCGATGATGACATGATATATGGAATGGTAAGAAGGATAATCTTGACAAGTTCAAGACCCAGTGACTAGATAAATTAGTCTTAGCTTCATGATTGAGCAAGATTCTTGTAACCTACATCCTCCGAAGATGACGTCTGCAAATCGACCGCCCTCGAGAACAAATCCTCTAGAATGACAAATACACCATCGCCCTCGAGTAGTCCTTGTAAGCAACCCAGTAGGCGCAAGAGCAACTTGACGTCGCGCCATACACCGGCATTGACAGCATCCTGCGCCGCCGCGCTTGCTTTTTTCAAGGTTTCGGCGGCAAAGTCAGGTTTCAGTGTATTGATCACTAATACCACGGCAGCGATAAACGGTATTTTGAAGGGTTGTTCGAGGGTCCTGTTTTTCCCGAAGAAATTAGTCCGTTGTCCTTCGTACTCGGAGACTAAAGCGACACTCACAGCTGAATGGTTGTCTCAAAAAAGGCGTCGCGAACATCATCATCCTCGGAGTTATCAGAGACCATTCGAGCAATATAAACCACATCATCTTCCACCCTCCGAGCGGGCTGAAATTCGTCAGATTAGTATCAACCTAGGATAAGCACAAGGATTGAAAAGCGCATACCGACTCCGCAATCAACAACAATTGTCTCCTTACTCTCGAACCGAGGGGCTCTTCGTATCGACGTCTCGGAGCTCGGCGATCAAACTCATCGTCGTCTATTCAATAATTCAAACAGATGTTAGACTTCAATCCCTCAAGGAAACATTTGTCGGGCTGAGAAGTGGCTGCGTACCTCTGTATCTGCGCTTGCGTCCACCACCACCACGATAGCCACCATTATTCCGACGATCATAGTCCGCCATCGTCAAAACTCGAAGCCGAAGCAACTAATTGCTCTTTGTGCCAGCGTCGGCGTACGTGGGAACGATGTTAACTCGGTTGTCGTTTTTTTGACGCGGAGTTAGCAAGTACGTAGCTGGAAAGCTTTACGCGGGTAATTTAAGCTACTCAGAGTACGCTAGTCTATTTACGGCTGAATGCGGTTTTGTGCTACATTTTACTACCGACAGAACTCATGGAAGGACGGGGAAATGAATGACGAGTATGATCAGAGTATTTCGGTCTCCGTGAAACCAGCTAGTTTGTTCTATCTGTGGCTCAAAAAATGAAATGGACACTCGGTAAAAAAGACTCCAGAGAGATGTAAAGCTTCCACAAATACCAACTTAACCAGATCAAGCGTACAGTACATACCACACACATCAAGACCAATATATAAATACCAAGTAAGTAGTAATAATAGTAGTTATTTCATCAATTCACTCCCAGTCACTCTAATTTAGTTTCTTTGTTTAGACAGCTCCAGACCAGACAGATGGGGACGGGTTTTCCACACAAGGCCAAAAAGAAGAAACAAAGGTGAAAAGAGAGTAAATGTAGAAGAAATGAGGCAAAAAGGGGAATCTCACCAACGATAGAGAGATATAGATGGTTCTGGACTTCGAGGACAACGACTTAGTGGAAAGGCAAGTGTAAAAGTGTATAGTGCGAGAAACATAAAACCAGAAAACAGAAAAAAAGTAGGGAACAGGTGAAATGAACAAAGGTTGAAGAGATATACTGAGCATCAATAGAACCATTTTCATCTATCTGCACAAGACTGCAGTACAGAGACGAAAATATAGGATCAATCTCCCAACATAATCAATTGCTGTGGAGATGATGCCGGTAGTGGAATCATACAAAAAAGCTTCCTCAATTGTCCTCGTTCATTCATGCTCATCAATCCAGTCAGTCCATGCCATAGATTTCTAGCCAGGATCCTCGACTTCCCATCCATACATCATCATAAGACTCGTACACACAAGGGGTATCATTTTCATTGTCTCTTGCAAGCGAAAAGGCATGGAAAATCGACGCTCAATTCGTCCGAAGTATTCCTTCCATTTTGTAGCATTGAGGCAATTACTCTTTGCCACTTATTTCATTTGCTTCCCCATTCGATATCGCATGGCGGAACTCTGTAAAACTTTTTGTAGCTGAGAGACCAGTCATCATCCCCGTGACACCGCTCGACTTGCAAAACCGTAAGTAACATGTTCGGAAACTTTTCTTTCAATATGCAAGACCACCCAATGCATCAATATGAAGGGAGGCATGTCTGTGGTGTCAAACAAGCAAGCTCGCATTCCTTTTTTTATTCGTTTTTGATCACATTATTTAGCATCCCAGATTAGAATACGGATTCGTTCGTTCAGCATGACAACAAAGAAAAATAGAGTAGATCAGTCGAGATGGGCTCGCATCTCTTCTTGCGGGATCGGCGTGAAGTTGTCGATATCCAATCCACGGGCCTCCAGAGCTGCTTTGGCATGCTCTGGGACCAATCGACTGTTCAGCTCGGGGGCGATTGAAAGTTCTATATAGATTAGTCATGAACCTTTGATGCGCATAGATCAACATACCGTGGTGTGAGAAGTCGAACAGGTTCGGAAGATCGCGGGCGGGATTGCTGGGGTGACGAGAGTCTGGCAATCGAGTATTGGGATCACGCAATTCATCGAAAAATGGATGACACATGGCTTCAATTGCTCGGAGTCGTTGTGTTGGTGTGTATTCTAGGAGGGCGGATATGAGATCAATTGCCTCGTGGGGTGCTCTTCGGAAGACCTGCAAAGTAATATCAGCACTGCCTGAATAGAAGGTAAAGAGTTGCATACCTTATTGAAGGGATGAGGCTTGATCTGTGGGAATTTATGCTCCATGTAATTCGGGTTCATGGTGCGGATTTGTTCTCTCGTCGGTGTGCCCAGCACTTTGATGATCTCTACCAATTGATCGATTCCGGACTCTCCAGGGAACAAAGGTTGTCCAAGCATCAATTCAGCCATGACACAGCCCGTAGACCACACGTCTGTAAAAGTCAATGATGAATCCTTCTAGAGAAAAAAAAAAAAAAAAAAGAGAAACAAGGTTAATTACCAATTTTTGTGGTATAGTTTGTTGCGCCAAAAATCAATTCCGGTGCTCGATAGTAGCGCGAGCAGATGTAAGAAACGTTGGGCTCGTTTTCGACCAAGATCTTTGCAGAACCAAAATCGCAGAGCTTGAGAATTCCCGTGTTGGGGTCAAGTAAAAGGTTCTGCGGTTTGATGTCTCGGTGACAAATGCCTTGCGAGTGGATGTAGGCCAGCGAGCGGAAAAGTTGGTAAATGTAAAGCTTTACCTCCAGCATTGGCATGGTTGTTTTCAGCTTGTTGAAGTAGCGCGAAGCCCGGTAGACAGTTTCGGGGACGTATTCGAGAACCAAGTTCAGGTAGACCTCATCTTTCTGTGGGAACAATAAGTTTACTATCCAGGTTGTAACGCAGCCATGGATGGAAAAGAACATACCCTCTCGCCATTCGAGTAATAGAAAGCCTTCAACTCAACGATGTTGGGATGGCGCACGATGCGCATGATTTGCAATTCACGGTTCTAGATTTGTCATTAATACCCGTGTACGCTCAAAAAGATACCGTGAAACCAACCTTGAACCGCTTGTCTTGCAATACTCGCTTGATAGCAGCATCCTCACCACTGGGTGACATTTTTGTCTGGAACACAACGCCGAAGGAGCCATTTCCAACAATTTTGCATTGGGTGTATTGCATTTCTTTTGTTTCGCCGGTCAAACCATCTTGGACCTTTTCACGTACGACTTCTATGCCATTCAAATAACGATCAGCCATTATGACTCTAGGAAGGGCGCGAACAACAGAAATTGGGACAACTCACCCCCCATACGCAGGCCCGAGAAAACTCCGGACCGATTTTGCGACATCACGGAGGTAGCTGACAAAAGACCAGTGAAAACAGAAGGAGCGATACTATCGAGAATATGGAGGACTGCACTTTAACAGTGAGTGACGCCGGTGCTGGGGAGTAATAGCTAAAGGGTCCGTCTTGGGCGGTTTTAGAATGAGAGACAACACCGGTCGCAGGTGCTCTGGAATGAGGCCAACAAGCGAAATGTTCCGACTCTTGAATATGGTCGTACGTCGCTTGGTATTTGCAGCTGGCACTAAAGGGTATGTCGTCTCCAACACAGCAATTCCCGCCTTTCGTTTATAGTGAAACACTCAAATGAGGTCAATTTCTTTTGGCGGACAAACACACGCAAAATATTTTGGTCGGCCGGAACAACGATAAAATCGAATTTCGAAATTCTGTCTCGTATCGGACTGTCCCGAGGAATGCTTGCGAGTGGCTCGAAATAGCAGGATTATTTGAGGGCCACTGTAGATAAGAGAAGACAGTGGATCAGCCCAGATCAAAAGGAAATTCCGCAACAAGGGATAAATTTGAGTCTGGATCAAATGACGGGCGGAAACAAGAGAGAAATCCGTACAGGGTAGAGGGAGGTGGCGGCGAAAGGTGAAGTATGACCGTAGAGAGGGGACAATGAGAGCAGCACGCACAGGAAGGTATGGAATGTAGCGACACAGCGGAACCGAGATCTCGCACCCAACTGACAACGGTAAGAACGTGGGCGACACAAGTTGAACGTCAAGCAACTATAGAAGAAGGTATGTTGGTGGAGTGGGTTGTTTTACTGTGGTGGGAGAGACCGCAGAGTGGGAGAAGAGAGAGCGGTCGGAAACAAATGACACACGGCTGGCTTGGCAGAATGACCTAACACACGAGACAAAAGGAAAGGGTATATAGGATCAGATGAGGGCCCGGGCGACGAGACGAATGCAAAAAGATCTCAATCGAAAATTGGAAGAGCGAGGGAAAGAGGTGAGAAAGGAAAATCCTTGACGAGGGGAAAAAGAAAAGTGAGGAAAATACAGCCAGAAGCGCTACTCCAAGAAAGGATGAGAGAGGATGTGTATGTTGCGAGGTCCCGGGGGCATTAATGATTCGTGCAGGCGGGAGGATGGAGGTATTATACGTACTCAGTCGTACCAAGCAGATGCCAGATGATGGTGGTGGTGGTAGTAGCAGTGCAGCAACACAGTCTGATTAGCACGCCGTTGTTGAATTCGAAGGTAGGTAGGTAAGTTGGATTTCGATAGACTAAGTACGAGTAGAGAGGTCAATAGTCGCGAAGTGGGCGGTGGGTAGGCGAATGGAGCGGGAAGGCTGAGACTGGGAAGTTGAACTAAGCAGGCAGAGTGGTGGAGATAAATTACGGGTTGATTGGGACCCTGCTCAGAGCGCCTTGCTAGTTTGACCAGAACAGAGAAGCTTCAAGTTGTATTCGAGTGGGATCGTGTCACTGGACAGCAAGCGATGATACAGACTCATGATAGTCGACAAGAAAACAAAGCGCAGTCGACTGAAGACAGAAGGAAAAGAAGACGTTGTTCGTGATGACCTATGATGGTGGACGAAGAGGATACAGAAGGAAAAGATGGCGCGTGATTGGCCCAAGAGGGCTGGCAATGACGGCAGGTTCGTGCCTTAGGCAAGCAAAAGAGGAAGCTTCGACGCTTTTCATTCAACGTCGACTTGATATTTATTTATATGGCTAGATGCTACGACTGTCAACCGCATATGTCATGCCATCCATCATCTCTCCATCATCCTCGCTTTAAGTGTAGCCAGGGTGTATGAGTTAACGTTAGCTGCCATATCCCAAAAAAGAGGGGTTAGTTTTGTACGGGGTATGGCCGTATTTTCCGTAATGCGCTGTACTAGGTAATTCAGTCCATACTACATACGTTATTTTACATACGCCACAAATCTGATTTTTCAACTGAACGCGGGAAGGAATCAGGTGTTTAGAATCTTTTCTTTTCTTTTTTTTTCGCTGTTCGGTCAGGCGTCGAGGCCCAGATCTGACATTGTCATGTAGGTAATTACGAGGTGCATTTTTGCCTCTCCCCTTTTGCCTGCCTCGAGACTCAATGGAGGCAAAACGAAGCCAAAGCTACTCCCAAAGCAGTCAGGGGTTGAAATTAATTGGTCTCGTGCATGGCGATTGCCAAGCCCAGGACTAAGTCTGTACAGGAGAAACAGTCCTCTGTTAGTGCATACATGTTCGCTTCATTGTGGGAAGAAGAATGAATGGCTAGTGATAGAGTGTCCTCGAGTCAGGAGCAGATCATATAAAGGGTTTCGCGGAATCTCTGATATGAGAGATTTTCAGTGTAGTCAAATGCATGAATGCACATGGCCATATACGTGTATATTGAGCCAGATAATGTAAATTACCGACATACCAAAGCGATCTCCCTGATTGGCTGTGAGGAGGGCTCGATACCCGAATTTCGCAACCCCGGCAGCTTGGGTCGACCAAGCAGAGCAAAGGCAGTTAGTCACATACGAAGAGGACAATCGTTGGTCGGGTTAGTCTTGGACAGATGTAGAACTCGGTAAAGGCTAGACTGTGCACTCCGGATTATAGGTGTATGCACTATGTATATCATATAGAGAGGGGAAAACCCAAGATTATCAACATCAAGGCCCCAGCTACGTGGTCTCGATGACGCCAGGCGGGATTACTGCAGACCTTGTAGCTTGACACACACATCCCCCAAGGAGCAAGAACCCAGCCAGCTACTGGAATCGGTTTGCCGCAGATGCCATGCTTGGATTGTCATAGGTTCAGGCAAGAGGGGTATGTATAGAAACAGCTGTTTTTAAACAGTCAACTATGGCCTGGATGGTGGGTAAGAGAGTCGCTTGAGAGTTAAGGACGTTGTGGTCAGGTGCCACAGGACGATGTTCGTCATAGCCCGTCTTGTATGGTCATGTATGTGCCATTACGTCGTTAATTAAATACGGTACTGGAAAAATGGACAGTGCGTTTGTCCGTCCGTGCTTGGGCCCAACCTAAACTACGACTAGCCGAGAGCAGTTAGCGCTGTATTTATCTGGCTGATCGTAAAAGCTCAGAATTTAACTCTCCTCCTGTTCCATAAAAATCATGTCCATCATTCAATCTTCTGTACAAAAGCATTCGCTCTGCATCATAGCCTGGACAGATCGTCGCTGCAGCCGTCATTAAATCCCGCTGTTCCACACAGCGATGTTGCATGTACTGTATGTAGGTAGCTACCATGTCGCATAGGAGGTAATATGTGCATCCTGCATAAATCGTAACAACCTGATATTACATGCATGACCACCGCTGCTGATCTCGAGAACTTACCACGTACGTTTCTGCTGTTGCTAACGAACCCGCTTGCATACTCCCACCGAAGCGCTAGTTTCTTGAAGCGAAGTCTGGAATGTCTCATATCCACACTCCGGCGACAGAAGGGTATCTAACAAACGTCACGATTCGAGATCACGGGACCTTTCCAATTCTTTCTTTGCCTTTTTTTTCGTGTCGGGTGACCTGATTACGTACAGACCATACAGAGAACCCATAACTATGTTAGTTAGCGAGCGAGAACCTGTTGTAATTAACTGATAGAAGTCTAGCCGTTTCTAGTAAAAGTTACAGCTGCACTGACCAATTATGCGCACGGCATGTGATCGTCCTGCCGGATACATCCGACCCTTTTGATAGCTGTGCGTTCGACGAATCATGTTTCTCCGAGTGCTTGCGATCAGATCAACCAGGAGCTCTGTTCATCTACATACCAGTGAGCTTGAGCGATGAAGCTCAAGCTCATCCTGACTCGGTAATGGTAAGGCTTAGATAGGCCAACTGTGTATACGGAATCGAGCCATTCCGCAGATTAGGTACCTATACTCATTCAGGCACAAGTTACGGGCACCAGGTACAGGCACATGGAATCTCAGAGGCTACGCTACCGCTCATCTGCTATCCATCTCAGGCTCCGTCGATCGATACACATTCCCACAGGTCCTAGCTAGGCTAAGCTTTGGCATGGCACGATTTAGACATGTTGACGTGGTCTGAAGGACGGTATCACAATTCAATTGTTTGGCTTAGGGGACTTTGCACGATATGGCCGTGCTGTTGATCAACGGTGATACTTGTGCGACAACGGAATGTTTGACCCGAGCAACCAACCTGAAGAAATAATCCGAGTGCGTTCCGTTTATCTGTCTGCCTGGATCATCGATACATTGACACTTATGGGAACAGACGAAGAAGAGAAAGGATCATCAAACTTGTCCTACACTTGTTGTAGCAAGATACTCTGAAGGCATGTCGTGTCCCATCGTTGATAAAAGACCCGACCAGAACAATCGGGATGTGCGAACTGTACATACCCTACCAGTCCGATACATACCCGCCTTGAACAAAAAAGCGACCACGTGCAATGTTGATTTTACAAGCTCCATCTTGTAGACAGAACTGCCAGCAGAGCAGCTAGACTTTTAGTGTAAACGGGCGGATCATGTATCGGATACCATTGATTCTGTACGGTGAAGTGTTTCATGTATGCTTCAACCAGAATTTAGTCATCACATGAGCCAGCAGGGAAAATTGAGTTCAGTATTTCTTTCCCGTGGCTTGATAGACGCCAAGGAGGATCATGTTTTTGATCCGGCCAATCACCATTTGTGCAACAAGTTAACCAACGGCGTGTATCTGATTGGTCTGCTGCTATGATCCTCGAGGGCTAGTCAGTCTAACCTCCTCAGGCCTTGTGTCAGTCAGTGTCTCTCTTCTGAAAGGAGAAGTGGCTTGCTTGAAAAGATACACAGTCAGCAGATCTCGAAGACCCATGTGACCAGTTCCACTCCATAGTAACTAGTGCTGAAGCTATCCAGCGCCGCCTTTGATTATTTATGGAGCTTTTATGGGTCCATGATCTATTAGGCCCAGTCTGAGTCCCAGCAGCTCCGTGGAGAACTTGTTCATTGCAGTATGGATCGAAATAAAATTGGAGACTCGGCACCAATAACGTCGTTCGTGCGGACTTAATCGGAGATGGAAGTCTGGATAAGTTGGTTCGGTTCAGTTGAATGCCGTGGGTGTAGCTGGTGAAACACATGGAGTAGTCAACTAAGTTAACGTGCCTGATGATACATAACTAACATGATGTTAAATTAGTAAGAGAGCACCTGAGGAAGCATGTGACCTCGCCCTCCTGCAAGGCTAAAAGATGAAAACCGTTGATTGGAGATCTTGGCCTCGCTGTCAGGCACAACAATTCTTTCCCCTCGTTGCTAAGTTATACCCTTATCTTCGAGTATAGCTCAATTTTCGGAAGGATCAGATCTAGATCGCTCAAGTCAAGTCTGACGGACAAAGAGACCAAAAGAAAAAAGCAAAGAAGATAACGAGACAGAAAACGGGATGGCCGTCAGGTACATCTGCAGCTTTTGTGGCCGATGTCGGGATCAACGTTACCCTTTGTTGCGGATGTAGATGTCGACACATAATAGTGCGTTGGGTAAATGGAAGGCGAATATGCATGCAAAACTCCCTACGTATCTACATAGATAGAACAAATGGCGTTGAGTCGCCGGTGAACCAACCCAGCTATGAAACACGCCGTGATCCAACACGTTGAGCAGAATTGGTGGGATCTCGATTCTCAACATCCTGTACGGAATATGCAAAGCGCAAACTTTCTCATTGTATTCGTATTGCCATTTTCAACTCAATGAGACAAGACCTACATATGGGTTTGACGTACATATGCATTTATGTGGTGGCAGTGTGTGATTTGTCGAGTGGCTGAGGGTTTCGGACTCTTCTTTTGTTTCAAGGTTTGTTGGTCGGTCGAGACGAAAGTTTTACCAAGAACAAAATTGCAAACACTGTTGGGCATCACCTTGACCATCGCTTGCAATGACTGGATATATGCTATAAGAAATCGGGACATATTAATCATCGTTTGTTGCTATTTTACATTTGCTCCTCTCTATGCAGACAAGATGAAAAGAAACACCTCCCAAATCCTGGTATCGGCGGGAGCCACATGAAGAGAAAAGACAAAAACACTTGGCATGCATGCCTTCTGGAATGAGAGCCAAGCAGGAAGAAGAAACGAAACAAAAAAAATAAACGAAATCAAAACAATCACTTCTATACACGGATGGCCAAATACTGCACTACTCCTCGTGTCAATGTGGAACCAGCCGCAATGCAGGGGTCTTTTTTCTGTCAAGTGTGGACGAGAGTGAAGAACTAGTAAGACAATGGTCGAAGGTCGGTATTAATCAATTCGCACTCTGCGGTCATGGTAGGGTGTTGACAGCAGGCGAAACTGGGGACTAGGTTCAAAGGTTTAGAATGGAGGAGGGATAGATCCGAGGGCTTCGGCCTTTTCTTGCTGCTCCATGAGTTCTTCACCAGCAATCTCGAGGGAGACGGCAAGGCCGACTTTAGCTTGTTGCTATATAAAACAGTTAGTTATCGTTCTACGAGATTCGGGGGGATGTTAATCACCTTAACATGGTCAATCTCTCCTGCAAAGGTCAAAGAGATAGGCATGGCTATCCGCTTCTCCAACAAGCAGCTAACCTTACCGGCACTGTCGACCTGAGCACGGAAAGTAGAGGCACGGAAATCATATTTGGCACCAACGGTTGCTGTGCCATCTCGGCTGGGTCCTCCCATCATCATAGCAGCAGCACTAGGAGCGAATTGGAGGTTCATGTCAACACCAGCTTCGACCTTGTCGGAGAGCTTCTTCCAGTAAGAGGCCGCAATAGCTCCCTGAGCCTGGAGTTGAGCGCTAGCAATCCAGTCCGCGCCACGATACTTTGCGCAATACGAAAGAGTCGATTCCGGGCGAGAAGTGATAGCCTGTCGTTGCCAGATGGCTTCGAATCCGAGAGCAAGACCGGGGGTGACTGACTGAAGATAGCTTCCGACGTAGATACCGGTCAAACCACCTTCGAAGATAGATGGGTTGAAAGCTTTGAGAGAGAAAGAGAAATCATCTCCGGTGTAATCATTATCAATTTGTAGAATGCCTTGTGCGCCGCCAGACATGATCTGAGCGTTCGATTTCGTGACGAATTTCTCGTTCCAGCGGTAGTTGCCAACAGCGCTGAGACCACCATCACTACCCAAGTTTCCTTGCATAAATACCTTTAAGGCAAGAATGAGCATATATACCATATAGAAAACATTGTGGACTAGATTTTACCTTTGGCGTTCCATACATGGCGCTAAAGTTATATGGAGGCATGTTGCCTGCTGAACCCATAGCAAAAGCGTGCGACATCCGGAACAGAGGAGACATGCCAAAGACCTTGGTCAAGTCCGCGCGAAGACCCGTAAACATAAAGTTGGATAGTAGCACCTCCTTCTGCACTTCTCTTGCGATGTTATCGACCGTGCCGGGGTTGGGCAAACCCAGCGCCGCTCTTCTCTCGGAGAATGAACCGTATGCATCTTTGAGCGCAGCGGCGACAGAGTTGTCTGTCAGAAACGACAACGGTGAAGTCAAGTCGGCCATATTGAAGATTATACTGTTCGTATTAATATTTCGTAGTATGTTTCGAGATTGATGATGGAGGCACGATTAGTTTTGAGGAGATGATGGGTTGACCGGAGGAAAAAGACTTGTGAATGGGGTCTCGAGCAAAATGAAAGGAATTGCCGTCAAATTAGTAAAATAGAGAAAGGAGCCGACACGGTACCGAGCGTCGCTAATTGACACGCCCCGACACGAATCCAAGCAAGAGGATTGATGGTCTTGTTGGAGAAAAGGTAGTTCGTAGCAGGTGAGCTTTTCGGCTGATGAAATTTGGTCGTTGCGGATGTTTTTCCAAGGCTTTTGTCTCTGTTTTGCACTGTTTGCACTCTGCCTTCGGGGGACGGGGCAGGCAGCCTAACCTCTTTGGTCTCGCTCATTCACCTGCTGCATCAACTATTTCTTTTCTTTAAATCGCGCTCTTGATATTATTTGCCAAATATATAGCTCATTCAATTGTTCGCCCCTTCGCCAGCAAGAACTGCTTTTAGGCATAGTTCTTTAAGGTCATCTTGCTGCTTGAACATCACTCGATGACCTGCCACTTCGTTCCGGCTTCTGACGTCGCTTTATCTCGATTAAGCATTCATTGTATTGACTCAGTGCCCCCACGGCCTCGACATTAGCAGGCCTCCTTATATAGAGAGAATTTCCTCATCTTTCAGTCAGAAAATTCGGGTCTTTGATCTGCTTGACAGAGTGCTCATCGACCATTCATCGGTTCCAATTCGTTCATAGGACCCGACAACCATGGATACCTTACTGTATGTGACACATTTTCTTCATACAGAAGCAATCATCAGATGCCTGACAGACATAGAACTGCCGATGTGGTTGCAAACTCGCCGCGATTCCGGAGAAAGTCAAGTACTTTCGTAGATGCTATTCACGATCTACCAGAGAAGGTGGAGCTGGCACCTGCTCAACTTTACAGTACGGAGTCTGGAAGGCTGTTCCACTCAGGTCGTATTGTTATCATCACAGTAGGCTTACCAGCTAGAGGAAAGACGTAAGGCCTATACAATAAGCCAATTCAGCGAGTACCGAAACCACTAACTCTCCTTAAGGCATATCTCTGTAGCGCTAGCACGCTATCTCCGCTGGTCAGTGTTGCTTTAACCGTCATGCTATGAAACCATACGCTTATGTCTACAGGCTTGGGGTCAAGACTCGGATTTTTCATTTAGGTGACTATAGACGTGCTACCATCGGACCGGGACAAGATATGCCCGACGACTACTTCTTTGTTAATGGTTGGTCATCCTTCTTCATCGAAAAGACATGGATAACTGGGTTGACTTCGTTGATAGCCTCCGCATCATCTGTGCTTTTACGACAAAAGATTGTAAAAAAGTGCCGTGACGATATTGCCCACTTCCTGAGCGAGGAAAACGGTCAAATAGCAATTTATGACGCCGTAAACCCGATAGCCGCAGGGCGTCGCTCTCTCGCCAAGGAGTTTGCGAAACAGAACATAGAGGTATAACGCTTGCGTTGCATCGACTTTTTGTTGCTAACCAAGTGTAGACACTCTTTATAGAATCCATGTGCGACGACCCAAAAATAATAGAAGAAAATGTTCGACGAGTCAAGATAGGTTCTCCTGATGTGAGTTACTCTGTCTTTCCTCTGTCCAGCATGGCGATACTAACACAACCTAGTATGTGGGATGGGACGCCAACGATGCGGTCAAGCACTACCTGGGACGTATCTCAGCGAGAATCCCACATTTTGAAACCATGGAGGAGAAAGATCTTAATTACATCAAGGTACGAATCCTCCCTAGAGAGTACCGAATCTTAGCTAACGAAGTAAGATGATCAATGCTGGAGAACGCCTGATTGTAAACAATTGTAGCTTCGGCTACCTCTCGAACCGAATTGTTTTTTACCTTTTAAACCTGCACATCAAATCCAGGGTTACATACTTCGTCAGAGTATGTCTACCATTAACTTAGATACGAATCTAAATTGACCTTTATTAGGCCGGCGTTTCACTCGATGCCAATTCCTACAAGGCAGACTCGTCTCTAACCGAGCAGGGCCAAGATTACGCGAAGAAAATGACTGAGACTATACTTCAACACAGAGAGTCAGAATTGCAGGCCATGAAAGACCAAGGAGAGCCGGATGCTGCACTGAAGCCTCTGACGGTGTGGACCTCAACACGGCTCAGAACAGTCGAAACTGCCAAGTGGCTACACGAAAAGGGCTACGCTATTCGCCAACGGTCGCAATTGAGTCAACTGAATCCCGGCGTTTGCGAGAAAATGACCGAACAACAGATCAGACAGGAATATCCCGACGAAGTAGCAAAACACGAACTTGATCCTTATCACCATCGCTATCCCCGTGCAGAGGTATGTACTCGAACATCAACAGCTCAGATTGAAACTAACAAACGTTTGTCTGTAGTCATATCACGATTTAGCTGTGCGCCTAGAACCGATTATTCTAGAATTAGAGCGCGAGCAAAATGACCTACTTATTATAGCTCACGAAAGTGTGTTAAGGGTCTTGTATGGGTATCTGATGGCTTGTAACGCCGCAGACATTCCCTTCCTATCATTCCCTCGTAACGAGATCATTGAGGTATGTTTCAAACCAACGGCTAGTCTTTCAACATTCCTACTCATCTCATTTCAGGTTATTCCGGCCAGCTACCAAAACGAAGCTCGAAGGATACCCATCCCGAACCTACCAGAGGAGATAATTCCTGGATCTCCGGAGGACATAAAGATACCTGTACCTACTAGTGGTTATACAACACCGAAGGTGGGCCTGGGGAGCCCTGTTACCGGTTTATCGACACCTCAGAGTGGATTCAGGACACCACAAGAGCCCGAGAGGCTTACCCAGCAGCATGTAGAGGACGTTGTATAGACGTTATTAAACCTGCCATGATTATTTACATTCTTTCCTGTCCATTCATTACCACAGCATTGCACTTTCGGCTTTTGTCTGCTTGATGAAAAGATAGAACCTTTCTTGACGATACATTCCTCATAACAACGACTATCCTCCATGTAGCGTTGAGACAAACAATATATTATCTCTAGGCTGTATTTCGTAAGCCTCTTCTCCTTCCAACTCCCAATCTGCGTCGTTAATCAGAACCAGAATACCAGGGCGTCTATTAGTTGTCTCAGTAAAGTTGTTATAAGCAGTCAGACAGACTTACACATGGCCATCAAGAATGAATAATTCTTTCCTTGTGTCTTGCATCAAGTTCTCAACAATATACTGAATAAGCCATGCGATCGTCGGTTTTTTCCCATCATTCGTTTTTGCAGGGATTGCCAGGGTATGTTTTCGTTCATTGGCAAAGAGCATTTCTAGGCCACCGCTGGATTTGTGAGTTAGTCGACCTAAATTGGACTTGACACTGATTGAGTAGACTCACGTAAACTCTATAGATATGGGAATTGTTTCGTTCGGCGTAGCGACCTTTTCGGTCACAGGATTTGAAGCCATATTTCCGAATGAATGAGATGAGTGTATAGAATTCTATTTGGAAAAGAGTTGATGCTCAGAAAATGTTGCGGAGGGGGGAGACCACACTCTCCACCGCTTATCGATAAGCTTAAAATTTCGCAGTTCCTTCATCGTCATCCCACCTACTTTGCTTTCCTCAAGCGACCACAAATTGCTGGGAGATCCAGTTGCTTTTCTTCTCTGATCACACAGATAAGCTGAGGAATGTGATCTACTCAATGATTCGCGTGGAAACAGAATATATCAGCGTCGGCGGCAACCGCCATCCTGGTGCCGCCGATTGGGATGTTCGTTCAGGTGTGCTCGCATATGGTGCAGACAACAATGTAGCTCTGTGGGCACCAAAGGTACTTAGCTAATTTGAGCCTTTCTACCGATAATGAGCATGTATAGAAATTGACCTGTCTAGTCCCACCGAGGAGTCCATGCGTTACTCGTTGGCCATCGCGACAAAGTCAGCGCCGTCCGCTTCATCGCTTACCCCGAGTCGCAAAGCACCTTGCTGATAACCGGGTCCGTGGACCACTCAATTCGAGTCTGGAAGTCGGTCGAACACTCATCGTCGTATACATGTGTGTGTGAGCTCACTGGTCATGCGGGAACTGTCAACACCATTGCTGTCGATCATACCTCGAATATTTTCGCGTCGGGAGCTGCAGACGGGACAGCCAGAGTTTGGAGACTCAGTATCCAGGATGGTAAGGTGTCCGGGCAGCTAGTACAGACAATACCCATGAAACTAAGGTTTTTCCCTTTGACGATGGCTATTCAAATGCTAGACGCCGCAGACCCAAAGAAACCGATGGTCATGGCTGTTGGAGGCACAACCAACCATGTACATGTATTTTCGGCGCAAGATACCACTGCCTCAGAAACAGAGTTCACGTGGAATGCCAAATTATCCGGTCACGAAGCTTGGGTAAGGTCTCTTACTTTCAGAAAGTTCGATAAAGATCTTGTTCTAGCATCGGCAAGTCAAGACAAGTACATCCGTCTATGGAAAGTCCATCGGGGCGAAATAACACCTACACTTCCAAAGGAGGACGATGAAATGATACTTGGTGGAGATGAGCCCACCCTCTCCAACAAGGCGCATACTTTTATCGCGTCTGGTGTGACTTATTCTATAACCTTTGAGGCGCTATTATTGGGCCACGAAGATTGGATATACACCGTAAACTGGAGTCATTCAACCGAAAAGGCACAGCTTCTTTCCGCATCTGCAGATAATTCTTTAACGATATGGGAACAAGACCCCACGACGGGTGTGTGGCTTACGATGGAAAGAATGGGAGAATTCAGCGTGACAAAGGGATCGACGACAGCCACTGGCAGCACAGGCGGTTTCTGGATTGGACTCTGGTCCCCAGATGGCAGCGAAGTCGTGAGCCTAACTCGAACAGGTAGCTGGAGAGTGTGGGCACATGATGAAGAGTCCGATATCTGGCAACAACGATTGGGCATTAGTGGACATATCCGTTCCGTAAACGATATACAATGGGATGCACAAGGCTCATATCTTCTATCTACAAGCTCTGATCAGACTAGTCGATTGTACGCTGAATGGTTACGGGATGGAGAATCGTCATGGCATGAGTTCTCGCGGCCGCAAATCCATGGATATGATCTCAACTGCATAGATACGCTAGGACCCGCAAGATTCGTCTCTGGCGCTGACGAAAAGCTGCTGCGCGTTTTCAATGAGCCTAAACAGATTGCTCAGTTATTGGAAAGTCTCAGCGGTATAGCGCAGGATAAAGAGGAACTGCCAGAGGCCGCCAATATCCCCGTTCTCGGTCTCTCGAACAAGGCTGTTGGAGAGGATATCACAATAGCAGATGTTCAACTTGAGGGACAGAGGAATGATCAAGCCGAACAGCATTCGCCGGTATCTTTACCAATGCATCAGCCTCCCCTGGAAGATCATTTGTCTCGGCACACATTGTGGCCAGAGCACGAGAAGCTATATGGCCATGGATACGAAATATCAGCAGTAGCGGTTAGTCATGACCGGTCACTGATCGCTACAGCGTGCAAAGCTAGTTCTATTGACCATGCTGTTATTCGCCTCTATGACACCAAAAATTGGCGAGAAATCAAGCCTTCCCTGACCGCCCATTCATTGACTATAACTTCACTCTGCTTTTCGTCTTCTGACCGGTACTTGCTCAGCGTGGGACGTGATCGTCAATGGGCTATTTTCAAGCGAGATGAACAGGATCCTTCTACTTACTCACTTCTCAAATCGAATCCAAAAGCCCATTCACGTATGATACTTGATGCAGCATGGGCTCCAACATCAGGACAACAGTCGGTATTCGCGACTGCAGGTCGTGACAAGTGCGTCAAAATATGGCGTGAGACACCTTCATCTGAAACGTTTGAATGCATATCAACAATCACACTCAAGACCGCCGTGACTGCCGTGTCGTTTCACTCTGAGATAACCTCCGCCGGTATGTTACTGGCTATCGGCGAGGAAACTGGACACATATCCGTACAAAGGATAGCAACCGACACTCTTGAAGCTAAGGAGCTAGTTACTCTAGATGTGTCTTCTTCGCCATCCAAGTCGATCACGCGGCTCACATGGCGGCCTGGACAGTTGTCAACTTCGAAGGAGAGTAAGGTACTTCTTGCAGCGGCAAGCGAGGACTCATCCGTGCGTATATATAGAGTCGTTGATGTAGCATAGATATACTACAAATGGAAGAGATTTTCAATTATGTGACCTGCCTTGAAACATATTGTAGTTTTCTACACTTAGGGTTAAGCAAGTGTAGAGCAGAGAGCTAGCTCGATGTCGGAGACTAGACCCACACTTTGTATTGGAGCTACTCGACCTCCGAGCACTAACACTAACATCAACATCCACCTCCGCTGTACATATTCACATTCGGCATTTCATAATCGCTTTTCAGCAATTCAATCGCATTAGCTGCGACTTATTACTCAATCCCACGCAATTAAAGCTAAACATACTGGACTGGATATCCATCAGAAACACAGTGGTCCCATAACAGATATTCCCCCTCCGCGCAAACAACCACCACCAGAATCTCTATCCAGCATAGCACAGACTGAAAAGAGAAAATGTCGCTCGACTCTCAAAACCCGACCAACCCGTCGGATCCGCACGCACGCTTCGTCAGCACCTCCTGCCTAGACTTCTTGCTCATCGAAATCGTCCCCATGGCCGAAAGAATAACTCAAGACCTCCTCGTCAACTCTACAACAAGCACAAGCGCCGACGGAACCAGTAATACAATCGCAAAAATAGAAGACGACGAAATCCGAGAAGCGACGTTCTATCGTCTGGAGATGTTGGGGTATAGAGTTGGGCAGGGTCTTGCGGAGCGGTATGTCAAACCTACTATCCTTCTGCCCTTTATGGAAGAAGGTATGAGGGCTAACGGCGGTGATGACAGATTCTCGCGCGACCGGCCGCGCTTCACGGACAACCTGGATGTTATAAAATTTATATGCAAGGATCTGTGGACGATATTGTTCAGGAAACAGGTTGATAATCTCAAGACTAATCATAGGGTAAGTCCCCTCTCGTTGACTGCTGGGTTAGGCGATGCTAATGCAATTAATGATGGTGGATAGGGCGTCTATGTTCTATCAGATAATGCGTTTCGACCTCTGACGAGGATGAGTATGGCTGTTCGGAGTGAGGCTGTGGCTCGCGCGGAAGCTGTACGTTCTTCTTTCCTGTTGCCTATAATGATGACATACTAATAGACTCAGTTTCTGTGGTTTCCCTGTGGTCTTATAAGAGGTTGTTTGGCGAGTTTGGGGATAGATGCTACGGTACAGGCTGAGACGTCGGAACTTCCTGGTGCTACTTTTCAGATCAAGAGTAACCAGGCAAAGACATGAATATCAACCCACACTTAGTATGCATACTTGAATCACGGTGTGGAACGCTCCACACTACAGGCTACGAGAATCTACTCGACACAGGTTCATTCAGACTGGCAATTTATTCTTGATACGCCAGTAATCCAGCAGAAATGCTATGGAAATCATCGTGTAAGATGTACAGACAGTCGAGTCACCGCTCCGTCTCACTTCGACCTGGGAGTCATATCTCCGTTCACGTCATATCCCATCTCACAATCTATCTTTCACAACAAACAAACAAGTTAGCAATATTCCTTAGACTGCAATGACTGAAGCCAGTTCGTTAAACAAGTTGTCGCGAAACAATGGATGTTCAATGGACTGACTTGGATAAAAGTAAAGGGTGGCACTGGTGTTTACTTTGGTGGGGGGTTCTTGACGAAGTCAACACCCTTTTCAATGTTGGTCTTGAGACCCTTGACGGCAACTTCGAGGAGCTTCTTTTCGGTGTCGGTGGTGTTCTCGAGCACGTTAATGGTGTTGGATACACCATCAGTCTATATGAGCCGTTAGTTACATATTCCAAGTTTCAGGGATCGAGTTAGTATTTACGCCGAGTTCGATGGGCACGGAGAAGAAATCCACGCCAGTGGCCTTCTGGATGGCTTCACCACCTGGCACACCAGGGAGGTAGACAAAGGAAGGCTCAACAAGGCCCTTCTCACCCTTGACGGCCTTGATAACGCTCTCGGCGAACCTTATTGCAAATTAGTCGTCTGAAATCTAACGAAGCATGCATATACGTACCTGAAACCAGCGTAGGCCATGGAAAGGGTAGCAGAACCAGCGCCATCCTTGGCCTTGACAACCTCGTCACCGCCGAATTGGACTCCTGCATTAAGATATTAGAATGGTCTTTACAACACACAAGCAGGTAACGAACTGTTCACGAGGGCATCGTATTTGTCGGCAGGGATCTGGAATGCAGGCTTGGCCTGGCTGAAGAGTGGGACAATAGTGTCACCAGAGTGTCCACCAACAACAGGGATGGTGGTCTGAGAGGGGTTCTTCTGGCCAGACCATTCCTGGACGAAAGTCTCGGCACGAACAACATCCAAGGTGGTGACACCGAAGAGACGCTTAGGGTCGAAAACACCGGCAGCCTTGAGGACCTCGGCGGCAATGGGGACGGTTGAATTGACCGGGTTGGAAATGATGAGCACGAAAGCCTTGGGGCTGAACTCTGCGATACCCTTGACAAGAGTCTGGACGATACCGGCGTTGATCTTGAAGAGGTCGTCACGGGTCATTCCCGGTTTGCCTGGTGAAATTAGAATTGTTTGATAGACTCCGAGCTGAGCTTACTCACGAGGAATACCGGCCGGGATTACAACAATGTCAGCACCGGTAAGAGCCTTCTTCAAGCCATCGTCTGCTGGGAGGTAGCCAGTGATTTTCTAATATGTATGAGTCAAGCTCTGTGGTGGTAGGGGGAATGAACGTACAGCGGGGGTTGAAATGTGGGAAAGATCGGCAGCAACACCAGGTGTGTTGACGACATCGTAGAGGGCGAGCTCGTCGACGAGGGGACTGGCTTTGAAGAGGAGTGAGAGAGGCTGTAATAAAGTGTTAGTCAGGCATGCCCCCAAGGTTAGAACTGAGCAGATCAAACATACCTGGCCAATACCGCCAGAGGCGCCGAGAACGACTGCCAGTAGGTTAATTATGATTTTGTAATGTTAGCGGACATCTAGTATCACGAACCTGCTTTAACCATGATTCTGTAGATAGCAAGGAGCTGTTTGTTAGCTGATGAGCCGTATAAACAGTGACTAAAGCTGATGCGGGGTCAGAACAAGAGCTACTCACGGTCTGTATGATGGAATTCAGGATGGGGATGAATGGAAGGATCAATTGAATGACAATGATTAGCGAAGAAGAGAAAGATGAGGTTCAAGACGCAGTTATAGGCAAAGGCAGGTCAGCAGAAGAGCAGAGCAAATGTTGGGGGATGTGGGGGGGTTCTTATAAGAGGGGCAGACCCAGCGGGCAGGCGCGGCCGGTGCATGTGAGACGATCTTCTCACCGGAGGCAGTTGCGACCCTTGTATTAGATTGTCGTAGTATATAGTAGGATACCGGTATAGTATGCCTCAGGCAGGTCCATACACGTACTTTACCCGACAGCACACGGAATGATGACATTCGCGATCTCTCAACTTCCGTCTCGGAAGAGCCCGCGATGTTTCTATTCGGTCTATCCTCATCTGCAATCCGATCATCGGGAAAAGGCGGACCAGGCAAGAGACAAGAATAAAGAGTCCCGGCATATGACTGTGTTACCGAGGGAGTCATTACGGATATCAATTGTTTGATACGGCCCGGGTTATGGATACAGGATACGATCTGAACGCAAGTGGTTGTCTAGACATGATGATGTCCACAGTGGGAAAGAGAGTTGGCATCTTATTGGCTTTTCGCATGTTTGTGATTGGTCAAATCAAATAGAATCGCAGCGGATAAATGGAATGATAATATTGGTTATTTCTTCCCCAAGGAGATGCCGATGATGTCTTCCGCCTGTCAGTTGCGGTTGATCTATAAACCGACCCTGGACTGACGATATCGGATATACCCCTTCGAAGGGTAACTGAGGAGAGTGGTTTTGACTTTGGTCAAGGTGTCTTATTTCTCTCATTATATCAAACATACACACACATGACTCAAATTCATGGATAAACCTGGCGCCATAAAAATCCCAGTTTCACCATCTCCTTTCCCTCCTCATTTCTTTGCTTTTCATTTTATGCATAGCGAATCCGCTTACTCTTCAGCAGCGGTCTGCTTGGCCTTGGCGCCACGGACCTTGGGGGCAGGAGCTTCCTTCTTGGGTTGTTGAGAACGACGAAGAGCGCTGACACGGGAGACAGCGGCTTCTCTCAAGTCGGCACGGTATCCGTTCTTGGCGGTGCTGCTGGCGACACTCTTGTAGATCCTATTTTGAAAGTGTGGTAAGTCAACTGTACCAGTACTTTGTCGCCAATGCATTTGCCGACACGAGGAAGAAAAACATACTTGCGGTTGGAGGTGTTGGGTCCGTATGTGGTAGTGCGGATGTTCTTAGCAGGTTTCTGAGTGTTGCTGGCGTTCTTAGCAATGAGAACGACACCGCCGTTCTCAGCAGGCTGGAGACCGATGGCCTATTCCAATTCATGTCAATTCTATATTCCAATCCATGTTTTGCCAATCTGATTTATATTCCCGGCGTACCTTGTCGTTGGCATATCCAGCGTACTAGCGAATGATGTCAGCCTTTCATATCCTCCAATTGTAAATTTTCGGGCGTATAAAAAATACCTTGCGGGAGTGAATGTTGACGGGGTTCAAGGGGTCGCGGGAGAATCTGACGCCACCAGCATTGTTGCGCTGGACGAGGAAAGCGTTCTGGTTGCCTGTTTTCAATACAATATTAGTATATAGTTCCGCTCCGATTCCTTGTCTAGAATTCTCATATTTCGCATTCAATAAACGTACGGGTGATTTGCCAGACGAGGTCGGCGGAGACGTTGGACCGTTCAGCAGCCATTTTTTGTATCCTGGAGATTTTCTGGTAATTGATCAAAGACTGGGGAAATATCTCGATACTCAAAAAGATGTCGAATCGGCACCCCGTAGCTTTAGCTGGCTGTGTGTCTCTCACTCGCTAATGGCTCTTGATCCGGTATAGCGGCTGACATAATACGGGTTTCGTTCTTTGACTTCACTTAGAGTTCCCAAACAGGATAGTTTGTTCTTGGCGTTCAAATCAATGTTCCTGCCTGGTTTGTTAGGCAGCCGCTAGGCGGTAATCGGATTCGCCGGAATTGGACTGTGCTGCGTAAGCTGAGCCTCGTTTATCAAGCAACCAGCAGACAGCGCAACATCTAGCTGTCTGCATCTATTCAAAACAAAAAGACACTTCCAGGCAGGAAATGCGGTGACATTTTCCCCTGTCGGTGGAAAATCTACGACATATCCATCGGTTCATACTTCACATTTCCTCAGCATTCATTAACCGCTCGGCACTCGACTAGCGACTACATTCATTTGTCTTCATCATGGACTATTTTCTTTACAGCGTTGCTTTTATGGTGATTGTCTTCGGTACAAGTAGGTTATTGACTTTTAAAGCAGCACCAGAGACAAGAGACATGGAGACTAATAAATGCTAGTTCTATACTTGACTAGATTACGATGGCTTCCACTCCTCAAGGACCATATACCCTACTCTATATACGACCGACTACCTACAACCTTCAGCGGAGACATCGAAGCTGGCTTCACATCCTCCGAATTTGATCTCACAAATAATGTTCTTGAGGGCGACTCCCGATCCGGGCTTGATAACAAGGCAAAGCGAGAAATACGCAGAATCATGAAGAGCCGAGCTGTTGGCTTTGATGAGGCGCGTCGTTTGTACACCGAGCAACGCTTTGCGAAGAATAATATTGGACCGGATGGACGACCGAGGGATCCAAAATTCGTCTCGTTCTCATAGTACTTCTTTGACGTTCCTTTTTTCTATTCTGTTCACATAATACCATCTTTTGGCATTTTCCTTGATATCACGCATTGCAATGATTCTCTCCAGTGCGACTTTGCCTCCGGATTATTGATTGAGACTCGTATTTCTTCGTGTTTTTTTCCATTCACGTGTGACGCGTCTTTGAATTACTTGGTTGAGCGACTTGAATATCAATGGAACATGCTTCAGAATATCAAATCAATTTCCAAGCACACATTCTGATAATCCTTTAAGATATGATTCGTACTCAACGAGCCCTAGCATATCCAGGTGGCTGGAAGCCTGGAGGAAACGGTGGCGGAGTCCCTTGCGAACCGGGCATTGGACCTCCAAACCCAGCAGGGGGGGCAAATCCCGCTGGAGGTTGCGGCGGGAACCCAGGCTGTTGGGGCACATTACCGAAACCAGGTGGAGCAAATCCTTGTGGTGGTGGTGGAGGACCACCGAATCCTGCCTGAGATGGGGGTGGACGAGCTGGTAGGCCTGGATGAGGTGCTGATAATGGCTGTGCGGGAGGTCCAGGTCTAGGTAGCTGTTGAGCTTGCATGGGGATCGGGCCTCTACCTGCGGCAAATTCAGGTGGTCCACCAGCAGGTATAGGTCGTACTCCATCTGGAGCCATTGCGCCGGGGATCATTCCAGGTCCTGGGGCCTGTCCCATCATTTGCGGGGGTAGCGGTTGAGCCTGTGGCTGAACATTATGTCTGCGAGCCTGAGCAGCAAGCATTCTCTCTGCTTCGTCACCGTGTCTTTCTCCTTTTCCGTCTTTCTTGTAGGCATATTGTACGGATATTTCCTTGTTCATTAGATACTGTCCGTGCATGTTGGCTATCGCAGCGTCGGAAGCATCAAAATCGGCGAATGACACGAAACCATAGCCTTTAGATAAGTTGGCATCGTCTCTGGCGATCTGTAACAATTAGTCAAGTCCACATAATAATGATACATCAACATACCTTAGGTAAGGAAAGCAAAGTTCCGAATCTACTAAAGGTATCGTAGAGCACCTGCTCCGTGACCATAGGATCAAGGTTCCCAACGAAAAGCTCAGCACCAATCTCGACCGTCTTCTGTTTATCCGCAGAAGCCTTGTTGACACGGATAGGCTTTCCGTAAAGACGGACTTGGTTCATAATCCTGGCGGCATACTCTGCATCCTCTTCGCTGATAAATTCGACGAATCCGTAGCCTTGGTGTGTCTGTGTAACTCGATCCTTGGGCAAGTGGACGTTGACGATGCGGCCAGCTTGGAGCATAAGTTCCCAGACTAGACTGTCAGTTACTCGTTCGTCGAGGTTGCCAATGTAGACAGTGGCCTCTTTGTCCTGCTCCCTGCGCGTTGTTAATAATGATTAACGACATATGAGCTAAATACGTACCAATGCCTTGCGCCCGACATGGCGCGTTAGATCTTTAGAGGTTGAAAAATAAAAAGAAGAAACAATACTTTATTATTCTGATCGCGCCGGTACTCTAAAGACTTGGTATCAAAGCTTTGATGCTGCAAGAGTATGGTGGTTTGGCGGAAGAAGAACCGAAGGCGCAGAGAGCATTAAACGCTAAGTTTGGCCGAGCTAAAAAATTGTTAGCTTTCCGCCATTGCAGCCAACGTCAACTCTCCGACTTCACTCCAAGATTTCAACTAGCACCGAACATCCAATCTCCTTGCACAACAAGCTCGTTCGTATATTTGCGACTCTCAATAAATAAAGCAAAATGGTCCAATTCTCTGAAGAAACAAAGGTTAGTACAGTGATGAAGCAACGGTATCCGCAACTCATACTGATCTCTGTATTCAACAGGAGCGCATCTCCAAGGTCATTGAAGTCTCCAGAATCGCCGTTCACTAGTGAGTCATATTATCTACGATGTCCTTGAAAACTAGATGTCTTGCGCGAAACTCGTTTCTGACAAGGTGTGCTTCTTAAGTGGTTACCTTCCTTTCATAGTCTATCTCGGTAATGAACAATCCAACAAATCTGTCATGGTCGCTACCTTCATCGCTGACAAGTCAACAGGTTACACATACAGTGAACCCAAGCCCACTCTCTTCAAGTACATTTCCCGCCGGCTGATTTGACATTCATGCCTACATCCGCTAACCCAGCACGAACAGGCTTTTCTCCCCTCTCGCATAAACATACAACGCAATACGACAAAATACTACGATACGATAAATTATACTCTCCATAACATGCGAAAGGGAGGTTGATAGGTTGATATACAAGATTGGGTGCATTGGTCCTTTGGGTGTTTTTTTCTCTTCTCACTTCGATGTCTTAAAACACGCCATCAATATGCCTGCCATCATAATGTGTGAGCAAAATGAAGGAAGTATAGGAGGATAGGTTTGTCCTATACTTCGGAAACGATTGCTCTTTGTATAATATATTCAAAATTCGACCATACTTGTTGGAAGAATCTGCTTTTGATGACTATCACATACTGCAACATCTGGTACCACTGGTTCAAGTCAGAGAGCGTATAAAATCCCATGCCACGACCTAAACAAACTTTCAGTAAAACAGAGAGAGTCTCACACATCTGTCTTATCCGGCTTGTCTGGGGATTAGTTACTCTCGCATTGGTAGATAGCTCCCGGCTGGACGGGCCGATAATCTAGCTACAACGTGTGCCGTCATAGAAATATTTCGCGGGCAAGCTTGATAATCAATCCACCACTCCACAAACAACACATCGGCCAACACACCACAAGATTCGATGCGCTTTTTTTCTTGCCAGGACAAGATACCTACGAACTCGTGACAGAGTCAATGAGCCAAAGAAATGCATCCTCCACATCCATCGTCGAAACGGTAGCCGGGCTCACGGCCGGAGTCGTCTCAACACTGACTCTGCACCCGCTAGATTTGATCAAGACTCGCCTCCAAAGTATTCCTATTTCTCCTCCTCCACTATTCCCCTGTCACTGCAAAGCAATCTAACTGAGTAAATAGTTGACCGTCTCACCCGCCACCGAATCGGCAGCTCTCTCCGCATAATCAGCGAAATCTACCGCACAGAAGGCGGCATACGGGCTCTATATCGCGGATTGACGCCAAACATAATCGGGAATTCGACGAGCTGGAGTCTTTACTTTTTGTTTTATGGGAATATCAAGGAGGCAATTGCCGCTCGGGGGAGGGTTTATCATGAAGATGGACACGACGGCAATGGAGATAAGTTGAGTGCAACAGAGTACTTTCTTGCCTCGGGAGCTGCTGGTAAACTCTCGCATTCATACACCCGAGGAACATCTACTAATCGCCTCGCAAACAGGTGCCGCAACTTCAATACTCACAAACCCAATCTGGGTCATAAAAACCCGTATGCTCTCCAGCGGCTCCCACACGCCAGGCGCGTACCGATCCTTCGTCTCAGGCGCAACCCAAATCTTGCGTACGGAAGGCATCCCGGGGTTTTATAGGGGTCTTGTCCCCGCTCTGTTCGGGGTTAGTCATGGCGCGTTTCAGTTTATGGCTTATGAGAAGCTGAAGAGTTATCGGCTTCGACTCGGCGCCAGCAGTGGGAGCGGTAGCAATAGTGAAGGGGAAAATGCAGAGTTTACGAATGTAGAACTCCTCCTGATTTCGGGTCTATCAAAAACTTTTGCGGGCTGTATTACATATCCGTACCAGGTGTTACGGACCCGATTGCAGTTACAAGCTTATAATGCAGACGCTGTAGCAAACGGCGAAACAGCTAGAAGCACGTATCGTGGTGTATGGGATGCGACGAGGCAGATATGGACTCAAGAAGGTCTTTCGGGATTCTATAAAGGACTAGGAATGAGTCTAGTCCGCGTTTTGCCAAGTACGTGGGTTGTGTTTTTGGTCTATGAGAATACGAAGGCGGCTATGTACCGATTCTGATATCATGTATAATACGATGTAATATTATAGTTATTCTATGAGGATTGTGATGTATGATAGCAATGATGTATATAGCAGGACATTAATCTTGTAGAGAACGTCTTGTGATACTCCAATCATCCGGGTAAAGTACACATCGATACACATAGACGCACACAATATCATCGATCACTCTTCGAGTATACCGACAATGGTTCTCGATGGTGCATAACATGCCCCAACAGACCGCCATGGCTATGGTGTACTGAAGCAATAGCATGATGCGCATCTCGTTGTTGCTGCTGATGGTGGTGTTGGTGGTGGTGTTGGTGGTGGTGGTTGTGCTGCTGCTGCTCGTGTATATCCTCGTCTTCATCGCCGTCTTCTCCAAAACTGTGATAGTCACTCGAACCTGCATCACTGCCGATAGGTGGAGAATGCTGTTCATTCCCATTGCTGTTCCTATTGCTAGTGGATCGTCCGTTGCTTTTGCTTCCATTGCTGCTGGAGTTCTTATTCGGGTTCGTGCAAGCTATCTTTCGATCTTTACCTCGGCCTTTGATGCCCTTGTTACTGTTCTTGTATAGACTGGCAAAATACACCCATAGACTGCGGTCATCGGCCGTCATGACGTCTGGATTCGGCATGTTCGCAAAGCGAATGGTTAGATCGCGTAGAGTTGCTGCATGGAACTTATTCTGGTGCGACTTTTCTCCTTCATCAGCCTTTGTTACCTGGACATAGACGTGGATATCGCTACCTTCAGATTTCCCAATTGCGTAAACTGTTTCCAACAACTATCCAACTGACATGTATACGGTTTCGACTTGGCGTGGGTAAACATGTGCGCCCTCACATTGCCTTTCTGAGCAAAGGACTTGCCGCAAACCTCGCATTTGAACGGTCTCTCGCCCGTATGTCGCCGTTCGTGAGTCTGTAACGCACCACACAAATTCAAGTTCAATACGCGCTCTTCATTTCTGAGATAAGACAGGTACTCAAGAGAATCCAAAGAAAGAATCAAGCACATACCCGAAGATTTCCTAGTTGCGAGAATCGCTGTCCGCAGTGTGGTTCATTGCATTTCTACAATTTCTTATCAGAACTATAAATCCTCCCTCTTGGGGTAGTTGTACTTACAAATGGCTTCAGTCCAGTGTGGGCTCTCATGTGGATATCCAGATGAGTCTTTTGAGTAAACAGTTTCCCGCACCCTGGTAACGTACACTGATGTTTTCGTTTATGTTTCGTACTTCCATCAGGACTATCACTCACGACTCGGCCGCCGGACTGGGTCTGCGTTTGCGGGACGGACGTGTTTGTGTCCTGCGGACTTTCGTAGGAGCTATAACCCGTCATGCCGAGTTGGTAGGACATTTGTGATGCGTTGGATGAATAATGCGGCTGTTGCGACGCAGGAAATTGGTGATGGTGAGGTGGCGACGTAGCCGCCGATGTCACAGACGGAGTAGGTGGAGACGTAGAGCCGGTGCTATTAGGAACAGTTTCACGAGATTGAATGGTCTTCATCAACATGTCGACTTCTGTCGAGAAATTGATGTCCTTTGTCACGCCCGAAGGTTCCTTCTCTCTTTTCTGGGTGTTGACAATGGTATTCGAAGATGGAGAGACAGGAGTGAGGATATTGACACTATTGGTAGTAGATGCAGTAGTGATAGCGGGAGATGCGCCGGATCGATAGTCGTCCAGGATTCGTGATTGCTGCTGCTGTTGTTGCACGTTCTGCGGTGTCAGCCTAGTCGTTTGGACATGAGGCATCCGTCTTGGGGCCTGGTGGACATCTGGGGACGTCGAATGTATAGGTGAATGTTCAGTAGACAAATGTCCTGCTGTTGCGGCTTGTTGCGGATGTTGAAGAGCAAGAGGGCGGGCATGGTGAACCTGAGCACTATGAACATGAGTGTGAAGAGGCTGGGTATGCGCATGGCTGTGAGTCTGAGGAGGCTGTCCTGAAGTTGGGTGATGGTTGAATAGATGTGGTTGATGATACGAATTATGATACCCATTCATCATGTGTCCAGGGACCTCATATGGTGGTGACGGCATGTGAGGAGCATATGTGACCGGGGTAGCATGTTGGTAATATGGCAGTGTATTCTCAACATGAGAATCAATAAATCGAGGTGGCTCCAAAACCCTCAGCTCGTTATTCGGAAACCTATATGACATTGGTACCGTTGCGTCCATCACGGCTGCGGCCTATGGACGACCAAACGAGGAGCGAGGTTCAGTTTTGAATCGAAACAGCTGCTATCAACAGAGAACAACAGGTCTAGAGTATTGCTCAAGAAAGTGGCAGTAAAAGGTAGCGTTGTTCAGAGTATCGCGGTTATAATACCAGACCGGAGATGCAAAAGTCCGAGTTTCTTCTGCCTTGTGTCTTGCGACGGAGTCGTAGTCCTCGGAATAAGCCACAGCCAGTCTTCTCACGCTGCAGCCGTAGCTTAAGGTGCAATGACGAGCAGGCTGACCGGCGAGGTTGACACTTTATAAGAATCGACGCGCAACGCCAACCGAAAACACCATAGAACGACCAACCGAGCGAATACACTACATATAAGAAAGAAAAGAAAATAATGAAGAAAAGGAAAGCGAAGATCAACACGCTAAGGCAATCGGTATGAAGATACAAGGATGAGTAAGAAGAAGAAATAAGGGCAGGGACTGCGGTGAGCGGCGGACAGAGATGAAGAACTAGATATACATGACCCGTCTGTCTGGGCTTCTAGTTCTCAGTCTGACTGTAATTGTATCAAAAGAAGTGGAGACTCGCAATCGAACTTGGGGGTCACTGGTCAGGGACTCAACAGTTGTCGTTAGGTAAATCACGATCGTATTGTAACAGTCATGAATAGGGTTGGTTGCCGTCGTCTGCCTGCATCACCAGCCAATCTTGCGATCTCTCGGCATGTAACTTGTCAGTCAGGTTCGAAAGTTTGAAACCTTTTTCTGTCTTTGCTTTTCTCGATGCCAGAACTAAGCATAATGATCACCGGCACCGGGTCCCGAGAAGATGGGTGAGGGAAGTGGGCTTGCTCGCTTTCCACCTTTCTTTGCTTTTTCCTTTAGTCTTTACTTGTCTAGGCTCAACCGGCGAAGCTGAGCGAGCAACTCGGAGCGAGATCTTGGGCAGTGCTTTTCTCCTTTCTCCCCCTTTTGTCATTGGAGCTGGGCCGAAACAGGCATGGCACTAGGCTGGATATAGTATCTTGTATGTGTACGTAGCGTGTACGGAGTCCTGTATAGATTGGAAATGCCGGCTGGATGGGGCTGAAGCGCGGACTAACGAGCGGAAAATGCTGTAATGCTAGTCGAAGAGGTCGAATGGGGCCCTTTTTCTCTGACCGACCCATCCAGCTCCAGCTCAATTCGATCATTGCATGTCATCAAACATAGAAACAGGGCCGATCTGAGTAAAATGGGAGCCCCCGGCATAGCTGTAGGAGCCAATCGCGGAAGCTGTGGCAGAGTTCCGCCTGGAGGTTGACCAGTCGCTCGGAGACCTGCTAAGCTGCTAGCTAGTCTACTAGCCTGCTAGGGTGGTTCACGTATTTTTTAATTTTAATTTTTTTTCTTTTCTCTGTTCACCCTCTGGAGTTGTGCATTTAAGTTGTCAACCGCACTTTACAAATTATCCTTTACGGAAATACTACTCCGTGGTAGAGGCATTTAGCATCCCCAAGCTGGATATGCGAACGTGTCTGTCATGATTCCTTTCGTTCGTCTCGAAACCGTCTCCGTACGACATACGGTAGGTAGTACGGAGTACGTATTCTGAACACGTACTATTTTCATAGCCCGAAAATCTCGTTTGGCGCCGCGCACCAGGAAATAGCGTGGGTGCGTTCACTCCCAGTCTGAAACTTGTTGGGCAGGGATGTACATAACTAGCCAGCCAGGTGTACATAGCACATACGCCTCTGATCGTTACCAGATCTCGTAGATGCCACGGTGAGTGAACCCTGCCATGTCCGGATCGTTCTCGACGTATAAGATGCTTCCTTCGGCCAGTTCCAGATACGTAGGCAGCTGTCACACAGAACCTCTCACGATCAATGAAAGAGCCGATCCGTGCCAAGCTCAGCGTCTCGCATTGCAACGCGCTGCTCTGGTTGGATAGCGACGACGTAGTTGGTGCAGACAGAATATGCACTTGGAGTGACTGACCAGTGATCAGTGATCACTGAGCCAGATTTGTCTATACGATCGCGCAAGGTATGCGATCGGCGAATCACACAAGTCTGTGGCGTGTTCGAGCACCACGAGCGAACAGGCATAGATGACGGGGGGTTGCCTTTAGGACAGACCGATAGAGCGGTATCCGCGGCATCGATTATTTGTTTTTTCTTTCGTTCTTTTTTTTAACGTTTATCGCGCTGAAGTGCGTGTATGAAGCTGCGGACTTCTGATTTGACAGGGGGGCGTCAAGGTCGGGGCTAACAAGGAGAGCCAAGCTAATAAAACTAGGGCGTCCCAATCACCTTCGTAGCGGGCCCCCCGGAACGGCGCGAATGCAAATCCTGAGTGGAATAATCCAGCTAGTCCCCACCGAGTAAATAATCAATCAAGTCAAGCCATCTCCAAGGGTGTGTGCTGTTACTGCAACGCACCCAACCAGAGCCAAACCGCCGGGGCTGGGAGGCTGGGAGCTGAATCCTGCATCACATTCCTGATACAAACTACAGAGACTGTCAAGAATCGACTGACGGATGACCGGTGCCAAAACTTACTCTGGAGTGTCGTAGTCACGAGGCACGATCAGAGCGATCTTAGATCGAGTCTGAACTTTGCGTGTCACTGGAGAGAGACTAAGGACGTTCGGTGTCCACTTTCACTGAATGTTCACAGTCCCGCAGCCTGGGGAACGGTCTCCTCCGCTTTCATCTTTGAATTACAATGATACTGCATAGTAGATGACTGCGTATGCAGTCCGTAGTGAACATTCTCTACCGTACGGCACTCAGAACTTGGATTGGCGTCTTCAGTCGCGGCGCCGCAAAGGGCGTCCTACGCGATAGACCAAACTCAGGAAAATTCACCCATCCCGCGGCTACCGATGCAATGTGATTGGGTCATCCGTTGGTGAGTTTTCCAGCGGTCTCGGCCTTCCATCGATTTATTGGACAAAGAGTGCATCTGTATGGAATGGCTAGACCTCGGCTTGCCCTGTCATTGAACCCCGATTTCCGATCTCAACAGGCACATCCCAAGTTACTGCCTGAGAAGGCCAGGAATGTTGGCAGCCGGGCTTAGCTACTGGAGTGGGCTGGGTGGGGGACAAAAGAAATTATTTGTCTTGTGGAGCAGCGGGCTGCGCCGTCGCGAGCAGATTGGACGAATGTGCAGACTCTGACTCGCCTGAGTTCTCGCTAGGTCGAGCATAGTACATAGTGTACTAGTCGTACATAGGAGTAAGCAACTGACAAGGGTGTTCCCACTAAATTGTGCCGGCATGGTTTGGCTGTTTGGATTCCGGAGGAACGTACCCACTCTGTCACAGTTCGGCCCCTGAACTTTTCGTCTTTCACAGAGGGAATCGTATTCATAGTCATATGCAGTTCTAGACCCGAGAGTCAATTGGCAGTTGGAATGGTTCTCGCAGAGAGCACCCTGCATAGGGACAGACGGTCAGTCGGGTGGGCTTGTATGAGTTATTACACATGGCCGACGAGGAGCGCAAAAGAGAAAGCAAAGATGAATGAGGTACTTCCTTCCTCAGCAACATAGTAGACAGCCACAGGCTCATATCCCATGAGCCATGCCCTATCTATAGGTGAACCGTAGTACTCCGATGACATCGAATTAATGCGTCGTGGCGGATACTAGATTGAAGATCGCCCGCGGCGCAGCAATATTCAGATTGGTGAGAAGGAACTAGTCCTTCCCCGGTGTCAAATAGTGCGCTGCTAGATATGCCCTTTTCTCGCACCGAATCTCAAGACAGTCGTAAGATACGGAGACACGAACGTGCAAAGGGAAAGACGAGACTTATGTCCTGATAGGCTGACACCGCAAATGATGGAATATAATACGGAGTTACTGTCGACAGGTCAAGATACTCGCACCGCCCCGAGTCGGCACGCATTCTTCCTAAGCGAATATTACCTGGCTGGCTGCTTAACGTTTCCTAATATGAGCCATAACATTTGCCGATCTGGCAGTCAATAATACGAAGTATGTGTACGATGTGACCATGTATTTTCAGTCACAGTGGAGCCCGGAACCATATGACATATCCCCGAACTAACACATTCGACGATCTCTCGATGGAGTGAGTCCAAAACTCCAAGGCTGTGGTTCGGGAATAAGCAATGTTTGACATTGTTGCTTGGATTGGATTAGGTACCCTTTTCTTCTCCATTTGTTTCAATTGGAACTTGCACTAGCAGAAGACTAAGATGCGTGGGTTATTTACGTCTATGTATAGTATGTCTATAGTATGTCGCTACTTACGTAGTAGTGTGAGTAGAATTAGTTAGCTGCTATTTGCTACATGCATACAAGGGACTGCTCCATCCATCTCATACCAATCTAGATTCTATGGCATCATTGGCTGTAGACCCGAGAATGGAAAGCGTGAATGTGGTAAATCTGTGTAGACATCAATTGAATCAAATCACCTAGCCTTTCCGTTCAGCACATCAAAACGTATAGCCCATCTTCACCTACCAATTCCTCCTTGGAAGCGATTCGGCGTCGTTCGATCCATTCCGTTCAGCACTCAAAACTAAATCCACCCCAACAGCGTACGCAAACACAGATAAAGACATACAGGAAATAACAAAATCAAGAACAAAGAGGGAAACAAAATATATAAAAAAAGGTCATATTGCGCCAAACTTTCTGGTCAATTGTCTCATCTCGTACATTCCCCGATCCATCCAATCATCGCCCATTGTAATTCGAGTATCTATTACCGTATGTTAGAGATGAAATCTTTCTTCTTTTCTTCCTTCCCCTGTTTTTATTTCATATAGCTCAATGATACTTCGAGGGCTGGTGGAAAAGCGAGATTTCGACGTATGTACAAAAATCTCTCCAGTAGCATGTCTCGTTTTTTTTATCATTGCAGGAATTCCACATACCTCCAGATTCGTGCTCGCATGTCACCACTGCCTGTGGCGAAGAGATTATTGCTAGGGCTAGGTGCGACGGAGATGACTATTGCCGTTAGCTTATACACCTGCAAATATAAATAATAGCTCTGTCTCACCTGAGTTCTTGTGTCCTTGCAACATCATCTGCGCGCTTCCTGTGTTGGGATCCCAAAACTGAACTCCGCGGTCCTTGGATCCACTCATGACCCAGTGTCCATCAGGTGTCAAGCAGACACTCAATACAAAGTCCTTCCAAAAATGGTCAGCATAAACAGAATTCACGTCTGGAGAGGCTATCAATTACCTTGTGACCCTCAAAGGTGCGCACACACTTGCCGCCCTTGACACCGGTTCCAGGAAGCATGCCTCGGGGTGCTGTGAGCTCCCACATCTTGATAGTCTTGTCCAAGCTACCACTGACAAGGTCGCGACCATTGGGTGCAAACGCAACGGAATAGACGCTGTCCTTGTGACCATCGGGATTTTCTAGGCGCTCAACGAGGTAACCGGTAGTAGTATCCCATACACGAACACTCTTGTCAAGAGAACCAGCTGCCACATAGTGGCCATCTGGAGACATAGCAACGGTGGTGACACCGTCTTCGATGCTAAGAGTGTAAACCAGCTTACCCTCCAAGACGTCCCAGAGACGCACGGTCTTATCACCACTACCAGAAGCAATATAACGACCGTTTCCTGCAAAGTCGAGAGAGTAGATATCTTGCTCGTGACCCGTGAACACATGCTTGATAGAACGAGTGGCAATATCCCAAACCTACCACGGCAAAGTTAGCATCTAATGCAAGAATAATGACGCGATTGTATAGGCTTACCCTGATCTGCTTATCCTCCGCACCTGTAGCAAGGTATTTGCCGTCAGGGCTGAAGCAAACGCTACGAATGTAGAGATCCCCGTCTTTGTCGACGGATTCATCTTGAAGCGTGGCTACATTCTGGCCGGTAGCGACATCAAAGATCTGGGCAGAACGGTTACAGCCAGTAGCAACGTATTTACCATCGCGACTGAAACGGACGCAGCAAACAACACTGTCATGCACCAAATGATGGACGAGCTCAACGTCCAACACACGCTGTACCTCCGGGTTGAAGACAGCATACCAGTCGGGACCTTCGCGTTTCTGGGTAGCAGGAAGATCATCAGGGTTCCAGTTGGCCAGAGTGTTTCCTGGACGCTCACGGACAAGTTGTCCTGTAGGTGTTGGGCGAGGGATCTGAGGAGAAGCGCCAGGGGCCGGGTAATTGAGCTGATGAGTCTGCTGGGGAGTGGCAGGTCCCGGTGGAGCTCGGCCACGGCCTTTGCCGGGACCTGGAGATGCAGTGGGTGGAGGAGGAGGCCCGTACCCTAAGAATGAAACAAGGCCAGTCAGGCTATATATACAATCATGCGCGGGCGGCAAACGTACCATTGACACCAGCGCCGGGCTGGTACCCTCCGTAAGAGCTCTGCAGAGGCTGAGGAGGTCCTTGTTGCGCAGCTGGAGCAGGCTGTTGAAGGCCGTGCTGAGGTGGCTGCTGGTCTTGAGGAGGGGGAGGGGCCAGACCGGGACCACTACCTCCTTGGTTGGCCATTATACCCCCAAAAAGATTGTTTGTACCGTGTCCTAGCGCTGGAGGAGCTTGTGATGGTCCTGCGTGGGTAGGACCGCCGACATGCGATGGGACGGTCTGAACACCGCGCGATTCAAGCTCGTGGCGCAAGACTCGAATTTCATTTTCGTATCTGATACAAAGCGAACATTAATACAGAATGGTATTAGAAGATAAACTGCGGTGGACGTACTCGGCCTTGATTTTGATCTGCGCTTGTTCGAGCTGGTAGACCTTTTGCCTGATCATTTCCATCTCCTGAATTTGACCGGTCACTGGATTCACAGTTAGTCGCGCCCTGTAAGCATATGGAAGACTTGTAGGATCGCAATTTAAATCCTTCAAGTACAAGAGAAAATACTAACATTGGTGTTCAAACTCGCCAGTACTCCGAGATTGGCTCTCGAATTCTTGGCGCAGCTGCTCCAACAACTCCGTCAGGCGGTTGTTTGGTGCAGGCACCATCCCGCGGTGTGCGTTATACATTGTGGTCGATTCCGACTAAAAGAGATTGGGACACTCGATAACGAGAGCGATGGTAATAACGGAACGAGCCCCTCAGCCTGCGAAAGACAGCTAGCTGTTGAAGATGTCAGCGCGAAAAGTCAATTGAAGCGATCCAAACGGCGGGCATAAGGAGTGTACGACACGTGTCGCGTGACGGGTAATTGGCTGTCAAGGAAAAGAGAAGGGCTAGACGGAGGTTGAGACTTACCTTGGGGTGTGCCAGGTTTGACTTTGGGCTGTTGAGGATGATCCAAGGTCAGGCAGGTCGGGCGCGGAGAAGATGGCAGGAACGGCCGTGGTGGTCACGGCGGCTAGACGCTGGGCGAAATTGGCTGGGCGGCTGTTTCTTTCCTTGGCGCGGATGGGCGGCTGATAGGCGACTGTCGAGCCGTTTGCCGTGCAGTCGAGAGCCACGCAGAAGCAGCAATAACAATACCGGCTGGCGAGCGGCTCAGAGACGATCGCAGGGTTTACGAGAGCAATTTCGCAATGTTAGTAATGGCGATTGCCAGGAGAAAGCGACGGTGAAAGAGCTAGCTGGGAGGAGAGAGGAGCAGTCAGGATTGCTCTGAAGTCGGGATGTGACGAGATGGGAGAAGGAAAGAAAAGAAAGAAAGGGTAGGGACGCCGGCCCCACAGCACCGATTCTTATTTAGCTGCTTTGGCCATGATGCTAGTGGGCAATTGGCTGCTTACGTACTTGCAGCGTTGCAGCCTCAGGCGGCGGTGGGGCGCCCACTGCAGCCACGGCCGCCCCGCCGCTTTGGGTTAGCTTGATTGAGTCATGAATGAAGTACTACTAAAATCTGCGTATAATCCACATTTTTGCTATATGGTACCTAGCTTACAAACGTCAAGCACCATTGCATCATGTGAGGTTCTTGGCTAGCGCGGGAATGCCGGAGTTTGGGCTGCGCATGATCATGTCCTAGCTCATCATCAGCAGCTTATTCGGAGACACGGATCTTGACCTACCGTCATCCAGGTCGGCAACCAGTTAGCGACGAAACCCATCATCGCAGCGTTTGGTCCTCTGTATATAAGGCCATTCTTGCCCTTGCCAACTATATCCCCATACACGACCTGAGCAAATTCATCGACCGGCCCGCCCGCTGGCTTAGCAGTGCCCGTTACCCAGCCATTGATGTGATCCTTGATGCTTTCATACAGAGACCCCGGTGGCAGGCTTAATTCACTAACATTAGCGTCAAAATTTGTGGCGATAGTGCCCGCCATCACAGCAACAACAGTGACTCCAAAGGGCGAGAGCTCGTGACGCAGAGTTTCGGAAATATTGGCCATCGCGATCTTGGATGAGCAATACGGAGCATGCCATGGCAGGGGCACGACAGCACCGCAGGATATGATATTGACGATACGGCCGTGACTGGCGATCAGCAGGTCCTTGCAGGCCTGTATCATGCGAACGCTACCCCAGAGATTGGTATCGTATAGTTTCTGAGCTTGCTCAATATCCATATCAAGAATGGGGGTTATATACCCCAGACCAGCATTGTTCACCAGTACGTCAAGTCCCCGGCCGCTTTCACTGACGGCCTTGGCGGCAGCCATCACGGAAGACATTGACGTGACGTCGAGGGATAGAACCGTGACATTAGACAGAGTGGTGAGCTCTTCGGACAATTTTGATGTATTCCGCGCGGTGGCAAAGACATGGTGCCCTTTTCTGGCCAGGAGGAGTGCAATGGCTGCGCCAATGCCACCTGCCGAACAACCTGTTACCAGAATCGACTTGAGAGACATGGCTTGAGATGGTGTGATATATAGATCTGAGTATTTTATAGCGGATGTAGAGGAGAGAAGGGAATCGTTTACTTTATATGAGAAGCTGCGTAGAGTCTTTGTTCGTGAACAGTACAAAATCGAATGCCCTATTTTAGCCTAGCTAGATTAAACATGACCCGATGATTTGCTGGTTCGTATACGTAGTACATTCCAACAATGTACCCCAATTAAGATACTACTAGCAAGCCGTACGGAACAACTTTCGACCGGGGGGATGGATTACTAATGAACTCAGTCGATGCGAGCCACTCTGCGCCACAGAAGCAAGCCACACCTGGTGATGGTCGGATTCCGAAGTTCCGCTCTCGTGTGATGCGCAGCCACGCGCTGATTGGCGGAATCCCCTTGCGGGTGATAGTTGTTCCGGCAGCATTCAGGGCGGGTGGTTCCACCCAGTACCGAAATAAAATCAATCCTCTCCTTCCTTGCTCAGTCAACTGTACATATATACGGAGCCGCAGGACAATTCCAATTTGCACGTCCTCGGTGATATCGCGCTAGGTATCATTCAGCAAAGATCTATTCGAGGATAACAGCGCGCGCTTGACTCCGCCATGGATGTCGTTCTCGAAGTCTTCGACCTCCTGATAGGGGATCGCCTGTATGCGACTACCCTTCCGGCCACCCTCACAACGTCGCTGTCGCCAGCGCTTTCGACCTTTATCGAAGATGCGAATAACACTCTGGCGCTGTTTGGCGATGCTTCGGTATACAAATACCAACCGGCCACGACATATTTATACGTCGAGCCGTCCAAATATGCCTACCTAAGTGCATGGCCGCGCGATAACATTTACAGACAGGCTTTCAGCCTATTCTTGATCACATGGTATGTTGAACAGCAGTGCTAAATTCTCTACATATGGTTGACTGATTGGTTGCAGGCTCTTCGGCGTCCTCTTATATTTCGTCTTTTCTTCCTTATCATATGTTTTCGTCTTCGACAAAACCACATTCAAACACCCCAAATATCTCCGCAACCAAATTCGCATGGAAATTGCGCAGACCATGGAAGCCATGCCTATCATGTCCATTCTCACGACCCCATTCTTCCTGGCCGAAGTCCGCGGCTACGGCAAAATGTACGACACCTTCGCCGAGGAGCCCTTCCCCTATTACAGCGTCCTGCAGTTCCCGCTTTTCCTGCTCTTCACAGATTTCTGCATCTACTGGATTCACCGTGGTCTTCACCACCCTCTTATTTACAAGAGATTGCATAAGCCGCACCACAAATGGATCATGCCCACTCCCTATGCGTCCCATGCCTTCCACCCCGTCGATGGCTGGTCGCAGAGTGTTCCCTACCATGTTTTCCCATTCATCTTCCCTCTGCAGAAATGGGCCTATGTCGTTCTCTTTGTGTTCATCAATTTCTGGACCATCATGATCCACGACGGTGAATACGTGGCCAACAGCCCCATCATCAACGGAGCCGCATGCCACACCATGCACCATCTCTACTTCAACTATAATTATGGCCAATACACGACGCTATGGGACCGCGTGGGAGGAAGCTACCGCAGACCCAACGAAGAGCTATTTCAGCGTGAAACCAAGATGGGACAGAAGGAGTGGGAGAAACAGGCAAAGGAGATGGAGAATATCTTGCAGACGGTCGAGGGTGATGATGATCGTCATTATGTGGGTGAGGAAGAGACTAAGAAGACTACTTGATCTTCATGGTCTAATTTTCCACCTTTGGCACCACAGTGCTCTCCCCTATCACTTCATTGATTGGTTGATAGGCAGCGCAATCGCGTGTCGCCCATACATATAATTGTTCGCTTTCAAGTTTCCTGGAGATGAATGTTCTCATGACCCCATGGCCGGCAGCTCTTTTCTCTTTCTGCCATTTTCCCTGCCCGCCTGTATTTCTACTATTCGTTGTAATATACTTTGTCTTTTCTCTTCTTGATGTTCTGTGTTGTCCCGCATTAGACATGCTCATTGCATTACATATTAATAGTTTACGCTGTAGAGTAGTATCTACTACCCGCCACAAAAACATTAATGAATGAATCATCGGACTATATTAAACCAAAAAGAAGATTAAAATATCATGCACAGTTGTATTCGTAGCTGCCCCAAATCTTTAAACTTTGCCCTCTGAAATCCCTGATATGAAGTGAAAGATCGTTCTACCTCGCTGCAACCCCATCGAAAGTCCTCCCTATTCGACAGCTAGATACCTGGTGAACGTGGAAATGGAAATGAAAGGGGAAAAAAAAATCATAGACTCCATAGCGCCCTTACGCCTCTCCACATGCAAAATATGATATCACGTAGAAATGTCCATGCATTACAAGACATGAAAGGGAAATAAAAAGTTAGGTTGATAGGCTCGTTGATCTATTACAGATCGATGTAGATATTGGATTGTCGCCCCGGTGAAAGAGAAAGGGACTCTTGACCAGTCGACGATCTTAAATCTTCGACGTGACCGTAACCATTGGGGATTGCTTGCTGGGAACCGCGACGAGGCGTAAAGTCACTAGCAAGTGCCTGCCGTTTTGGTGGCCGAATGGGCAGATCATCATCGTCGTCGTCGTCGTCATCACTCAAAGTCAAATCAACGACTTGCGGTGGTGGCCTCTTCTGGCTGGATCGTGGTATGCTAGGTGTCACCCTTTGTGAGCCATTTTGTGTAGCGGTGACTGGTGTTGCGAGCAGGGTAGCCAGAGGCTCTGAGGAGGTTGCTTCTCGCTTCAGCTTTGGTGTGAATAGATCCGTGATTTCGACGAAGTCGTCGTCGGAATCAGGGCTTGCTTGGCCGCTTTTTTCGGGCTCTTCTTTTTTATCAGCGTGCCAGACGCCATTTGGTTCGATAGTTACTTGCTCTAAATCAGTGGATGTAGAGTGTAAGATGTCCTCCACGTATCTATATATACGATTAGTTCCAAATCCACGTTCAGTAAAAGCGCGTAATCACTTACTGGTCAACCTGTAAGGACTCAAAACTCGTCGATTTGTTACAAACTGGACAAGTCCAAGTGGGAGCTTGCTCTTGCAATTGAAGAAAAGAGGATGCATCAAAGCACTGGTTGTGTGTGCAGCTGATCGATCGGCAAGGGATCTCGATGCGTAGGGTAGATAGTGGACATTTCAACGACATGACCGTAGAGGTGGCGACAATGTCTGCATCATGCGCTCGACTCCGCACTGGTATTGATTAGCATGAGTCTCCAGAGGAAATGAAGTAGGTAAAACGTACTTTCGCGTAGAACTTGGTCCCTTGTAATCTTATTCCTTGCCTTTAGCGCCGCTACTAATTCTTCGACAGGATGTCGTTTCACGAGATTGACAACTACATAGAATTTCTGTCCATGTGTAAGCGAGCTTCACAACATACGAAATAGAAAGACATACCTTTTGAGTCAGAGCGAATGTCATGGCGACCAAGTTCGTATACCCCGCTCTTTTTCGAATGTAGCTTGTAATATCAGCGGGCCTTGTCGAACCTGGCCGATTCTTGAGGCCTCGTAAATTTGCTTTAACATCATCCAGATTGGCTTTCAACTCGACTTGATACGGAAAGGCGATATCAGATTTCGAGAACTGGTTGAGGCCAGAGTCAGCCGCGCAAAAGACCATGACGCGCAGGTTGGGGTCCTCTTGGAGTCTTTGCGCCGTGGTAGCTGAGAGGGTAAATTTGAGCTCGACTGTGTCTCTGGTTTGTTCCCGAACTGAGAAAAATGTACTGTCAGCAATGAATCTTTCGACCATACGCCACGACCAACGAACCTTTGCATTCCACCGTTGAAGATAGTGGCTCAAGAATCTTGTAAAATGGACTTTCTTTGAACATGAGGCGACCGCTCGCGAACGGTTGAGAAGGCATTTTGGATGTGTAGACGTCTCTGGACGTGGGTCTCGAGGGAACGTACGATGGCTGAGTAGGGTAAGTTGTTGTATCCGTGGTTGTAGAACTAGGGAATTGGTTCTGAATTCCAGCTATGGTGTAAAGTTTTCTCGCAATCCGTTCATACTCATCAATAGAGCCACGTTGGTGCATCCTCTCAAGATCTAGAGGAACAAAATAGTAATTAGCAATCATGCCACAGAAAAGAACGACATGCGATAAGAGAGAAAGAGACATCCTCACATTCAATGAGCCGTAACTGAAGGGATATTTTCACGCCAGAAACAGCAAGTCCCTCACTCCTCAAAGCTTCCTTCATTTGCGCATTTGTCATGGTCTTGATTATCATGACCACGTTGGACATGTCGACTGAGGACGTCATCTTGGAAAGATTTCAAGAGCTCTGGATGGGTGCTATCGGGTCTGGTTTCGAGGATGTAATAGCCTGTGAATGACGGCTTTCTTGTCCTGTCTTAAGCTGTCAGACATTTCATTATATCATAGGAAATGGAGACAGCTTGTCAGAAGACTCGGTCAAGAGGGTGGTTGACGAGTATGAGTTCTGACTAGAAAACGTAGTTGAGTTCTCCCAGTGTATGGCGAGTCGACCCGTCCCGGCTGCCAATAGCGGGAGTCTCTGGATCGCCGCCCGTCTTACGTATGGTTGGAACAGGCTGGACCCTACCCAACAAGTAGACAGAGGAGGTGAGAATGCCCTTTCTGCTAGAGCTCGAGTTTTATACAGATTTTCTTTCAATTGGACATTTGAAGCGCCTAGATTGTCATGTACTTCGAGCGATGTATCGTGTATTGCGACGCTGAATGACAATACATTATCGTGTAATTTTAGTGTTATAATACATGTTCTAACTTTATTTGGTTAGGTCAACTTATATAGCCCAGGGAAATTTATTTTTTTCTTGAAACTCATGTAAGTCTGGCACACCAAAGACTTGATTCTTTCTAATCGCGAAACACCTTGACTCCTTATACCCTGGTCTTCGAACCTCCTCGGCGCAGATAAACGAACAAAAATGGCAAAAAGCATTCGCTCTAGCACCAAAAAGAGAAATCACGCCAAGTTGCGAAGTACAGTGTTCGGTCCTGTCGTTGATGCACGAACTGAGAGACTTTCGGCCAAATTACAAGAGCTTGCGGCACAGCCCCTGAAGATTGAGACTACCAAAGACACTTCAGAAGAGAATGCTAAGCCTGAAGCAGAAGTGGAAGATGAGAGTGACAGTAAGCGAACCAATCCCACCCCAGGACCTTTCTCTCGAGATTCATTCGTGTCGGGGTTCGAGGCTAACTTTTAATCGCAGAAATGGCTATTGACGAGTCGGCAACCACACAATCCAGCTCTACGAAACAACGATCGAACCGTGTTAGGAAGCAACCCAAAAGGAAGCCCCGCAATACGATGGTTTTCCCTAAACCACACCAGGGCAAACAACGAAAGAGTCAGAAGAAGAATTAGAAAGAACTATCAGCAGTGAGAATTAAGGACAATTATATCTCTTCAAACGTCACAATGGGGTTTGAGGTCCCGTTGGCACGGTGTTCGGCGTTATCACATCTTGATCTAGATGGAATCCTGAGTCAATACGCAGACGAGAGTTGCTTCGCAACTTCGCAATTAATAAGGAACACTAGGAGCACTTGGGTCCGAAGTATCCAAGGCACAGCCGTCTCCAACACAGACCCTCGAAAATACTCCCTTACGATGATTGGCAATCGATCAGTAAACCCTGTCGGCGCTTGATACCAGGTCAACTTACACAGGGAACTAGACTTTGGGCTATGTTTTGACTATGGCTTTTTATATTGTAGCTTAGGCCGTCCTACGCAAGCAAGCATAGTGTTGATCAATGGAAATATAATTCAAAATTCCATCTTTATTTTTTGTCGAGGTAGAAAGCGGTGAGCATAAATCCGAAAACGCCGCGGGTGGCCGATGGCAGAATCGGAAGTATGTAAATAGACTCCCTTCCTTCATTGTCCTTGTAGCAACAAACTTGCCCACCATAAAAGGTGACACATTTTGTTTTCGATGTTTCCAAGAGTCGTTCATTCATAGGCTTATCCTCTCCCTCTCTTTTTTGTGTTCATACCCAGTCATTTCGCGCCAGAATGGTCGGGACTCTTTCGAAATGGACACTTTTCCTCGTGAATGCATTGATCCCGGTCTCAGTGCTGTTATTCTGTTCAGGATATTTTCCATACAAACCAATTCTTTCAGGAGCAGCTGAGCCGCCAGTCTGGGGAAAGGCACTGCCAGTTTTTGATAAGGTCATACTAATGGTGGTTGATGCTTTACGCAGGTAGCTAACTACATCAAGAACTACGGAAATGGAAATATGCTTATTCATTGCTCAGTGATTTCGTGTATTCAACTAATTCCGGCTTTGTATTCACCCAAAAGTCAGTAATGAACTCTTTGATTCTATCCTTTACTGTGCATAGTGCGTTAGAGCTGATTTCCGTAGTTTAATCCGTACTGGTGCTGCATGGCCGTTTACGGCACATGCGAGTTCCCCGACAGTTACAATGCCCCGGATAAAGGCGATAACGACTGGATCAGTCCCATCATTCTCAGATGTCGTGCTCAACATCGCCGAGTCTGAGAGTATGTCGACGCTAATTCATCAAGATAGTATCATCACTCAGCTCAAGAACGGTCTTCCCGGGAAGATGCTCATGTATGGAGATGATACGTGGTTGAACCTGTTTCCAGATACGTTTGATCGGTATGATGGAACGAGTAGCTTTTTTGTTTCGGTTCGTCCCGCCTATTTGATAGCGTTGGTCCATTGATTAATTTGCGCTATAGGACTTCACTGAAGTGGACAATAATGTTACAAGACATGTCTCGACGGAGCTCGCTCAAGATGACTGGTCTGTCATGGTGCTCCATTATCTTGGATTAGATCACATTGGTCACAAGGCTGGACCAAAGAGGTAGGTCAGATCGCTTCCTAAGACCATGCCACAGCTAACCCCTGAAAGCTCCCACATGATCCCCAAGCAGAAAGAGATGGATGGTATCGTTGAAACTATTTACAATGCAATGACCGCCGAAGCTCATCTAGATTCAACCATTCTGGTCCTGTTAGGAGATCACGGAATGAACGAAGCAGGAAACCATGGGGGTTCATCTGCAGGGGAGACATCACCGGCATTGACTTTTATATCTCCCAAATTGCAAGCTTATGCAGAGAAGGCGGAGCTCAATGGCCAGAAGAGCCCCATTGAAGCTGAAGAATTTGAGTATTACCGTACAGTGGAACAATCAGATATTACTCCAACATTGGCGGGACTACTCGGAGTCCCTATACCATTGAACTCTCTTGGAGTCTTTATTCCGGAGTTCCTCGGCTTATGGGAAAACGGTAAGTGGATTCTAGGTGTCATAGGCTTGGCCATTTGCACTAATTAATATTTGGACACATAGAAGCGGACAGGTTGGCCATGCTCCGAGAAAACACCGTGCAGATTCAAAATGTGATCAAAATGGCATACCCCAAATTTAGCACTAATGGCGACAAGATTAACGAGGTATCAAGCGCCAACGGTGCTGTGCTAGGATCCTCCGCTTTGGAGAGACTAGAATACGAATTCATAGCAGCCGGATTGTCCATGTCGCCGGACGAAAGATCTACAAGAACGCATTATAAGTTTCTGCATTCAGCGCAGAGTCTGATGAGTGGTGCCGCAAGCAGCTACAAACTTTCAATGCTATATTCTGGCACTCTGCTCTCGGCTTTTGCCTGTCTTGTCTCTGCTGTTGTTGCATATTACACCTTATCGACATCCCGAGTCTCTTCTATGGGATTCCTGGTTATCACCTCGATACTGCATGGCGCTATGATGTTTGCTAGTAGTTTTGTGGAGGAAGAGCAGCAATTTTGGTATTGGATTACCTCCGCTTGGGCTGTTTATATTCATTTGAAATCGTAAAAGCATTCGAGCTGCGTCCGATTTTAATCATTGACTAACCACGAATCTAGGAGTTCAAAATCTGGGGCCGCTATACTATCGATCAAGAACATTATTTATTCAATTTCATTCGTGGCGGCCTGTCGCTTCACACGCCGATGGAATCAGACCGGACAGAAGTTCGCCGGCGAGCCTGATATCGTCCAATATCTTACTTCTTCTCAGCCCAAAATACTCTGGGCACTGGTACTCCTTACATACATGGTAAACTGTCAATCTACCATTCAATCAGCGCCCTTCAGCGATATATTTGGCAAATCGTTGTGGGCGTTCTTATCTGTTACGACATCCTTGGCGGCCTTCATCTTCAAAATATCTTTCACAGCAGCCGATGCTCCAGAACTATTGGCCCCTATGATGCTTAGAATCACAGAGTGGGGGTTTCAGACCTCACTTGTCTTTCAAGCTCGAGTCGTATTTATTGGTATTGCTCTTCTTGTGGGGATATTCGCTTTTTCTCGTTTTATAACACGGGATGTACAGAAAGGTAGGCGATTCATAAGTATGTCAAAGCTTGAGAGACTTCGTCTAAGACACACATTTCGCTTAGCAGGACGAAAACGCCTTCTTCATGAAGCCATTACTTTGTTCCTTATCACGCAGTCACGCGCAACGAATATACCCCTGTTCCTCCTATTCAAAGTCCAGGCTTCGATCCTCGAGCTACTCAACATGAACAGTACAGAGACAACACTGAACCTGATTCTGATGCAGCACGTCGCATTTTTTGCATTTGGCGGATCCAACGCACTATCCTCCGTCGATCTCTCCACAGCCTATAATGGAGTCAGCGATTACAACGTCGCCATCGTCGGGCTATTGACCTTCGTAAGTAACTGGGCAGGACCGATATGGTGGATGTCAGAAACAGCCATCAATCAGATTCGCATGACCCGAACAGAGGCAACGAATAGGGTAGCGCTACTGTCTTTTAGTACGACGATGGAATTATTGGCTGTCATGACAGCCTGCACCATGCTCAGGACACACCTATTTGTATGGACGGTGTTTTCGCCTAAATTCTTGTATAGTATCGCATGGGCAGTGGCAAATCATCTCGGTATGAATTTGTTGATGACATATGGTCTGTCCTTTTGAGTCGAGTTGAGTTTGAATTTTGCTGTATATTATTCTTATTTTCGCTTTTCGTTTCAACCCAGCGAACCAAAAATGTCATCGATGGCATTACCGGACTTCTTTTTCTTGGATTTGGACTTTTTGACTTTGGTTGTGTCTTTTGCAGGAGGCAGCGTTCCCACCTTTTCGGCATCGCTACTGCGTCTTGAAGATTTCTTCTCGCTGACAGACGGCGTAGATAGTACCTCTTTCTCTTTCACAGGCTCAACATTGCGCCGAATAGGAACGCCAAAATCGCTTTCGATGTCCATGTCATGTGTATCTGCTGTCAATGGAATTGCTTCTTTCTGTTTTACAGAAAGTCCTTGTCGTGGGCGCAATGGCAACGGCATGACAACCCTTTTTGTCTGTGCGAGCGCCGCTAGGAGGACTGTCCCAAGCGTCGAAAATTGTCCGTCAGCGACCACAGTTGAGAAAGCGCTACATATTTGTCGTAAATTAGCCCTGAATCCAACCCTCTGAGAGAATAGAGGTAAACAGACATACACATAAGCTTTTGGAACTACACGAGTATGCAAATATCTCGAAATATTCATACGTCTCTTCTCATTGCCAGACGCATCTATCAACCTGACAAGACTTCGACGAAGAATGGATAACCATTTCCACCAAGCGGTACCGCCGTGCTGGTTTTTGTTGCGATGGTATATGAGGTGCACGGTAGAAAATACCGCCTCGAGGCGAGATACATCCATTTTTTTGAGAGTGATATACGGAAAATTTTTGGTCCAGGGTCTTTCGGATGGGTGGACGTTGATATAAGCTTTTTGTGTGGAAGTTGCTTCCTGAGGCAGCAAGGCACTGACCCACTTCATCCTTTTCTTCTACTCTGGACAACTACGTACAGACTCCTTTTCGACACAGGCAATTGACTAGGCACTGTATTTCCTTGCATTTTTGAATATGTATTCCTTGGCGAATGTCTACTTTCTTAGAACGACGGCAGTCCAAACAATCTAATGGTTGCCAAGTCAGTTGTTTTGAACTCTTCCTTGCGTGACACCAGCTCCTCGACATCCCAATTTGCGCATACAAACTTGCCACGCAGAAACTCGGCCTCAGGACTTGCTAGCCACACTGAGAAGTGACCGGGTAGATCAACTAAGCCTCTCATTAGTTGCGTTTCAATTGACAAATCGGGATATCTTCATGCCTACCATGGTCTGCGCCTTTTAACCCAATACTTTTGGCCATCTCCGTCTCGATCTGTCCCGGCTGTATGCTCACCACACGATGGCTGGGGTTTTCTGCGGCGAAGTACTCCCAAATCTTCGTCGCTGCAAGCTTACTTGCGGAGTAGGAAGCTCCGCCTGGCAATGGAGGCATTACGGCAGCGATGGACGAGATATCGATAACAACTGCATGATCCTTGCGTGCTGTGCGAGCAAAAGCTCGAGCTGTATATATAGAACCTCTCATGTTCGTTTCAAATACTGCGCAGGCACTGTCGTTGTCTAATTTGGTAACCTGTTCAGTTGATACGCAACCTGCATTGTCCACGAGGATGTCGACGGGTCCGAACTCCTTAGCGACAAGGTCAAAGGCAGCATCAACATCATCTTTCTTAGAGACATCAGCAACGCCAGTCAGGACTTTGAGATCCTTGAAAGAGTTTTCAAGTTTCTTTGCCGTTGAAGCTAATACCTTGTGACGACGACCGATAATGGCGATTTGTGTTGATCCTGCGAGTGCGAATGCGTGAGCGATACCTGCTCCAATTCCACTTCCCTTTCTCCGGAGTTAGCGGTCAATCCTTCAGAGTATACACTCAGTTACAGCACAGGTACGGCCCGAACGTAACGAAATTGGGAATGATGGCTACCACTTACACCGCCAGTAATGAGTACAGTCTTGCCCCTAGCTGACAATGAAGGCTTCAGTGGTGAAATAGCCGGATATGTTGCGGTATGCCATGTTTTCGTCAGTGACGGAAATGGAGGCATTTTGAGGATTGAATCTTGAACGTATCGACGCTAAAGCTTGGAATGTTTCGTAGTATGCGATGTTTCGTGGTTGCAAGGATAACTTAACCATATTTATACTACAAAGAGGGCAGACTGCCGTGTTCTAGATAATCAGAGACTCCCTATAAAATGTGGTGTGTGTGATTGTAGAATGACTATGCAGCTTACTACCTTAAGTCCGTAGATGCCGACCATCCGACCCTCCGGAGGGCCTCCGCTGCAGTTCTCCATATCTAAGTAGTGGGAGGAGAGAATGCCAAAAGTATTATCTTAGCATTTAACTAGAAGCTTCGGATTCAGATAATATTCTCTTGAAAATCAGAAAAGCCGCTAGCCAACAACACCATACTAACTTCATCGCCGTGACCCATAGTGATGAGCCGGGCAACTAAAAGGAAAACTACATTAGTGGTAACACTGAGTCCAGTCCACAAGACTCATTAACTGTGATAGCCGATCCTCGACGCAAAAGGTACGCTCAATGGCGCCTGGGCACAACGTCCTAGAGCCATGCACTGAACCCGAAGGCAGTGATGAATATCATCAACTTGGAGGATGGAAGGAGATATGGATAGGCCTACTGAGAGCGGGATGCGGTGGCAGCCTTGTGGATTGTGGACGGTTGATGCGAGCAGGTTGTGCTTTGGGGGTGGGCAGCAAGCAAAACAGATGATTATATTGTATTGACCTTGATGAAGCTGTAAAGGCTGTAAGCCTGCATTGAGAGAATTTGATATCCGCTCCGGGCTCTCTAAAGTTGTTCTACATCTACTAATGCTTGACCTTGGATGAACACATCTGTCGTAACATCGTAACTCATACAAAGCTTTTCGATGAAATATTCATGAACATTCACTTTTCAACGCCACCTCCCTTTTTCCCCTCATTTTCCTTTTTCCATCAACATTTAGTTCCATGCAAATGACAGTAACGTTTTCGAAATAGAAAGACTTCACACTCAAACTTTCATGCAAATAGAAGAAAATTGACCTTGATACGCCAGGATGACTTGACTGATTAACTCAAATGCCGCGGCGAAGAGCAAAAGGCGAATCTATGGGAGACATTCCAGAAAGACCCTGACGATGAGGAGGGCTGGCACGATGACGAAGAGGCGTAGGCAAATCTGCATGGGCAGTATGTCCGCGGCGACCTTCGCGGCTCATGCGTGGAGCAAAAAGACCTAAACACAGATGGAAAAGCTCTTCTTAGTAACGTTATTCAACAATGAAAAGCGAATGGATAATTCAACGCACCGACTTGTTCCGCATTCTCGACGCTACGACGCATCTTCGACATGTTGTTTGGTCCAGGAAAGGGCTCCTCAGTTCCAGCGAGAGGCCCGGTGCCAGTGTAAAACAACTATAGTAATTGCAGTCAGTGAGTGCCTTCATAGGTATGGAATAATGATGGTCTCCTACCTTTGGGCGGAAGGAAGGGTCCTCGAGCATAACAGAACTGTTACGGAACTTCTGGATCAAGCAGTCACGCCCCTGGATAGCTGTAAGATAAGTTAGTATAAAAACAATAATCAAAAACAAAAGAGAGTTACTCACTAGCATAGGAGACCTCAGCAACCTTATCGCTGTTGAAGCAGTTCCAGGTATGACCGGCACGAGCTTCGACGAACTGTGGGACATTAGTAAATTGGCGCTAGTGCATGAACGAGCGATTGATGGCTCACGTCAATTATGTCAAGAGGCTTTATAATTGTCAGCATAAGCATCAGCAACATGAGAGGGAATGAGAACTTACATCTTCGAAGTTGATGAAGGCATAACCGACGCTGTTGAATGCTTGGTCAGGTGATGGTCCCCACGACGAGGGAGTAAATGTACTTACTTGCAGTTGTTTGCAAAATCGATTCTCAAGTACATGAAGTCATACTTGCCGAAGCTGGTCTCATCAACAATAGCTTTGAGAAGAGGCTGGTCGAATCAGCAATGGAAAGTCAGATTCGGTTCATCCAGGAATATTTATTTACCAAGTCAACCTTGTTTGGAATGTTGCGGAGCATGATCTAGAGGGGTCCGGTTAGTCAGGGTAAAAGAGAACCAAAGTAGGAAACAGACCGTAGTGCGGACGTCAAGACCCTTGCGAATACGGTCCACATCGACGACGTTCTGGGGATGCTTGGGACGCTGGTCGGAAAGGAGTCGGTCAGAATGTTGAGGCATTAAATCAAGACTTGGAAATTTCTGAACAGGTGAAAGAACGCCCATGATGTCTGAGATATCATCCGCAGGTACGATAGAGCGACCAGTTGGGCTCAAGACGTAGCTGTGATCACGAGCACATCCACCAATCTGGTAATGAGAGCTCTTTCTGGGAGAGACGTTGTCACGAGTGTTCATGAACCGTTGGAGCAAGCTGCTAGAAGTAGATTCGACGTCAGGACGAACGTGCCTGGCTTCAAGTTCGAGATTCTGTGAAGACAAAGAGAAGAGAGTTAGCCTTGAGTCGAGAGGAGGAAAAACCACGAAGCGATGGATCTTGTGACTGACCTCGATCATTGCACCGTTCAACACAGCCACAGCATTTGCAGCATCAGTGGTGTCACAGAATTCGACAAAGAACCTCTTGATGCTGTCTTCCTGAAGAAAAGGAATCTTGAAAGAAACCAAAGTGCCAAAGCCCTTGGCCAAGCCTTGTACAAGAGAAGCTACGTCGATATCGTTGTGGCCATGGATAAAAACGTTGATGGCAATTTGACCTTCGAAATCGGAAATACCCCCAACAAGACCATGAGACTCCTGTGCGCATTCACGAGCTAGTAGAGGAATTGCTCGCCATTCGGGATGAGTGAGCTGAATTTTGTCAAGGGCTCGCTGTGTATCACGCAGATCGGTGAACGCGACAATGAACTTTCCCAAAGCCTTGAGCTCCGAGAGGTAAGGACCTTGAATGCTTTCGAAGTCGCGGCGCTGTTCAGAACAAGTCAGCATCGAGTCCCAGGTCACGTTGCAAGACGAATCAGTTGCACGAAAGAAACTTACTGAAAAGACACCTGCTACAGTCAAGTGAGATATGGCAGGAGAAACGCCCTCGATGACGAAGGCACGAGCCTTTGGGGGAAAGTAAGGAGACTCAGCTCGACCGGTAGTAAGCCCGAGATTGCCACGAGAACCAGAAAAGGGACTGGCAAGAGTATCATTCTCAGAAAGATGAAGCTTGCTTGAACGAGACTCTGTATGTGGAGTAGGCAAGCCGGCGAAGTTGACTGTGCGCACAGGGCTCTCACGAGATGTGCTAGATTTACCGTCACCAAAGCCAAAGCGAGGAAAGCCGATGTTGGCGGAAGACAAATTACGGTAATCTGATCCCATGAATGGATCCACAACAGGCCTTTGGAAGTTAAGAAGTTAGCAGATGCAGCAAGATAGGGGGATGTGGGTTTGGCTAGGTAGTCAAAACTTACGAAACTGAGAAATTGGCCACTCCATCAAAAGAGCGGCGGAGATCCTGCTGAGCACGGGATGGCATTGGAACTCTAAGCTCGTCGGGTGAATAGATAGTCATTTTGGTGTCAGGAGTGTTAGCAACAGTTCCCTCAGACGAGTGTGGGCTTTTGGCAATAGCCTTGCGTTCTGACAGCATGACCAAGTATGATTCGAGATCAAAGAGTAGTTAAGAGCCAGAAAGAGACAAAAGAGGATCTGGCAAGACTTGGAGTTGACTAGAGAGCGCTTTCTACCTCAACAGTATGATCAATTGACCAACAAGATACTACGACACCGGCAAGAAAGATTCTCAGAGATCGGAAAGATCAAAATAGATGGCAATGTGATCCAGAAAAGAGCTGAAGATGAGAGCGAGATGTATGACGGAAAGGAGAATAGATGACTGAAGGTGAGACTTTATAGTCGAAGAGAAGGAGAGCAAACAGAACGAAGCCGAAAGCAAGAAGGCATCATGTGTCTATCTCGATATCTCCTAGATATTTCTCATTGGGCAGCAGCCCACCATCATTGCCGCGACTGGCCTCCACACGCAATGTTGCCGAGCAGCAGAGACCTTGATAGGATGAAGCTGCAAGCTCAAACATCTGAAATCCGGGCAATGGTTGTGTTTAGCCGCTGGGAAACGTATGATAGGGCGGGCACACTCCTAGCACAGCTTCTCAACGACATCATTTGCACCTGAGCAAGATTCATACTATATGATAGGGCACCCCAGTCAAAGAAGATGAAGAGAATTGTGTTTGTTATATAATAGGAGTCATTTTCCGTAAGTAAAGAGAAATCATCCCCAGACAGCATTACAACGGCTTCAAAATTAATACAACATCACAGAGTAAAGAAAGAGGCAATGATAGAACAAAGATATTAGCGAGTAACCTCACAGCATAGTAGACTCAAGCTCACAGCTTAGTAGAAGCTTACATACAAGAGTATATTTCTTTGATACACCAACAGAAGAAAGCAACATATAGATCCTAAAAAAGTCAAAGCATGAGTTAGGGCTTACAACCAGTCACATGACCCCAAGTGAAGGGGAATAAATCACTTGACTTGATTGCATCATCTCCTCCCTCTCAGATAGGTTCACTGAGTAGCATATCGGCCCCAGCAACCAAACAAAAAATGTTCGGGCATAAGATGGTAAATGCCAGCAACGCAATGCCTCAAGCCTATGAAGTTGTAGATTCAGACAAGCATGAGAGGTATTCGATATGGGTACTGCTCATAGCGGCGCCCCTTGCCATTGAGAGTAGCTGTAGCACTTGAAGATACTACCGAATGCCTACAACACAGCCCCGTCAAACTGTGTTCCTCGATAGTTAACTATATTCAGATTCACATGTGTATCAGTACAGTGAGCGACTAGTGGTGGTTTTGTCTCAGCTACCATTACTAGCATGGGGGAGGAGATGGTAGTATGTAGCAATATAAATTGATATTTGGCTGCTAAAGATGCGAATGGACAGCAACAAGAGGCTATTATCAGATCAAGATGGGTATCTAGAGACTGTCAACAAAAAGGACGCCAAAGCACTTGTAGGATATATGTGTGTATTTATCCATTTATAAAAAAATAAGAGAGAGTAGCTAATTGAGAGAAGAGATGGAGATATAAGATGTTGATACTTTTGAGTTGTGATGCACCATGCTCCAGCCCCACAGCAATTCCGGGGTCGTGACTACCCGCCAGATACTTGTAGCAGCTATACGGTTCATACAACTCCATGGACACGCTCCCTGCGATACTCTACGAGATCATCTCTGCAATTATTTGACTATCTACCTGCAGATTTATATAACCACAAAATAATGAAAGGGCGACAATGCCGTCCGCCATATCCCATCGCAATGACTCCACGAACATCCTGAATCAGGTGAAGCCAAATCAACCGGAACCATGTACCTCTAATGCGACAAGCTAACAACATAAACACATAGATTGTTATGTCTCCTTCGGACTCGGACTACCTTGATCAGCTCATCCCCTCGATTCGAGAGTACAGTTACGGCAACCAGACGTCGCAGCTCTTACGATCGTTGTCCCGCTTCGCAAGCGACAAGGAACAGGAGATTGAGAATATATGCAATACGAACCACCAAGAATTTGTTACTTCCGTGAACCAGCTTCTTCGAATCCGCGAAGGCACGGTCAGCTTGACATCGGAAATTTTGGATCTGAACCAATCCATTCAATCCAGCACAGAGAAGTTGGCCGAACAGAAGAAGGCGCTGGTGGAGTCAAGGAGCCATCGGCAGAACATCGACGAGAGTCTCCGCGCGCTTCAAGACTGTCTTGAAGTTCTGAGACTGTCAAACCAAGTCCATGACCTGCTCGGGAAGAAGAACCACTATGCAGCTCTGCGGGCGCTTGAAGAGTTGCAAAATGTCCACCTCAAAGAAATTACCCAGTACAAAATATCAGAACTGATCCAACGATCGGTGCCAGCAACCCAGAGAGCAATTGCAGAGGCTGTCATGTCCGACTTGAATACGTGGTTGTATCGAATTCGAGAAATGTCGCAGTATTTGGGGGAGATTGCCTTGTATCACACGAATTTGCGCAAAGAGCGTTTGAAAGAGAGGAGCCAGCACTTGAGATATTTAGAGCAATTCAAGCTCAACTCAGCTATTGAATTGGTCTCTGATGAGCATGAAGAGTATGATCTACTACAGAATGAAGACCTTCAAGTCGATTTTACGCCCTTGTTTGAATGTCTTCACATTCATAGATCATTGGGACAGATGGACAGGTTCAGAGTAGAGTATGCGACAACACGACGACGGCAAAAGGAACTTCTGCTCCCGAGTTCAATCACACTAGTTGATGCAGATGGCGCTAGTCTACATACTCTTTTGGAAGAAATGACTGGTTTTGCGATTGTGGAAAGGTCTACGATGAAGAAGATTCCTGATCTTCGATCATCTGTTGATGTGAGTGCACTGCACACGCTTGACCACTGAGATCTGTTATTACTATATAACTGACCTCTTCACAGGTGGAAGAACTATGGGAATCAATGTGCCACACTGCAGCTCGTCTGATTACGGCAGCACTTCCCGAAGTAGATAATGCAGAGAGCTTGCTCAAGATCAAGAACCTCGTTGCACTATTCATGCAGGCCATGGATGTAAGTTACCTCAATAGTGCCAATATACGTGCGAGGCTCATTGCCCTGATAGACGTGGAATTTCTCAACTACGGTGTTCGACAAACTTCTTCTCACGCTTTTCGGAAGATATGCCGATCTGCTCAAGACCAGGTTCAGTGATGACTTTCAAGAGGTGCGCAGCGAAAAATTTCTCTACCCAATATACTTCTGCTAACAGGCCCAGATTGTTTCTACCGACGATTACATGCCTATGCCAATTCAAAATCTTGAAGAGTTTGACAAAGTAATAAATGTCAGTTGGTATACGCCAGAAAAGCCACGCGAAGAACAAACGTAAGTGATGACCGCGACACTACCCATGAAGCATCGGCTGACATATCTCAGTTTCCCTTGCGTGCTGCCATTCTCTCAGATGTATCCTCTTTGTTGTATTGACATTAGGAATTTTTTGAACCAATTCTACTTCTTTTCCAACGACGACTTCGCGCACGCGGATGTCATCGATGAGACACTCAAGACGGTTAGTCATACCTACAATATCAATGTTCATCTCACAGTTACTAATGTAGATGGCAGGCCTTAGATGATCTTCTATCAAACGAGGTTTGCGAAACGCTTGTTGAGCGTCTAAGCTCGCAGTATCTAGGACAAATTGTCCAAATTTTGATCAATCTTGAGCATTTTGAAATGGCTTGCCAAGAGCTTGAGGCCCTTCTTGTTGCTGCTCGATCACAGGCTTCGACTGCTGGACCTGTCTCATTAAAGGCCACTGAGAAGTTTCGCAATAACAAGAAAGCGGCCGAAAAACGAATCTTTGAAGTTGTCAACTCCAAGATTGACGATCTCATTGAAACTGCTGAATACGATTGGACTCCTACAATTGAGCCAGAAGAACCCAGCAATTACATGCAGACCTTGACGCGATTTCTTTCAAATATTATGAACTCGACGTTACTTGGTCTCCCAACTGAGATCAAAGAACTCATATACTTTGACGCACTAAGTCACGCCGCAAATGAAATTCTGGCACTCCCTCTTTCACCAGAGGTTCGCAAGATCAATCCATACGGCGTTGCCGCACTGGCCAAAGATGTCGAGTACCTTGCAACTTTTGTCGACAGTCTTAATAATCCTATCCTGAGAGAAAATTTGGACGAACTTCAACAGACTGTCAATCTCCTGCAGTCAGATAATTCTGACGAATTCTATGACATCTCTACGCGTAACAAGAAATATGGCCGCGTCGACGCTATGAATGGCCCAATTTTGCTCGAAAAGTAAGTTTCATAGCCACGAAGGTATGGTTGACTGGCTAACGCATCACTTTGCTTAGGCTTACACGGACGGTCTCAAGTCCCGTCAAGAACGAGAAATTCGCAACCTTGTCATCGAGATTCGGAATGAAGTAGATAATCAATTGGAATGTAACTCGCGTACAACTACGATGTATCAAACTTCCTTTCCCCGAGACAAATCAACTCTAATCAAGGCACCTAAACCAGTAAATCAATAAACACAATTCTTGCCCGGTCGAGACCTTACTAACAAAATAGACATAATAACAAAAGACGCCCGATACTTGACAATTGCGTAGCACGTTAAAGAGGGAATAAAAGATTAAGACTTCATCAGGCCAACCATCAGACTAGTCATTTAACACCCAAGTTACCAACTCTCCAATAACATTCTGTCGAGTTAACAAGTTGAACCTATTTCCAATCATCGTTCACATTGTGATTCATATGGATTGGATTATTTACTGTGGCATTGTTAGCAGTTAATTATCACAAGAGTTCATAGGAGAAAAAAGAGGTACCTGCTGAGGTGGCATATGGGGGTATGCAGTGTACATTCCATCAAACATCTGAGGTTGAGGTTGGCCATAAGCTGCAGGATCCGACTGCACTGCGCCAGGGTACATGCCCGGCTGATTCCTATAGTCCTGGTCCTGTGCAAGTGGATGCTGACCTAGATACTCGGGAGCCATGTGAGGATGCTGAACGCCAGCCTGAGCAGCAGGAATATGGCCCGGGGCACCAGCAGAGCCTGATGCACCAGCAGCGGCAGCAGTACCTGCGGCACCACCGGCTTGACTAGATCGTTTCGCATGCGATGTTGCCTCCTCGCGGGGCACGATGTCGATCAAGAAATCGAACATGTCGGATTTGGCAAGGGCGGCTGCAATATCGGACCTCTGCAAGGTGCGGCGCTTGTTATCTTCGGCGTGTATCCATGCGCGCATTGTGAGCTCGGTGATAAAGATGTCGCAACCCTTGGCAAAGAGGATTGGCGCTTCTGCGGAAATCATTTTCACTTCAGGGTCAGCTTTCATCACTTTCTTTATACGCGCCAAGGGTAACTGATGAATCTTGTAGTCGTGGTTGTCCGATTCTAGGTGGTTAATAATGTGTTGCCAGTATGTAGTCAGGATGTCGCGCGAGTTGCCTTGAAGACCTTGGTTGACCTGTCTCCGTCAGTCGGTTGATCTTCCACGCGACTTTGTTCGCAGGGTCTTACATTCGACCATGCGCCACTGTACAGTTCTGCGACCGGCGCATAACCCTGTGCTGATAGCTATCGATTCAAATACATGATTAGCGACGCGACATCCAGCTTCCTCCACTTTTGCACTTACAGCTGCGCTGGCGCCTATTTCACTGTCAGTCCATCGGCAGACAGGATAACGCAAATCGCGAGTTCAGGAATACATACCATAATGACCGCCATTGCGAATATCATAAACAGCTTGCTGGCGGTTCTGTTGTTGGCCGGATGACTGCGTAGCTTGCTCCATGTTTGGTGATCCAATCGAGGGGTTGGTTGGTGGTGGGACCTTAATTCTTAGCAAGATCGATCGTTATTGGGTGAGGATTGTAGATAGAGCTCTTGAGTGTGTATAGAGGCGCGGCGGGCTTCAGGAAGGGAAAGGACAATGGGGGAAATGAGTAAAACAAAATTGCGCGTGTAGAAAGTATCCCAGTTCCAAGATGAGATGACAACAAGACGTGTAATGGCCGGTTCCTTGATCGAGTTGTCTTTGGGCACACAGATAGGTAGTTGGATGAGTTTCTAAGAGGCACACGCGATGGGCGGTGATGCTGCGCGTTATGCCGTTTCCGGTGGGTGTGTACTTGAAGGTACAGTAAATTACACGAATTTTTGAGTTTCCACCCAGAAAAGTGCGCTACACCGCTGCTTGCCGCGGCTATTGTAATTCAATTTCCAGCTTGTGTATTTATCAGCGTATTGACTCCAGTTCTACGGACTTATTAATTACTAGCCTGTTTTTCTACCGCAAAGTTCTTACAAAAGCCCCACTCGAGCTTAGCAGCAAAAAAAATCCTCAAATAAATACTCCGAGCTTCTCCCATAATATTTTTCCCTCTCCGGCCAGCTACACAACTGTGTCTCGCTCAACATCCTCATGTGAAATCTGTCATTCAAGATGGATATCGCTACCACTCACACCGTACCTAGTGATCTGGATGACGATCAATACATCCAGCAGCTTCTCAACGAAGCACAGGCTCGACTCCAGTCGTCGTCTTCGTTGACCTCGGTATCAGAGACAGGCGTGTCAGCCCAAGATATACCCAAGTATACCTCTCTCTGCACACGGACTTCTACACAGCCGTATACTAACAATTGGGCTGAAGAATACCTAAACTGCCAGCTAGTACTGCTCTCAAGCCCTTCATCCAGCAGAATGACGAGGTTGCCACAATAAACAACTTGCAGGTCGCCTCACCCACCGTTCTTGAAACTACCGCGAAGCCAGTGCCTCGTACAGCCAAAACTTCGGGCAAAGAAAAGGTATGCCTATATATTTTTCTATTTCCTTATGCCTAGCCTAGCTGCTATGATGTAAGCTTTTTCTGCCTTGTGCACTTGATGCAGAATCACCAGTCCGTTTTGGACTGCCCTGCACTTATGAGAGCCTTTCTTTTTCATAGTTACTCTGAGTAGCTACCCATGGAACCATTCGTTTTGTGTTACAAATTTGTTACTGGATAGTTCTGTCTAACAGTTGTTGGCCGAATAGGAGAAAGATAATGCTGGCAGTGATTGGTTCAACATGCCAAAGACAAGGTTGACTGCAGAACTGAAGAGGGACTTGCAGCTTCTACGAATGCGTAACGTTCTAGATCCGCACAGACACTACAAGAAGGAGAGTGGCAATGGCATACCTGAATATTCTCAGGTTGGCACTATCATCGAAGGTCCAACTGAATTTTTCAAATCTCGTATCGTGAAGAAGGATCGCAAAAAGACCTTTGTGGAAGAAGTACTTTCTGCGGAACAGCAGTCAGGCCGTTTCAAGGCAAAGTACAACCAGATCCAGGTCGCCAAAACCAGTGGAAAGAAGGCGCATTACAATCGTCTACGGGCAAAAAGACGACGTTGATCCATCTTCATTGTGGGACTTTGATAGCTACGTTGCACGCTATCTCCTATATGTTTTGGGATTTCTCAAAGACATCAGTGATGACTTGAACGACGAGCCGCTATCGCTCTAGTCAGTCATCTATCCTCAACTTTCGAGGATTCCTCTTGACTCACCTGCATATCTTGGGCAGCGTGTCGGCCAGCCTCTAAAACTTCTTGATGATCTGCCTTCCCTTCCTTGATGATAGTGTCTAGTTCAGTGCTAGATGTTGACTGGAGGAGGTGATCATCTCCACGTGGCACAGGCGTGAGGACGGCATTGTTGGTGACAAGACTGAATGCTAGTACACGCATGCCAGCGTGTCTAGCTACAATAATTTCAGGCACGGTGGACATGCCTACCACGTCAGCCCCGAGATTTCTTAACAAGCGGCATTCGGCACGTGTTTCGTAACTACATGAGTTCAGCACATTGTATCACGTTCATACCACAAAGAAGATGCTCATACCTCGGTCCGGACACAAACGCATAGACTCCCTCATGAAGTCGTCGTTTCTCCGACTTATCGATACTCCGCCACGCGTTATGGACACAACGGCGGAGCGATAGATCGTATGCATCCGAAAGTGGAGGGAATCGGACACCGAATTCATCGACATTTGGACCACGCAGCGGGTGCAACCCAGAAAGCCCAGCAAGGAAGATGTGCTGAATCAATCTGTCAGCAAGGCAAGAGGATATCATAACGCGGCTATCCTACATCGTTCAGAACCGTTATGTCTCCGACTGCATATTCAGGATTGAGACCACCCGCGGCATTGGTCACTAGCTAGTTAGCAGAAGAGCTCTCAATAGCTAAATTAAGTCATTGTTGAAACTTACATATTATTGTTTCCGCTTCAAGAAGCTTGAGCACACGAACTGGAAATGTAACATTTTCTATAGAATGACCTTCATAATAACTAGGACTCAGTCAGTCAGATCATTCTAAATGGAACCGACTTGCCGAATGAATGGAATGCAGACTGACTGTAACCGGCCAACCATCAGAACAACCGGTGTCTGGGCTCCGAGAAATCCAAAAAGCAGCTTTCCTGCATGTCCCTGGACTTGTCGATGTGAGAAGCCACCTACTAATGACGAAGTGGAAGAGTAGATACATACCCGTAGACTGTGGGAAATAAGGTATGGAAGAGTACTCGACCTCTACTCTCGGTTGTTCATGAACTGCATCTGCAAGACCTCCAAGTCCAGAACCACAAACAATAGCAACCTTGGGTTTCTGTAACCTTGGATCAAGACGTTCCCTTAGGAAATTGGCTGCTTCTTGCGCTTTGGAAAAGACCGTACTCGAAGCCATGGTTTTGAGACCCGAGGCCAACGTTTGCATAGACTTTCACGTCCTATTTTCGCAATGTCTCCACCTGATCAGTAGGAGCTAGAGTTAACAATATACTTTCATTTTGCCAAAGAGCCAGCGAAAGTGGGATGTTTTATGACTCGGATGTATGCTTGAGATAGCAATCACAACTTACGTAGTTTCAGTAATAACCAAACAGATTAATCGTGACAAAGCAAGATATTTCAGCCAGGAAATCCTAATATGGAGAATTTTCTCCTCCAAAGGTACAACAATATCAAATTGATAATACTTGGTGGGCTTGGCTGAGCATCCAACCGGCAGAAACAGCAAAGGCGGTGTGCGGAGACCTTGCCTGAAAAAAGTGCGGATACCATCGTCCGAGGACCGTCTTCTCCAGGTTATGTCAGGGTGGTCATAGACACTCATTTATTCGTCAAAATGTTGTCCAAGGCAATTTTCCGGCCGACATACACAGCGTTTCAGGTAATGAATATGATTTGAACTCCAACAGTGACAATTGTTTAATGCAGTCCAAACAGGCCGCACGATTTACGAGACAATTGGCGACCACCTCCGACCAAGCACCGACGAGTGCACATGATTTGGTAAAGGAGTTATCACAATTAGCAGAGGACAAAAAGGCTGCAGTCCCCGAAACAGCAGCGGAATCCCACCAGTCAGGTGCAGAATCGGCTCAGACAAGTGAATCAATTCCGGCCAAGCAATGGTACAAACACCCCCTAGTATACGTGATTCTTATCGATGTAATTTCGCTAATTTTCGAATCTCAGGCCTGAACGTTTAAAAGATATCTCCCAGGGGTCCCGCCTCCCTCGGAGTGTTCAAGCACTCTACCTACGACCACTAAGAAGGAAGGCGCAATATGGGTTACCAGTCTGCGACCTCCAACTTCGATCATACAGCGTCCGTAACGTCGAGTTCTTCGCTGACTTTGCAATTCGCGCCGCATATTACCTCAACCTCCCAGTCTCCGGACCGGTCCCCTTACCCCGAATAGTTGAGCGTTGGACGGTCCCTCGAAGCAACTTCGTGCACAAGAAGAGTCAAGAGAACTTTGAGCGAATTACACTACGACGACTTATACAGATAAAGGATGGTCATCCCGAGACCGTGCAACTGTGGTTGGCGTTTTTGCGACGACATGCTTTCTATGGCGTCGGAATGAAGGCCAATGTGTTCGACTTTGATGATCTTGGTATGATGCTCCTCTTTCAAGGATACGGATTTTTAAACATCATCTAACCCGTGCTTGTGACAGATGTGGGCCGTGGTCTTGATGCGATGGCAGACGACGTCGATAAGACCTTGGAGCCATACTTTGCCCAATTCGGTCAGCGACACGACGCGAAGCAGAAGCAGCCAATGGTGGAGCAGATCAATAGTGAAAGATTTACAAACCCAAGAAGTCCCATGAATGAAGTTCGAAAGGGTTGAACGGGCACGGAGTGATGTCTTGTTTTCCAGCAGGCTGGCGCCTTTGTAATATATATGACTTTTAAGTGGGGTTTATAGCATACTACAGATTCAATGTATTATTGTAACATATAAATACTATTTTGCCAAAGAGCTTTTCTCCATGTTGACAAAATTTGGTGGAAAATTCACGTGATATCTCCGAATCATGCGGAGCTTCGCCGGGGGAAAAAAACGTTGGAACAAGCTCACCCATAAGCACAAGCTTGACCTTGGGCACCATGCGCAATTCAATTCCACTCGGGACGGTTAATAATGAGCTCCGAAAATTTCCACTTACAAGATGCCGCTCATGTTTGAGCACCACACGATTCCCTTCGCGACGACGTACCATTCATACCTCCACTGCTAAGGCATCGCCGAACCGAGTCATCTTTTCCGGGATACAACCGACGGGCGTCCCTCACATAGGGAACTACCTAGGCGCTCTTCGAGAATGGGTGAGATTACAAAACGAAGCAGGGGCCAGGGACAACTGCATATTTTCGATCGTCGATCTACATGCGTTGACAGGGAATCAGAGCCCTCGTGAACTGCGGCAAAGAAGGAAGGAGAGTTTTGCGATGTTGCTCGCCATTGGACTTGATCCTAACAAATCCATACTGTTCTATCAGTCCGATGTGCGTGGATGAGTCGTGTTATGGCCCATGAAAGTATCTGGTTGACATGCTACAGGTTTCGGCGCATGCGGAACTTATGTGGATTTTGAGCGCGGTGGCTTCTATGGGCTATCTTTCTAGAATGACTCAGTGGAAGGTATGCAATATCACAGCAAGGGCGAGAATCGCATTTTACTGATGTTTCATTAAACAGAGTAAATTACATTTGCCCGAGGATGTTGACTTGAACAATGATGCAGCAAAGTCCAAGTTGAGATTAGGACTCTTCTCCTACCCGGTCTTGCAAGCTGCAGATATTCTTGTGCATGGGTATGCATAACACTCACTATTTGGTTTATATGCGCTTTCCAAACTTGTCTGACTGGAGTAGGGCCACTCATGTTCCCGTTGGCGAAGACCAGAAGCAACACATTGAATTCACACGATATACAGCTAACAGCTTCAACCACCGTTATGATACCGATCTATTCCCGGCCCCCGAAGCTCTGATCTGTATGTGATGTGCCATATAGACAATAAAGGACAATAGAATTTGTGGTCATAGCTGACATTTGCGATTCCTGAGCAGCTCCGGCTCGTCGTGTCATGTCTCTAAGAGACCCTATCCATAAAATGTCAAAGTCGGAAGAAGATAAAAGGTCAACAATTCTCCTCACTGATACGGTGGAGGATGTTCGGCAGAAGATTAAGCAAGCAGTCACAGATTCGGAGCCTGGGATCTCATATGATCCCGTCCGTCGACCAGGTATCTCTAACCTCATCGAGATATTGAGTCACCTCGAAGGATCGAACAGAAGAAGCTGTGAAGATATAGCTTCGGAGTTCCAATCAAGCAGGATCAAAGCATTCAAAGACCATGTTGAAGCAACCATCAATGCTCATATTCAGCCTATTCGCGAAAGGTTTCTGGAAGTTATCAGTAACGACGATAAGGGGAACGGATATCTTCAAGATATTGCTGCGCAGGGTGCTGCTAGGGCACGCGGGAATGCTAACAAAACCATAAAGGCGGTTCGACAGGTTATGGGCTTGTGAAATATGAGAAAACGCGTCTTGACAGTGCGAACAAGAGCATGTACGATTTCAAGAAGGCGATATGTAAATTAACTAGCCAACCCAGGCGTATATCACCATGATGTTTGGAGCATAGATCGATCAGCAAATAGATAACTCCTAATGCCAAACCTATATAAAGATATTATACATGATGTTCAAGGGCAGGGACCTTAACAGAAAAGAAAAAGAAAGGATATATGGCGCTTCTGCTGTAATTCTGTATTGTGTAACGACTTGTAATATATGAGCTGACAACACCTCGCTCTGATTGACTGAATCGCGTATATAAGTGGGTTTGTAGTCTCGAATAGTACTAGCTGTTTTACACCTATCACACGATTTCGGCGCAGTCGGCAAGGGCTTCTCAGGGGCTGACTGCAGCTACGACCAGTTCTAACTCAGGTTTCTGTTCAAACGGAAAGATTCATACAGTTGCATCAGGGATCACAATACATGGTAGGAGGATGGTATCTTGGGTTACGCAAGCGCTTGTCGCACGCTGGAGCTTCCTTTAGCCCTTACTCGTCAGCGTCCACGTCATCCCCATCTGTTCGATGTCATTTGGATATACCGGACTAACAGGACACCAAATCGGGTGGGCCTCCGATATGACCTTTACGAAACACCAGCTGTGATAGGGGCCTTTTGGGCTGTGGCAATCATCATTAACGCGCAAAATGCCGGGAATGGGGTGGTGTAGTTACGCGGCCTGGGCTTTACGCACTGGCACGACTGTGTTGTCTCCATAAAAATGACATGTGTTTGTGGACGAGCTCCATCTCAAATCGATTCGTTGATTTGTTTTAATTGGGCTGTTGCGTGCTCGAAGACGCCTGAGGTCTGGTGGAGCCTGCTTTGCAGATGACCTGCTATGTAGGCATAAAGAGAGATCTCTGCTGCATACGCGTATACACCTATCATATTACGATTCATCGAACATCATTTATTATCTGATCCGATTCTTCGAGCAAGCATGTCGACACAAAATTCTGCCTACTTCTTCATTTCACTAGTATATGTGTTTCGTCGCTAGTATGCTTTTTTAAGATTGTCGTCCTTTGTCCAGATAGTCGGTGCCTATTGGTACATGAGGAAATATATTGGTTGCGGCTAGTATGGGAACAATGTGGCGGGACATCTTCACCATATTCCTGGCTATGCAGCCACTGCAGGCGGTTCAAGCATTATCTCTCGCGAAGAGAGACACAGCAGCGGTAGTAGCAATTGACGTCTCGCGCAATCATGTGTCAGATCCGGTAGCACGCGATATGAGAAGGAAAAGAAGTCTGACTGTCAGTCAAAAACTCAATAACGAGGTGAGTTGTATATCTCGGAATGAAGATATCCCCAGTCCATATCCGAAACTTTCTAGAGAATTGGCGCTGACCCTGAAGTCTAGGAAACGCTATACTACTGCAATATCACATTAGGCACGCCCCCACAAAGCTTACGGTTGACACTGGACACCGGAAGTAGTGATTTATGGTGTAACGCACCTAATTCTACCCTCTGCAGGAGCGAATCAGATCAATGCGCTTCTTCTGGGACATATGATGCGAGCGCTTCATCCACTTACAAATATGTTGCCTCCGATTTCAACATCTCATATGTCGATGGCACACACGCTGTGGGTGATTATGTCACTGATACTTTGACCATCGGTGGAGTTGCTATTTCGCCTTTTCAATTTGGTATAGGATATTATTCATCATCAAATGGTGAGTAAATGACCACCGGAAATGTGGGATGTTTGATCTTATTTCTGATTTCTTTTCATCAGTCGGCGTACTGGGAATCGGCTACGCTGATAATGAAGTTCAAGTCACTCGAGACGGAGAGGCCGCCTATCCAAACCTTCCATCAGCACTGGTCAAAAACGGCCTCATCAACTCAAACGCATATAGTTTATGGCTTAACGACCTCGATGCCAACACGGGATCTATACTTTTTGGCGGAGTCGACAGCGGAAAATATTTTGGCGAGCTTGAAACATTGCCGATTCAGAAACTTTTTGGGGAATACGCGGAGTTTCTAATCATCATGACCGGTGTGGCACTGCAAAACAGTTCCGACGATCATTCATACAGCTCCGACGAGCTTCCAACTACGGTCTTGTTGGACTCTGGAAGCAGTCTGACTTATCTTCCAGACAGTATCGTTGAGAGTATCTACAACGATCTCGGTGTGGTATACGAGTCTTCGGCAGGGACAGGTTACGTCCCTTGCAGTATGATGAATGAGAACATCAACATTACCTACACCTTCACCAGCCCATCTATCCCTGTCAGTATCAGAGAACTCGTTCTAGACGACGGATCCGGTTTGACATTCACTGATGGTACTCCTGCATGTGTTTTCGGCATTGTGCCGACCGGCGACAGCACTGCGACCTTGGGAGATACATTCCTTCGAAGCGCTTATGTTGTGTATGATTTAGCAAATAACGAGATATCATTGGCCCCGACGAGATTCAAGTCAAAAGAAGAGAACATTCTGGAGATCACGAATGGCACATCAGCCGTCCCAGGTGCTACTGCTGTGGCGAACCCTGTGAATACTGCCGCCACAGGCGCCGGCGCAACCTGGACAATTTCGGCAACGTCGTTCACAAGCACCTCCAAGTCAGGAGCTTCACGAAATTCAGTTCCGAGCGTACCTCGTCATTTTGCACTTGGAGCTGTGGGGGCGGGACTCCTGCTGGTGTTGTAAATAGATATCAGTTTGTAATTATGATAATTTGATAAGCTGTGACATGAATTTCTCACTCGAATATGTAGGGATTCTCATGAACTTGCCTAGTCAAGCTAGAGACGGTTTATCTTCTTGGGGACATTGACACAGAACCTGGAACAGAAAATCGAGGCAACGGTATTTTTCTTCATGATACGATCGTCCTCTACCGAATCGAACTTGCCTCTTTGCTTGAGCCACAGGATTCAAGTACACGACATATATGGCGGTAGCACTCTACAGTGCAATCACGGTACTATAGGACCAAGGCTTTTCGTAATTCAAAGTAGCAGCATGCTGTGCAAAACGTGCAAAAGCACCTCCTCCCATATTTACAACCCGAAGAGAAAAAGCTGTCTTCGTACGCTGTGCTGTCACGCACACTGCATTCGCTGTATTGGGAACGATGCCACCGTACAAGAAAGTGGACTAGTATAGCCATGACCATAATAGTTGATCTAGTTTGTAAGGAGCTCTAGAGACTATCGTTGTAGTATGAGATAAATAACACCCATCGAGGCTTCAACGATGGCTATATGATGGATACCGTAATAGGCGTACAACAAAGGTGTTGTCAGGTTCAAATGTTCACAGCTTTTGCTCTAATTTCACGACGCTGAACAGCCATCTCCCTTGGGTCGTCATTCGCAGCTTGAGGAAATAGTTTTAATCTCTAGATACCGGAGAGAAGCACAGCAACAAAGACAATGACCAGTTACGTCAACTACTCAATGACCACTTCTGCGACGTCCTTGGGGTCATTGAAGGATAATTCGCTTTGCCAACATCACCAATACCGAGGCGAACTGCGCGATACATAATAATATTTCTGAGTATTCAAGCGGTCCGCCAATAGCTATGAGAAGGCTCACTATTATCTCCAGTAGCGCCGGGCTACTACCGGGGAGTTTTGTAAAAGGACCTGGGGGCTATTTTCAAAATTCCAAGACTACGAGTCAAAACTCAGCCATAAGGAACACGCCGTCCTTGAATCTAATGAGGAAGCTTAGTCTTGTGGCAATAGGTATTGAGGTATAAAAAGGCCGTTTCATCAAACATTGCGATAGTCATCGAAAGGCTCCAGATTCAGAGATCCGAAATTCACTGTTCAATCATGCAGCTCGCTATTCTCATCACCTTCTCCACCTACTTGGCCGTGCTAAGCGTAGCTAGTACACCTCCAGGGTTTACTCCGTCTGTGGCCGCAAATGTGCCAGTACTCTTTGCAAACAAAACCGCTGTCAGCCCCCCTGGGTAGATGCTTACGGAAGCCGGTAGGTGTACAGCCCTAATTGTGGGAAGCGAATGACGGGTAAAGAAGGCGCTGGCTAATTTCTATTTCTGGCATAGAAACTGCCGCACAGCCTGTCCTGTACTTCCCCAATCATGGGCTTCCAGATGACGCGTATATAGTCATAATGATGGACAACACTATCAATCTCAACGGAACCGAGACTACAGCGCTGCATTGGTACGAGTCCGATCTCAGGGTGACATGGAACAGCTTATCAGGCAGAATTCTCAACGCCAGCGATCCCTCAGCTCCTTCTGCAAGTTATGTAGGGCCACAACCCTTACCTGGCCCTCCCCATCATTTCGTGATCTTGCTATATAGGCAGCCTGAAGATTATGAGCTGCCTAGCTGTCTCGATGTGGTACTGCCCACGACTCTGGGTTCTCGTATAGCATTAAACTTGGAGGAATTCGTTAAGGTCGCTGATTTAGGCACTCCAGTTGCAGCCAACTGGTTCCAGGTCCAGGATTCCACTCCGCCTACTACCACATATGCGATCACATCCACTTTTATAGCGTCATACACTTGTGAGCCCACCAGTACCGCTATATGATCCGCAAGAAGATGTTAAGCTTAGCAGATAGACTGGACTTAAATATGGTCTCTGACCAGATTCCGCATAGTCATTCCAGCTCATGTATCTCGCTACGAACTCGCCCCCAAGTTTGATGTGAAGTTTCCTTTTTTTCTTTGTTTTTTTTATTGTCTCGGCCTTTATTTAAAGAAAATATATGAATACAGTCTCAATTATATCTAAATTTGTGTTACATAGATGACTCCATGTCGATTTAGTGTATTTCAAGGTAGGCATTCATCGGCAATGGTTGGTACTGTATGGTTTAAAGCGAACCATGGCGATCTATAAAAAGTGTTCCACTTAATCTCTTCAAATTCTTGACAGTTCAACAAGTGTTTTGATCTACGGGAAAGAGCATATGGGTTTCAACGAAATATTGCAAAGAGAGGGAAAGCTAGCAAATATAGACATATCAGCATGCCATCAAGACACATTAATTTACCTTCTTTTGGTTCCCGTTTTGCATTAGATATCTCTCAAAGAAGTCAGCAGGTTGACTATAGCCGCGGGTGTACCCCGTGCGACTATGCTCCTCTCCCAGACTGGCACGAGCCTCCATCCACCCGTGCCACATGGTGCTATAAGTCTCGACATGTTCCCCGATTCCATTGCTATCAATCACTTCAGCGTACCCAGCGACTGCGTCAGCCGCTTCGTCCTTCGACGCAAGCAAGATGTGTGGAATCGTCAGTTTCTCCACATCAACTTTTTCGAGACGGCTGGTTTGGGGATTTGATAGTTAGAATTTTATCCATCAGCACACTTACCCTAGGTGAACCCGGCCAGATTCAGCGAATGGGGATCCAGGGTCCGAGGCAAGAGCAACCACCTTATTGAATGAATGAACATGTTAGTCACTACATATCGTCGTTTCCTCCGTTATGTACAAAGGAAACTCAGTTGTCCACCCAGCACAAACTAAAGTCCCCCAACTCATGACTGAGGGGAACACTATGTCTTGCATATATTTGCCATTGTAAGCAGTGCATCCACGTTCTGCGGAAAGCCCACCTTTTCGGTGATGAATTGTTTAAAGAGTTTTCGCTTCTCCTCGGTGCTAGGAGAAGTTCACTCAGGCTTAGCAGAGGCACCGTGGAAGATACCTGGTACTAGAACCAAAGCATTCATTTGACTGCCCAAAATATCTCCCCGTTGAAGAGTTTGACTAGCAAGGCCAAATATATCGAAGATGTCAATGATGCCGATCTCCGCGTCGGAGGAGCCGGTACGACACGCTTCGGACGACGTAGTTGATACACGTCGCTGACTACATACAACATGAAATTGTCTTGTCACAAGCAAAGAAATGGCCAAGAGGCCAGGAAGATGTGGCTGACAGTTTATCTCAAACATGGCTCGTGCGTTAGTCATAGGAATAAGAATGCCGGGGCCGGGATAACCTTTCTCAGTATCAATCAACTGGTAAAAGAGTTTACTGGATAGAAATGACTTGCCTCCGGAAGGGAAATAGCCGTATGCATCTTGATGGGGTTGAAATCCGAATAGGATTATTGCTAATCATCTCAAGAAAGGAAAATCTTTCATTTCGATCTCAGCTTGTGACTGAAGTGAGAGATTTGTACCGTAAACCCTGCAGTTAGTGGTTCTACGAATAGTCAGAGGAAAATTTCCTAAATAGGGAACTTTCACTTTCACGTACTGTCCATGTCAGTAGTACCTCAATTAACTTAAATTTTGTCTTTGGTGTATAATTTCTCTTGAAGTATTTCCTAGTTCATTACTATTTTCAATGATTGCTCATGATATAAACCCAGTTTATCATATATTAAGCCGCCTGTACATACGCTCAAGAGCTAAACGAGAGCTACCGAGCAAACTCCCCATAAAACCAAGAGCGAAGCATCCCAGCGTAGCCAGAGTAGGATGATACGTGGATATTGGGTTAGAACAATCTTTTCTTGACGTTAGGAAGAGTTAGTGTAGTGTGAACTTGTGTACACCCGTTTAATGGTAAATATTAGGCGTCGTCATGTCTTTGCATCCTTGGCGGATGCACCTGTGTTGTTCTCCCTACATCGACCTCAACGACAAAATCCGTGATTCAAATTCGCCTAAAATATGTTTTTGAATCTTTGGTCCGGGAAACAGTGTCCATCGGAACGGCTCCCGTACACTGTTATGCAATCAGCCTATACACGCTTTGGTAAAATTGAGAAGGTATCGCTAAGTTCGGTGACTACAGCACAGTGGGTCTATACTGTACAAATAATGAAGCGGTCTATAGATTGTAACTTACTGTCTCAGCCCCGATAAGATGTTGCCATGTTGCTGCAGAGGAAATCTCCTGCGGATTCTTTCCATACGTGATCTCCCATTTGGGTAGTGCTATCTTTCGTACAGTCTTTCAAAGTAAACGGCAGCTGAACGCCAGAAACTAGGGTTTCCAATAGGAACTTTTACCGGTGTTTCCTACATGTTTTTGCTTCAACGCCATGTCCTTCAGTCGTATTGGACCTCGTTAGAAATAGAAGACCTACAATACAGATTGATTGTGAAGATATGTAGTCCCCGTTGAAAGAGGTAAACTAACGAGATGCCAATGAATCTATCCCATAGCAAGCGACCTCACGCCAGCCAAGTGAGCAATCTCGGATGGAAAGGGCTTTTTGCTTGCGACAAACACCAGAAGGCTATAACACATCAGCAACCTCGTCAAGTAACCAAAATTGACTTGGCCCTTCTAATTAACCCCCTACAACCCAATGCACAGCAGAATAAGATTGACAACCAGCATACTTTCCCTGCTTTTCCATATATAGGAGCTAACATCGACTTAGATCTGAGTTCGAATTATGCAATCTGATGATCTTGCGCTGCTTCTAGAGCAGTAGCAGCAGTGAAACCGGATCCCTGTCCAATGCTATTGTCGCTGATATGGTGAGCACGTATATTGGGTTCGCACAAACTGGCACCATTTTGGGGCCAGTAGTAGGTCCCATGATTGGCGGCCTGCTTAGCCAGTATCTCGTTTGGCGGTGGATCTCCTGGCTTCTGACTATTTTCTCCGTTGCCATTTTTCTCCCGCTGCTGCTTTTTACGCCTGAGACTTGCCGTAACATCATTGGTAGTGTTGTGTCTGTATTTACCACTGGGCGTCTGCTTGAATGGGACTGCTGCCGTTTTTCTTAAGGCCCTAGGCTACCGACTGGTTAGAAATAGGCAGCACGGCCTTCATTGACGTACATAGCAGTTATTGCAACAATCAATTACGGTTGGGTTCTCCCGTCTTGAAACCAGCCTCGCCAGGCTATCATTCTCCTAGTTGAGATTGTGGCTGCGCATCAGTCACGGCTATTTTGCTCATCAATTTGCATCCTGGCCGTGCAGCAGCAGCAGCAGCCGCCAACAATTTCGTGCGCTTATTACTCAGTGCAGCAGCATCGGCAGCCGTCAATACTCTGTCGGATGCATTGGGCCGAGGAAGGACTTACACATTGTTCGCGCTGCTCCTGCTATTATGCACACCATAATACTGGGTCTTAATAAGAACGGGCCAAAATGGAGGTAAGACATCAGTAGAAAAGAGAGGGAAACTAAGACAGATGCCAAGTGACGATAGAGAAAAGTCTGGAATCTCTAAGTCAATATCGGAAGCTTTTAGTTATCTACTCATATCAATAGAAGGAACTGCTACAACAGAAACGAATTGTTCTATATGGATCATATCATGACATGATTCGACCAAAATTTTCAAGTCAGATATAGTGGAGTTTAGGTTTATTTATTCAAAAGTCATCAAGGAGGAGGCCACATGCAGGTAGATTGTCTTGGTTGTTAAAACGGAATTGGATATTTAGGCATATCGTCCTATTCAATTATGCGCCCCTGAAGGAGATAGAGAAAGATGAATTACTTCAAACCACCTTTGTTCTTTTGGGCCGCTTCCACATCTTTGGATCTGTTTTTGTGTTTTTTTGCCTTCCTGTCGCTTTTTATGCGCAAATCCTCTCTCCAACCATGACCCCATTTGAATACAGCCCACAGACACGGACTAAATATAACCCATAGAAAAGCAATCAAAGTGGCTGTCCAACCAATCCCAATTCGCTGAACCAATGGGTTCGCTACTGCAACGGCACCAGCACCCAGAAGACACCGAAGCAAGTTGTTGGCAGCCACTGCGGTTGCAGGGCTTTGGCGATGGGTATCCACGATTAATGTATTCAACGAGCTGAATGCACCGGTTGTTAAATGCCCACTGAAAAATAACATCACCAAGGGCCCGGCAAGAGAGGTTTTATAGTCCATGACCCACCCATAGGCAATTATACACAGGCAGGCACCATAGACCAGCGGCAGAGCCACGGATAGACGGGCAACCTCAATGTTGAATTTCTCAATCTCCTGCTGTCGATTCTTTACAATGGACAGCCCCTGGCGTTGAGCTTCACGCTTGAAATTCCAATCCAGGATACGTCCAACTGTCCAGCGAGAGGTCAGACTTCCCATTCCCAAAGGTAGATAGCTCAATCCAACTTGGATTGAATTAAATCCAAATCTACTCTGGAGTTGAGTCGTCAATGTGCTTAGGACCAACATATATCCAGCATACAATAGCGAGCCATATATCAGTATGAAAAACCCTTCTTTTTCGGTTGCGATCAGGGCGGACGCAAACGGATTGGGACGTCGGCGGCCCTGCTGAATGGTGTCGTGGTCTATTCTTTGCTTCTCCTTTTTAGACCAGCATTTTTTTCTGAAAATTTGCCATGCCGACTGATTCCACTTGGCAGCAGGCACAGAGCCGTTGCCCACCACAGAGCGGCAAGTTTCGGGCAAGATGATGACAATGATTATTCCAAACACGCCACTGAAGATGGTTAGGAACCAGAAGATTGCTCTCCATCCTAGGAAGTGATCCAGGAGACCTCCAATAATGGGCCCGAAAGCAGGTCCTAAGGTTACACCCATAGTAGCGTATCCGATGTATTTGCCTCGCTCTGCTCTGGTTGATAAATCAGCCACCACTGCACTTCCTAAAGCAATTGTTCCGCTGCTACCCGAGCTCTGCAGACAACGGAGAACCATTAGTGCAGCGTAGTCATCCTGCAGAGCTAGGCCAATATTGGCACTCAGGTAGACAATAAAGCAGAATACATAGCAGGGCCGTCGTCCATGGATATCCGAAAAGTTAGCAATGAATGATGGAGCGATTCCTTGAAAGATCTATCGCAGCTATTAGAAGTTTGTGTCTTGTAAGCCCATTCACACCCTTTTCGTGCTTACCAGATAAGTTGTGATGGTTAAGTTGATGAGCGAGATGGACACGTTCAGGTCCGTTGCGAGATTGTCCAGTGCTGGAAAGTAGATGCTGCCAGAGATGGGAGAAATGACGGCCGCAAACGAAACCGTGAGCATGATGAATATCTTCTCATTTTCTGGCAGGATACAGTATGGTGGTCCTGATATTTCTTTGTCTTTGGTAGCCGCAGTAGGTGCAGCGGAAGATGTTCCAGTCATCTCAATTGCATTTGTTTGCCGGTCTACAGTTTCTTCCGTCTTGCTATCTCCTTGCTGGGTCGACCTTGCAGTGTCAGTGGCGTCAATAGCTGTGGTATCGTCTTTCAATCGCGTGTTGCAGTCGATACCATTCGTTCCATCGATGCCATCAATTCCACTACAGTGGCTGCCGGCTCTGTGGTCTTTGCTTGCCGAGTTTATTTCAATGCTTGGCGATACATTCATTATGTTCATATTGTGCATACTAATAAGTGGAGGATCGATTACATGACATTCTATATCATGTCTCCTTTCTTGGTGGAATGTCGTCTTAAATAACCCCAGGTGGTTGGAAAGCCGGTTCCGCCCAGATGAGCGAAACCGGCCTGGCCCTCTCCTCTTCCTTCCTTTAAGGCACTCCTACCTCTGTGATGATTTTTAATCACTATTCTGTTCGTATATGACCAAGTCATTATACGTATCAAAGGCTATGGGTTCCAGTACGGGATCAAAAGCAATTATGGCCAGTCTTGTGCGTGTACCGGAACCATGCATGCTACCCGCTGTACAATCGAATCTGTCGCTAAGAGTATGCAATTTCGAGCTTCATAGGACCAGTCGTGGCCGGTAAGATTGATAGCCATCTACTTTCTCTGCAATTGTGGTTAATTGTGGCCATATATTGACCTGACAGCACGCTGGTACATCCCTCCTCGCGTGATGTTCATTGGCAATCTATGGCGGCTCATCATGAAAATCTCTCTATGATGACTGCCCGAGCGCCTCCGTCGTTGTCTTCATCACAGTCATCCCAAATATACACGTGCCGATTCACACTATCTCCGAATTGCTCAAATACTGCATGTGCCATTGTTACAACACGCCGAGCTTGTTCCAGGTCACCACATTCTAAAACAACAACCTTGGCGTGTAGTTGACACGCGAGGGACAACAGCCTAGCATAGAAAGTATCCTCACGGGCTACGTGTTCAAGACCCAAATCCTGCCGCATTGAGGAGTCGATAACAGGAGGCACAAGAGCCTTGATGGGCTCGTATTTCCGAACACTTCGCGAAGTTGTTCCATTCACGAGATTTGCAGGTGATATGTAAGGCGGATTCGATATGAGAACGTCCCACGTATTTTGTTGATTACGTTTTGGATGACAGTGTTTTTGTAGAGCGGTCATAAGTGAGGAGTTGTCCGATTGAAGGATGTCGGCTTGCATGTAGGTAATCTCAGTTTCTGCCCTCGGAGAAAGAAGACCGTGCCGTATATTGTGTAATCTGTTCTTCTGGCTCAGCTTGATAGCATACGGGTCTACATCGACCCCAACGATGGTGAGGTCTTTGATGTCAGACGCAAGAAGCGAGTGAAGTAGCAATGAGATACAGCCACTTCCGCTACATAAATCAAGGATACGTAAAGACTTTCTCAGGTGTTTGGCATGATAGCCTTTCAATATAACATCTCTTGCATGAAACGTATAAGACTCGGTTTCGGCACTATTATGATTTGGAGTTAGTCCCTACAATGCCAGAGCGAGCGCTATGCCCTAATATCTAACGAATTACCGACCGTGGTATCAATACCCCTTTCTGACATATTATTTGCAGCTGTCCGAACGGCTGATCACCTAGAATGTACTGGAGAGGTTTCCCCCTGCTGCGATCTATACACATCCTCCTTAGTACTTGTTGCCATCCCCGTGTGATATAGTGCCTATCTCTATTTTCAAAAGACATCTCCGTATTCGCAGCCTTGGCGACAGCGGCTTCCTGGAGCCACCGTAGTTCGTTCCGCGCATGCTCGAGAATCCGGCATTCTTTGATCAGGTGGACCAGCAAAGGATTTTCCTTATAGGCTTTCAAGATGAGTTTAGTAGGGAGTCTCGGCATGTGAGCTTGGAGTGTCGGTGTCGAAGAGTGGCTACCTTGATCTCATGAAAGCGAGGATTGTAATTGGAATATTTTTCCAACGTGTGCTGTCACAAACAATCAGTAGTGAGTGGGGCCGAAAAAA